>CM070551.1:38266471-38787511 GCA_036346405.1 Phyllostachys edulis
ACACGGAATCTTATCTCTTCCAAGAATCAAGGGACCCGAAACCCTTCCAAACACGGGTTTTCCAATATCTCTAAATGTAACAGCCCAAAATCCTTAAGTGGGATTAGTTAAGCATCTAATGTGCCTTTATGAAATTTTGGACCTTTTTAAAACTTTTTGCTGCAAAGCAAATAGGTTACCACCTGGTTTTTCAAAACCTAGAAATAAAAATTTTCAAACAAAATAAAAGTTGGGCAAGAATTTGAAAACTTAATTCAGAGTAGGGTATAAAACCCTATGTAGAAAATCTTTTGATTTTGAAGACTAGATCTGAAACCTAGTAACCCAATACTCCTTCTCTATTTCCAACTTGAAAATATATTTTCTATAGCTCAGAAATATAGACTGATTTCTATTTTGGAAATATGGTATACCCATAGCTGGGAATAATGTATTTGGTTTTTATGTGCCCTGTTATACTTGTTTAAATTTTGCTGGAATTCTTGGAGGATATTTGGTTCTCATTTGATTTGCATGTTCGAATTTGAGTTGGAATCTAAAATACAAACAAACCTTGAACAGTGCCTGGAAATAATTTTCCTATGTTCTGGAACACTATCAACTCACCTTTAAAAATTCACAATTTTTAGATTTTAATTACTATTTTAAGTAACCAGTCAATCTAAGAAAATCTAAAGTCAAACATCAAGAACATGCACTTAAAATAATGTTGGAGAAAGTATACTTCAAGTGAAACTCTAGAAAATTTACAGAATAATAATCTTTGTTTCTTCAACCTCCACTAAAAATTTCATTAATTTTAGAGCTGATAAACTATATCTAAAAATCGCTTAAACCTCCCTTAGCCAATTTGGAAAATCAGCAAAACCACTGTTCCTCCGCCCACGGTATTGCTGCGCGCCCTTGGTTTTCTTCCCCTCTACGCCCGTGGTTTCATTCTTTTGCCCTAGGCCGGCTCTCCCTTTTCCCATTTTCTCCACTGTCTTTCTTTCCCCCCCCCCACGGCTGCTCCTTTACCCCCCAGGCCATTTCTTCCATTCATTTTCTTCTCCACTGAGAAACCAAAAAGGCCAAGCTCCTGGCGTCTCCCCCCACCGAGCTCTCCTCTCCACCGCCTCCCCAAGCTCCTACCCCCCCCCCACCACCGAGCTGGCCTCCTCACCCCGGCTCCAGCGCGCCACCGCCCCCCTTCCGCCCCTTTCCCCTTGGCCATGCCGCCGCCGCCTTTGGTGCCACCGCCGCCCTCCATGACTCCACCCCATCGCCGCTCCTCGGTCTGCCGCCCTCCATCGCCAGATCTGTGTCATCCTCGGCTCCGGTAACTCGACCCGGCCAGCTCCTCCTCTGCCTCCACCGCCGGATCCGCCTCCTCCCGGCCGTGCGCCCACTCAAGACCGGATCCACCTCGACTCCCCCAGATCCGCCCCGGCCCAGCCACTCTGCCGCCGAATCCGCCTCGGGTGCCCCTGAGCGCCGCTCGGCCCCGTGTCCCTTGGCCCGAGATGCACCGCCTCCACCCCGAGCCGCCGTGTGACTCCCAGGCACCGTCGCTCCCTCCTCTACGGCCGCACCGGCGCCATCGCTGCACAGAGCCGCCAAGGGTGCCCCGCCGACCTTCTGACCGCCGGCAACGAGCCATGGCCAAGCCACCTTCGGTTTCCCTCTTGCTTGCCCTCTACGTGTTTGTCTAAATGTCTCAAAGAGTGTCCTTGTTTCTCTACAGGTGATATCCCCTGGGCCTCATGCTTATGCGCCTCCTTCTTCTCCTCGGCCCCATTTTTCGCAGTTGCGAGGCCGCCACCGAAGCTTTCCCTCGCCGCCGTCGAAGACATGGCCGAGCTTCCCTGTACCGGCCTCTTTGCCCAGTCTCTGTGCTTTACCTCCTTGTCAAAATGGAAATCATGTGTAAAGCTAACCCAGTGCTGTTATCAAACTTTAGGGTTGTTAATTAAGCTAAAGTAAACCTCTTGATGTTTAAGTATTGAAGGAAGATGAGTGCACAGCTTTTTATTTCAGTACATCTTGCTATTGTAGGTTGTGCAAATAGTAGTATGAAGAAATTTCATATTTGCCAAAAGGCTATTAACTTGACCAATTTTAGTAGTTAGCATTGTTGTTGTTCCTTTTAGCCTTTCACTCAATTCAATTTGTCAGAGCAAGCTTAGTTGAAAACATGTATGGATGTGAAATTTAAGAAGATGTGTTATCACCAACCTAACTCGCATAATGTTTCTTATAAGGATGCTTGAGCTGAGAAAATGTGTAGCTAAAGCATGTTTCGGCATTTAGTCATTGGCATTCGAATCCGGGTGCTTAAAGATTTTATTGTCCCAATTGAGTTGTAGACCTTAACACTAGTAGAGGCAAATCTATCTTATAAACTGGCATTAGGTTGTTCTCCTACACAAACCGTGAAATCCTAGTTTATGCAGAGAATAGTGGAATTGGTAAGGTCAGTCAGTAGGATTATTAACTAGTAGAGGGTTCAAAATTCCTAACCACATGGTGTTAAGTGCAGCCCAGTGCTTAAGCATGTTTAGTAATATTTAGTATCCTTAGCAGCTTAATGAACCTAAAAGCGGAATTGTTAACCTCATCAAGATTAGTAATCATCCTTTAGCCATTTAATCAAAGAAAGCAAAAGTTAAACTAAGGGCAAGTTTAGAATGCAATACTTATCTATCTGTGAGTCAAGGCTAATTCTAATGCTAAAGCTAATGAGGTAGATAATACCTTTTGGTAAAGCAATTAAAGGTGAAAACTCACAAGTTGGTTCTTAGCCTAAAGGCATAGGATCATGCCCTCCGTTGCAAATCCAAAATAATTAATTACAACTTGAGATTGGTTAAACTTCAAAAAAATTCACAACTAAGTCACGTCAAATCTAAATTGAATGAAATCAATTGTGTTGTTCATATAATTGTATCCTCTATCCATTCTTGTAACCCTTATACCCACCCCTATCCTACAAATTTTCGCTAAATAATTTAATTCGGGTGAACAGTAACAGATGAGAATTAATTTGATTTTTCTGAAATCTGAATTTCAAACTACTATAGCTCTCACATACTAAATCCAAACGGAATAATTCTTTCACCTATATTCATCTAAAATCATGCTCTTCCTTCTGTGAATTTTTCTTGATTTTTGGATAAATTTGAATTTTTGAGTATTCTTGGTGTTATTCGTTCTTATTTGTTCTTCTCGATTCTTTCGGTAGGTTCCGACGATTATTGAATACGAGAGTGACCCTCTGCAGCATAATGAGCATCTCTAGCAAGGCAAAGGCAAGCATTTTGATCATATCCCCTTTATTGTCCCATTACTTTAAAGTTAATATATTGTTTTACTTGTATGTATGCATGCTACTTGTGTTAAAACATCGCTAGCAATCCTATAGTTGCATAATCTGTAGGAATTGTTTATCCTCTACTACCATGAGCCTAGGTTATTTGCTGTGGTTTGAGCTCGTTGGATGAGCTCTTATCACTTAGTAGTTTTCGATTTAAACTGCTTAGACATGCTTAGTTATCGGTAGTAATGGGCGATCATCGACTTAGTCGATGGTCTTGATCACACAAATCTAATTATTACTCCTTTATGTCCAGCACTTGTGCTTTGTTATTTTGTAAAGTCAAAATCTGAAAATAAAAGTTTGATTTGGACTTGGGCATATTGGATGGATGGTGTGGTTTTTGGAATGTGGTAGTATGCCCGAGTCAATAAGGACCAAGTTACTTGCATACCGCTCGAGAAATTTTATGCGTGCTAACCACACGAGGGGATATGGGACCTCTCTTGACTAAGTACTTTGGGAGGTGTTAATTATGAGTCGGTCGGTGGGTATGTTTAAATAAAATGTGTGTGTGTGTGGTGTTGGGAGGGAGCATTAGCGAACCGGTTAGGTGTCTAATGTGTCTTTATCCCGTGGGTTACTGCTCGTAATTAGCATCATCCATTGGAAATGTCTCGTAGGACTTAGCCGTGCCGGCATACCAAAGGAAGTGTACTAAATCATGTGGCGAAAAGGCGGTCTGACGTGTGGGTACATTGGTACACCCCTGCAGGGTTAAAACTATTCGAATAGCCTCGTCCTAGGTTATGGACACGCCGGATACGCTCGTGAGAACTAGACTACAACCTTTAATTAAAACTTGACATGGGTGGTATGAATGGGTAATTCATGCTATTGTTGTGGTGGCTAATGGGTTAGTCACTTCCAGGTTGTTCATGTGTTGTTATTATGTTATTATCTCGTTATTATTTCAACAATTAAAAATGCTTTGTCAAATCGCTTTCAATCTATTACATTATTGCAAATGAAAACTTGCTTTATGCTAAAAATGAGTCCAAAGCCTCATCCACTTAAATAAAGCTTGCATGTAGTTAAACTATAGTTCTCATACACTACATCGCCGTCTTGCGAGTACATTTTTGTACTCATTTGCTTTGCTTAATAACTTTGTTGCAGAGGAGGTAGAGCCTAAAGGGCTTTACTTTTGTGAGATGTGCGGTGGTTGGGAAAGCGACTAGCTTGGCGGTCCGGTCAGTTGCCTTGTGGGCTAAGGCACACTGGTTGGCTCTTGTTTTGGGCCATCTCTATGGCACTTTTGCTTCCGCTGTTATCTTAGTAGACTTGTGTTATTTGGCCGGTCGGCCTTTCTTTTGTAATAACTATCCTTTATTTATATTAACTTCTGGTTTGTTGCTTGTTCTGTTCTATGTGTTTGAATGGAATTGATGCAATCTTTTGTAATGGGTTGTGTGTACTGCATTCTGGGAAGTACATATATCTCGAGGCACGGTTTATTTAGTTGATAATACTAGGGTCAATTGGATGACTAAGTATTATGAGCCTAATAAATCAGGGTCTCACACTAAACCTTCCAGATAAGGTACACTTTCCATATCTTCTCACACATCGTAAGCCTTCAGGACTAGACCTCCCAAAGCTTCTCCGTGCATCATGCAACCACCTTTGATCTCCACGTGCTCCAGCGCAAGCTCGACCACCTCGTGACATCCTAGACCTCTTGAACCTTAGATTTCCCCATCCTAGTCCCGGTCCTCCTTATCATCGACCATGGTCGTCTTCACGCTCAACCTGCACATGCAAAGACCAAAGAACATATTCCAGGCACAAGTTCTCCAACTTGACCAGTATCAGTTCACACACGCATATCACATACTCTCAAACATCAATTAACACTATCCATAACAACCTTGAAGTCTACGACCACTTCAACAAGGTCCACGACCAGTTCTAGTATGTCTATGACCACCTCCAAGACGTCCACGACCACTTCACCAAGTCTACGACCACTCACCTGCACCGTAGCACTCGAAGCATACAGTAATTGGGATGAATAGAGTGGTCTTGTGTAGACCTCCGGGTGGTCCTATGAAGACCCCGAGTGGTCCTGCAAGACCTCATGAAAAGACCTCCTGAGAGGTCTTAGAAGACCTCGTGAGTGGTCCTGGAAAACCTCCTGAAGGACCTCTTGAGAAGTCCTGGAGGACCTCCTGAAAGACTTCTGGGGTGGTCTTTGAAAAACTTCCGAGGTGGTCTTTGAAAAACTTCCAGGGTGGTCTTTGAGAAACCTCCACAAAGACCTCTTGGGAGATCCTGGAGAACCTCCTGGGTGGTCCTAAATAGACTTGTCTTTTTGCAAAGACCACATTCTTGGCCTTTTTACAAAGACCACCTCCTTGCTACAGTACCTCGGAAGACCTCCTCGCTACAGTACCTCGGACAACCTCCTTGCTATAGTACCTTGATGAGCAGTGCTCGAAGCTACAGTGCTTCAGAAGACCTCCTTGCTACAGTGCCTCGATGAACATTGCTCGGATCTGCATTGCTTCGGAAAACCTCCTTGCTACAGTACTCGAAGCTACAGTACTCGAAAAATCTCTTCGCAGGGGGAGGTCCTAGACGGTCCAGATAGCTCCAGGGGGAGGTCCTGAGTGGTCCAGATTGATCCACGTTGAAGCTCCTGGGGGAAGTCCTGAATGGTCCAGATTGATCCACATTGGTGCTCATGGGGAGGTCCTGAGTGGTCCAGATTGATCCACGTTGAAGCTCCTAGAGGAGATTCTGAATGGTCCAGATTGATCCACGTTGGTGCTCATGGGGAGGTCCTGAGTGGTTGAGATTGATCCACGTTGGTGCTCATGGGGAGGTCCTGAATGGTCGCGATTGATCGCGTTGGTGCTCCTAGGGGAGGTCCTGGATGGACCAGATTTATCCTAGGGAGGTCTTGGATGGTCCTGATAAGTCCACGCGGGTGCTTCTAAGGCGGACCTTGAGTGGTCCTGATGAGTCTACGCGGGTGCGCCTGAGGAGGACCTTGGAGACCTCCGGTGAACCTGAAAAGACCTTAAACCATCCACCCAAATAGAACAATGGAACCTTCTAACAACCGCAAATTCCAAGCAACCCAAAAATCAATTATTCATCAGCAAAAACCTTGACAAGGCCGTATGGTCTAACATTTTCCATCAAAGTTCATACTTCAATTATGTTCCTTAATTAAGTTATATTTTCCTTCAAGTTTGTATTGTTATTTTTTTTATGATATCTTTAAAATCTAATAGTTACAAGATACGCAAATATATTTTTAAGAATGTAAGTTATATAATTTGATACTATAAACTTTAAAATAAATCTAGCTACGCAAATATACAAACCACCTGGTAGTTTGCTACTAAAACGAACAAATTTCATGGGTAGCAGACTGGTCAGTTAGTTCTACGTACTTAGGTTCCGTTGGACTTTGCTTGGATCACTACTGCTGCGACGTATGGTTTGCTCAGTGGCCTGAACAAATTGACCGGGACGTGACCTACATGTTGCGCTAAGCTTCATACCTTTAGATCTTGGATTTGCCGCGTACGTATCCCAGAGTGATTAGAACAATCAAACCACACTGCGCGCCCAACCAAATGTAGGCGCGTACATGTACTTCTCCAGTATTATGAACCAATGATATTACAGTTAAACTAATGAAGTCGCAGGATCATCTCAAAGTCATCCATGATTAGCGGTGCAAATTAATAGATGGAAGAAAGTTTCTCTCGACAAGTTGAGAAGTCTTTATCTCTGCTGCACTACGTACTTTCACGTGAAATCACGCGATTCGGTGTGTAATTTACGTTGTTGCCACATAAGTCTGGTTTTGTGATCGTCTTCTCTTTAGTTCTATGCAAAGGCAGATGGATTACTTAGCTGAGGAGACAATGTATTGATGAATGATGAACCCGTGTTCTCCACTTCTCCTTTGAGGAAAATGAATGTGAACTGAGCTTCGGCTCAGTGGTGAGTGCTGCAGTGGGGCAGCCCACCCACCCGTGTTCGAGCTAGAGCTCGGGCGTGTGTGTGTCTCGGTAGTCGGAGGGGAAATCCCGGATTAAAAAAACCTCTTCTTAAATGAAAAAATACCTAGTTCCTCCTAGACATTCTAAAAAAAAAGGAAAATGACGAATGCCATACTTTTCTTTCTGATTTTCAGCCTTACCGGCACACCCCGGTAAAAAAAATGTCCATACGAAAAACCTTGATTGTCATACTTCCGCATGCAATCTAGATGGCTTTCCTTTTTCAGACTTCTAGTAGCTTGATTAAACTTCTTTGTAGATATGCTTCCGAGCTAAGGCTTTATAACATAGCATCACTAGTGGATCTAGAAATAAATTTTAGGTTGGATGGCACGAACAAGTAGTATTATCCAATAGTATCGACTGAATTGGAGAGAGGGAGAGAGTCGTGTTACGGTTTTCCGAGGTACGAACCAGGTACAGAGGCCGGAGCAAGCACATATCTCAACCATTTGTCCCATTTATCACTACTACAGAAAAGGCCTTTACAGACGGTTCAAAAACGTCATCACAGACGGTTTCTTGAGCCGTCGGAGTTTATGGGTCAGTGATGCATACTATCACAGACGGTTTCAGCCACAAACCGTCTGTGATGACTTAATATCACAGACGGTTTCAGCCATAAACCGTCTGTGATGACTTATTGTTCCTAGTCCCTCAGCCACTTTCAGGGGGTCGTCCACGCAGCATGAGGAGGAAGAGACAGCAACCACGGGCAACCTCATTGAGCCCCTGCAAATTTAAGAAGTACGGCTGCCTGGAAAGCGTCAGGACATCATTACTTGGTTGCTGATACGTGATGCCACTTCTCAGTCGGAGTACCTGCGCGTCCATGTCACTTTCTTAACGCGCAGGTACTCCGACTGGGAAGTGGCATCACGTATTAGCAACCAAGTAATTGGATGTCCTGACGCTCTCCAGGCAGCCGTGCTTCTTAAACTTGCAGGGGCTCAATGAAGTTGCCCGTGGTTGCTGTCTCTTCCTCCTCATGCTGCGTGGACAACCCCCCGAAAGTGGCTGAGGGACTCAGAACAATACATATAATATATATATATATATATATATATATATATATATATATATATATATATATATGCCGTTTTAAAGGCACAAGCACCAACGCTTGGAGACTTTATAGAGAAGAGATTAGGAATGGAATGGTAGGACGTACCTAGGGCGCAAGGTAGGAGAACTTGACCAAGATGAACACGATTATACGCACAAATGTGAAATGAATGGCGAGAAGCAACAGATGACATCTTGATAAAATGATAAATCAACAAATAAGTCATAACATACTTATCACACATTTTATACATCTATTTTTGCAAATCATCAATCATACATATCAACAGCCCATGGTTCACCAAGCAAGTTTCCACTATCAATAGCAGACAACACTTGGCACTTCTGAATAAGTCATAACTCATAACAATATAACATATCAACAGCTCATACATATCAACAACCCAATAAGTCATAACATATCAAGCCACATCCGAACCCACAGCATGAACTAAGCAAGATGCATAGAATGCACATACACCAATAGCCCTCAGTTTACATCACAGAGTAAGGGGACTATTAATATGAACTAATTATCAATTCAATTTCAGCATAAGACTATTAACATCATTGAGCAGTTCAACAGCAAGACCAAGGGTGTCCAAACCCACCACACCAGTAGTAGCCTCGGCATCATCGCAGAGAACTAGCCATTTTCATCACAGAGTAAGGGGGTAGAGACAGAGAGGGAGTAAGGTAGGGTAATACCTCAGTACAGCGCAACCACGACGGCGACCCCACCACCAGCACAACCCACATCCATCTCCTTCACCTTACATAAATCACACAAACATTAGGACACAACTTAAGGCTCAAGCATAAAAATCAAACTCAACAAAAGACATTAAGCTAATAGATCTAGAGGAGAATAGAGGGAGGATGGGGAAAAGCAAAGCTTGGCCAGACCTAGCGGGCACAACGGGTCGGGCAAAGAACGACGACGGGTCGGCGGCGTCGAGGTGGGGAGGAACGGAGTAAATCTACTGGGAGCGACGAGTTAGGGCGGGTGCAAACCCTAGCGAAGCTGGGGAGTGACGAGAGTTAGGGCATCACCGTAGTTGTGGCACAACGGTGACACTGCAAAAGACACTCTTATCGTACAAGTGCCTTGTACAGTGAACCGTGGTGTCACAACCGCTTACGACGGAAGAATGGCGGCGTCGTGACGGAGTCACTTTCGGGTGGGGAGGGGAACGGACGAGAGTAAGGCCACTGGGGAGTGACGAGTTAGAGCGCAAACCCTAGCGGCCGGCCGGGCTCCTACTAATAAAGAGACTTATCATAGACGATTCTATTATGGAACCGTCAATGATAATTATCACAGATGGTTCCATAATAGAACCATCTGTGAAATGGTTTTTCTCAAGTATATTTATCTTGTATATATACACTTACATGACATGAAGAAATTATATGTTTATATGTCAATTTTGTCATTTAAATACTGCTGAAAATTTGCTTTAACTATATATATATATATATATATATATATATATATATATATATATAGTAATAATTCAACATATAATTAATATAGTAATCAGCACCTCCAAACTTTTTTTTCATTTTGGAATTTTCATATGGCCAAATTAAACAGCGTGGCGTTACATAAAAAGATTTAAAAAAGTAGAAACCTATATATAAACAAAGTTTTTCTAGTGGCGGAGGTAGGCTGCTATCTCCGTCTTCAATACTTCATAGGCGACGGCGTCGGCATCGGACGATTCTTGATCATCAGTGAATGAAGCCTCAAATGCGTCCACCCGCTGACGTGCTCGTTCGAGTGTCTCTCGAAGACCCTCGGACTGTTGAACCAAGAAGAATTGAGCCCATAGGCTCTCTTCCCTTGCTTGAGGGGTCTCGGCCTGGTCGACTCGGTCGCCTGCCGCCTCGATTACGTAGTCCAAGTGACGGCAAGCCTCCTGGAGACGTGCAACGTCGTTTTGGAGGACCACGTCGATGACGCGGTAAACTCGCCAAAAGTGGGAGATCACCCGGAAGACACGGCGGAGGAGGATGTCAAGACGGCGGAAGGTGGCCGTCACCTGCTCTGGCAAATTCTCGGCCGGCAGAGGAGTGAAGACACTGTTGATCAAACAGTATTCTTCCGCAGCACGGTTCAACGTACACCGAGAGAGGTGCTCGTACAGTGCGGTTAGGAAGGCCATCAATGCCGGCGACAAGGAAGAGGCAGCCATTTCTGTTTTTTTTTATAAGTATGTGGGGATGATCATCTTCGATGGCGGATGATCCTTTTTATAAAACAAGGAATAAATTCGGAGCGTGAGACGAAGAGACACATCGGGAAGCCGAAGCGGATCGATGTGACGAAGAGACGCATCGGGGAGCCGAAACGGATAGCAACGAAGAGACGCATAGGCAACGAAGAAACTCACCGTGGAGCTGTAGCAACATTATCACAGACGGTTATTGTTAAGAACCGTCTGTGATGTTTCACAGACGATTCTTTGTTGAAAACCGTCTGTGATATGTAGCATTATCACAAACGGTTTTCAACATGAACCGTCTGTGATATTACATCTTCACATACGGTTTTTAGCGCGGCCGATTACCATGAGCGGTCTCTAAACCAAAACCGTGCAGGATTGCATAATATCTGAGCGGTTTTGGTCAACCGTCTGTGATGAGGCATCCAGTATTAGCCTTTTTGTAATAGTGTATTGATCGATGATGTAGAGAATCTTTAGTGTATTGAACTGACGTCGATTCAAAGTCATGCCACATAAGCATTCTAGAAACTAAGCTTGTTTTTCTCTAATATATTGAACCGATTCCTACTAATAACTGGGACCCACGTTACATTAAAAACCACAAAATAATAATATCATCTCTCAAACACACTCTCTTCTATGTAGTTGTTTAATGTTCATATGAGTTGTTTAATACTTTGAATCGATTTCTAAGTAGAGTTCGGTTTCATACAATTTTTTTGTTGGAATCGACCCCTCCAATGTATTGAATCGATTCAATGCCTTCTCTCTTCTCATTTGAACCAGCTAAAACACAATATTGAAGATGATCTTAGTAGGGAATCTGCTCAGTACTTCGCAGAAGCAGCGTAAAATCTGCCTAGAGAGACGCCCTTCGTGACTATCTACCTGTTTCAGACTCAAATACAAAACAATGCTCAGAAATGTGAAGAAACCATGGGGGGAAATAACTTGAGACGCAGCAGGCGATAGCACTGGGTATGGAGTAATAGGAGTATTAATTTAGATGGCTTTGTTATAACTTGCTTTCAAAGGTGGTTTAGACTGTCATTAACTACGACAATGTGTGTTTGTTTGTTTGTTTCTGATATCTCTTGTTGTTACAATAAAACCTGTACTCCACAAGAACAGAGAAACCATTTGATTGACGCATAACACTTAAATGGGTAGGATATAGCAAATAAAGGAAATCCAAGAGTGCAAGAATAATTATCTGGTTCCTTTTAACCCCGAAGTCACCCTAGAAGCTACATACACAGAGCAATAGCACTAAGAAATCTGAACAGGTCAATCAGAAAACCTAAGAAAGGTGGTGATTGATTGTACTTGGCGTATGTGGTAGGGGCGGACCCATCGGGCCCAACGACCAGGCAAAGACCGCAGGGCCTTCCGTGAAGGCCCTACGACTGGAGGCGCGAAGGGGCCCCTCCCCAAGGGTATCAGACGTACCTTCGGGCCGGGAGGTTTCGGAGAAGACGCGAAGGTCCTGAAGGGTCACCGAGACGTCCCGAGCCCAGGAGTCTGGAGTCCCTGGGGCCACCTTGGGGGAGCCGAAGGGTGTCCGGGGCCGCTTGGCCCGAGGATACCCTGCACGATGCGAAGGGCAGAAGGATACCAGTGGACAAGGCGCACTAACCAGGTGGACCAAAGCCAAGAGGGTCCACCATGAGCCGAAGGCTATACATAGGGGTAGGAAAAGTCCATGCAACCTCTACGGGTATAGGACCCTTTTAGAGATAGATCTGTAATCTCATGTACCCTATCGGAATGCTATAAATAGCCACATTCCTCCATGTAATAACTCAGATTTGGTTTTTTGGGCAATTAATACATACCTACTTTCGGACAACCGATCCCCTCTTCGAGAATCCCTCGGTCCCTCGTGTTGACACCGAGAGTCCTCTTTTTCTACTGCCTAGTCTTGTTACGACCGCGTACAATCTTGATGGATCATTGGATTGGGTATGAAAGTACACGCTAAATGTACATTTCAAATCGGTTCAGTAAAAAAATCTTGGAGCTTTAATAAGTACACTCCCAATAATTAATGATTTGTCCATGTACATCTGAATTAGTAGTCAATGCTCAAGTCTTCTAAGAATCTGAATTACTAGTCAATGCTCAAGTCTTCTAAGACTGCATGGCAAACTTCCAAGAACCAATTGTCCAAAGCAGAAAGAGCCATTTGCAAACTTGGAACGATTCAACCATTCACCCCTATAAAAGGTACCACACCACTAGTCCGCCACTACTTCATCACCAAGCAAATCACCTACTACACAAAGCCCTCCTAAAGCTTACCACCATCTCGTAGATCGTCGCAAGTAACAATGGCTGCGAAGCTCAAGTGGTCTCCACTTCTGCCCCTCCTCCTCGCTGGCATGGCCGGCATATCCCGTGCCGGCAACATCGCCGTGTACTGGGGCCAGAACGGCAATGAGGGCACCCTGGCCGACGCCTGCAACTCCGGCCTCTACGCGTACGTCATCGTCTCCTTCGTCAGCACCTTCGGCAACGGACAGACCCCGGCCCTCAACCTCGCTGGACACTGCGACCCTGGCTCCGGCGGCTGCACCGGCCTCAGCTCCGACATCCAGACGTGCCAATCGCAGGGCGTCAAGGTGCTCCTCTCCCTCGGAGGAAGCGACGGCAGCTACGGTCTCTCCTCCACCGACGACGCCCAGAGCGTCGCCACCTACCTGTGGGACAACTTCCTCGGCGGCAGCTCGTCGCCCCGCCCGCTCGGCGCCGCCGTCCTGGACGGCATCGACTTCGACATCGAGACCGGAAACTCGGCGCACTACGACGATCTGGCCAAATTCCTGTCCCAGTACAGCGCGCAGGGCCAGAAGGTGTACCTAACGGCGGCGGCGCACTGCCCGTACCCGGACGCGTCTCTGGGACCGGCGCTGCAGACAGGGCTGTTCGACAACGTGTGGATCCAGTTCTACAACAACCCGCCGTGCCAGTACACGAGCGGCGACGCGAGCAACCTGCTAACCGCGTGGAACACGTGGACCAGCAGCGTGAAGGACGGGAGCTTCTACGTCGGCCTTCCGGCTTCGCAAGACGCGGCGGGCAGCGGGTACGTGCCGCCAGGCGACCTGATGTCGACGGTGCTCCCCGGCGTGAAGGGAGTTAGCAACTACGGCGGGATCATGCTGTACAGCCGCTACTACGACGTGCTGAACGACTACAGCGGCCAGGTGGAGGGCAGCGTCTGAGCCTCCGGGCTGAACTTACGTGCGAGCATATGCACACAGACACATACAATTGCTTGATAGTTTTACCTAGCGACACGCATTGAGAGAGCGGGTGGATGCAGTGCAGATGCATACATGTGCCACGCCACCTACTTAATTATACCGTGGAATCAGATGCAAGCATGGTGTACTGGTGCAACGCTGTCCCGACATAAATAGAGTGATCTCTTATGGGGGTGAGTAAAGAGGAGGGAGAGAAGAGAGGGTTAGAATAATGGGAAATGATCCCACACGCACGTCGGATCGGACGCTTCGTAACGTACACTCAATCCATACTTATTATTCTTTTATCTGCCCTTTTGGCTCTTTCCTCACGTCGCATTCATATTAGCTACTTCATATCGTCAAGATATGATACAATCTCTAGCTAGTTATCCACTCAATAGACTCCTGGATTCATCAGACATACTTATTATTCTTTTATCTGCCCTTTTGGCTCTTTCCTCACGTTGCATTCATATTAGCTGCTTCATATCGTCAAGATATGATACAATCTCTAGCTAGTTATCCACTCAATAAACTCCTGGATTCATCAGACAAAGTAACTGACTCAACTCATGATGGGTTCAGGTGCATGTGCGGGCGAGAAGTTGGACGCCGACGGCTGCACCGCATGTGAGTGGCGGGGTCAGCGCAAGCAAACTGCTACTGGCCCATGGAAGTCAGTGCGCACACCATTGTCTGGTGATATCGCAGTCATTGTTCAGGGATATTGTAACCATTGTTCTAGGATATTGCAACTGTTATTCGGAGATGTTGCAACCATTATCCTAGAATGTTGCAACCGTTGTCCGGGGATGTTGCAACCGTTGTCCGAGGATGTTGCAACCGATGTCCGGAGATATTGCAACCATTATCCTGGGATATTGCAACCATTGTCTGGGGATGTTGCAACTAAGAGTTTTGATTGTTGCATCTGCGTATTTAGAATGTTGCAACAATGTTACTTTTGATTTTCTGAATCATATTTTGTTGTTTTGTAATTTTGCACCAATTTTTAACAAATGTAGATTTTATTGGGTTCGGACCGTACGGGTGGGAGCATCCACCCGTACGTCCGATTTCTAGTAGCTCCCAAAAGTTTTCTTTTGAATGTTGCACTTGTACGGAAAAAATATTGTATCTGTAGAAAAAAAAATATTGCATCTATAGAAAAAAAAAAATATTGTATACTGTTCACGGCGATGTAATTTTTTCCAACGTATTTTTTTTCAGATACTTTGTTTTTTGATTTATGATGTTACAACCGTTGTCCAAAAGATGTTGCAACTGTTATCCGAAGATGTTGCAACCAATGGGTGAAAGCTCCCACCCGTACATCCGATTTCTAATATCACCCAACAATAAATCCTGGTCAATGCTTTGGTCAATACATACACACGGTCTAGTGACGATCCTATACTACTAAAATAATTGATCCGGCAGGCATTGCACTAGCTCACCAGCAGGGAGTGTCGGAGCACCATTCGCGCTTTGGTCGATACGTACACATAACACACGGTCTAGTGGCGATCGCAGAAGGACGGGATAGGCAAATAATTAAACCCTGAATGAGACAAGTAATCAAACATACACATCACATCTTATGATGTTGCAAATTAAGCATGTATATTCGGACCGTACGGATGGGACCCAAGAATAATCGAGGGATAGGGGGGCACGATGGAAAAATAGAGATGTCTCAAACGGAGAGAGAGAGAGTCAAACGTTTTGATTGGACGATGTTCCGGCTCTAGACCGCCGAAGGATGACATTAGTAGCAATTTCGGATGATAATTTGCGACCAGGGGCATGGAACGAATAAGCAAAATAAAAAGATGGCACATACCGATGGTGCATTCTAAGCAGTGGCATGGAACGAATTTTTCCTATGTATGATACGAATTCGTCATCATATGTATCGAACGCAGCACATGGGCCAACTAACATCAAACGTGGCGTTGAGTGACTCAACCAACTCTAACTTAATTTCATTCTCCGTTAGATACTCTTAACCTATATATATGTACCACTATAGTCAGAATGGCTATTCTCCTTGTAATCTCTCCCCAAATAGTGATTTCTACCTTTATGCATATGTGGTATTTCCCGCAAAAGTTTATCACATTAAATCCGTGTCTTCCGTTCTCTTGATCTTATATTATTTGTCATGCATTTTATCACATATTACAATAAAAACTAGTGGTCAAAGTTATGATTGGAAGAACGTTTCAATGTCCAAAACGACATTATTTTCTAGTCTCTGACCAGAGAGTATTAGATGGCTTATATACATATGGCTTCCACAAGGGAGAAAAGTACAAATGCTGCAAGAAACAAACGTCCCACCGCCACTACTCAGTACCCACAAGGTTGTTGCTGCTAAAAATAACAATCGCTGAACATCAATGCATCCAAATACCCCAACCTCAATACCAGGGCGGCAGGGCATCCTCTAATGATACTATACACATATACTACTATTTACTAGTAAGCAATGAAGGCAGCGGCAAGGCACCGTCTATATTGCAGACTTGCAGTTCACCGGTTCTCGCCTGAAACAGAGTACCTGACAAGAAAGCCATGGCCCTTACCAGGCACGCAAACAAACGGGAAACGGTATGCATAGCCAGAATGCCTCCTCCAGACATTCCTTGCTAGCACAGGACCCTGGCAATCCAAAAGCCGCCACAGTTCAAGCCAAAGACAGACATCGCCTTGTCGCCTTCAGTCTGTGAAGCAATGATAGGTAGCTCTCCCCAGCAGAGTGAAGGATCAAGGGCATTCTCCCCAATGATCCATGGAAGAACAGAATTGGATAAAAGTTAGCATTCAGCAAGCCTTGTTAACTGAGGCCAGATTGTCCAAGTCACTCCGCGGAATGACTGATTCAGGTGATGAGTTCACACCACTCTAACTTGATGGTGTCACCTACGACTGGTAGCTTAGCCTTCGGTGCCAGCTGCTTGGCCTCTTCGTATGAGTAAATGTAAATTCTTTTGACCATGCTGCAAAACTCACTGCAACAACACACATTACAGTGGGATTAGGACTTCGATACCAGAAAACTACATCCATTCATAGTTTCTTACAAAGATAGGCGGTAAGGGTTCTTACTCCCAAGGATCGTCCCCAACAAGCATCATATCATCCTCATCATCAGTGTAAACAACCTGCCATCTCTTGAGTGTGGAACATAGCTCCCCCTGTATATCAAACATCTGCTCCAACTTGCGGTGAAGATCACCATACCCACCTAGCTTTGTCAAGTCCACTGCCCTTCCAACTGCCATTCCTTGCATAATTACCTACAGGAGGAACAGTAATATATTACTCTGCAAGCTACAAGCAAGGAAAGTTGAGCATCTTGACAATGAAAATAGTGTGATAAACTTTCACCTTTGTGCAGCTCCTCACTTGGCGACTTTGGGTCTCAAGAAGAGATTGCTCACTGCTTGCTGCCGGGGCATCAGATTTGTTGACATTGGATGGCTGCGAGAACTGATCAGAGTCCACATCTACAGAGACAACAGTTTGGTCACAACCAACACCTGAAACAGTAACCACAGGCTGCGTTTCTTCCACAGCTGAGCTTATCTCAATTCCAAATAATCTGCAACCAGCAGTAGTGGGTTCTTGCTTCCTTACAACTGTGACTTTGTTAGTGCTAGCAGCATAAGAGTCATCTCTTGAGTCTCTCACTGACCAGTAGAACTGATTGCTTAGTATGGATGGCTCATTCTTTGAATTGAATCCAGTGTTTGAAGATGCTGAGAAGATTGAAGTGGGAATTGAAGGAAATAACTCTCGAGCCCGTTGTGGTTCCGGAAACGAGAGAGTCTGGGTTGGTTCAGCTGGGGATTTCCATAGTCCTAATATAAATAGAACCAGCTTAGATATGTAAATCAAAAGAAAATTGGAAGAGATACTAAGCCAAGTCATATTTAAAAAAATGCTATCCATGACCATGAGCTGAGCATTGTTTTCAAGAACCAGGACTATAACTTGTAACCAGGGCTAAGGGACTTCATAGTTCTTACCAAAACTGGGAGGAAATTCTTGAACCATAGAAGGTAAAGCTGGAGGTCGTGCACGCTTATTCCTCAATGGAGGTTGAGGGGGTTGCAGATTAGTTGCATCCAGTGGTTCCAATTCCCATGGTGAAACTCTGTCTGGACGATGAATGGACGAAGGCTCATCCCATTGGACCTGACAATAATTACAGGACAGAGTCAGATCTGGAAGGCAAACAAGATAACAAGACAATGAACCACAACAAGCACTTCGGAGAAAACATACTTCTAATTTAACTCTCAAAACTCAAATCTTCATTACCTTCAGAGATTTCCAGTCAGAATCTGCCCATGCAGATGTTGGCATTGTCGGTGTGCTCCCGGTACCAATAATTGTTCCACTGAACCTGTAATCAGAGATATGCTTATGATATGCACCTACATGGTTGGAATAAAGCCAACATCTTGTCAAAAGTAAGTCCCAAACTATACCTTCTTTCAGGAGCTTCATCACCTTCAAATTTCATCCTAAACCTCATTCCAACAGACATTTTCTGCTTCTTAGCTTCAAGGTACTTGTTAACGCTCACAACAAACTCAGATCGGCTTGTTCTGGGAACAGAACGAAAGAAGTACATTAAGTTTTGTTGGAATGATAGGCTACTGTAGCAACAGAGAAGGATGGTTTGAGTGGGTAGATAATCAGACATAAATGCAAGAATTCTGTCTCACGCCTAAGCAGAATGTGTGGTAAGCCAATAAGTAATTGTGTTTGGAATTAAGTAAAATCTGCAGAACCCTTATTTTGGCTTGCATTATAACGCAATACAATGAAATGCCAAAAATAAACATCAATCTTGCAACGAAGGGCATAACTAAAATGGAAATTTATTGAACCTGGGCTTGTAGAAGACAGAAAAGAGGGTTCCAGTGGAGATAGCGTGGGAGGCTGTTGCAAGGACTCCAAGATGCATGCTGTGGCTTGATATGACAGATGACGGCATGTTATTTACTTGTCTCATAAGCCTCCTTACCCCAACCCGTAACTCGCCATTTTCACCTCTGCCAATTAGATGAATAAAACTGAGTACAGGTAATCAGTAATGACTATAAAATATGAGGTTCATCACAAACTAAATCAAGCCAGGAGAGAGATACAGATGTCCCTAATGCCAAGTGACACGCTTAGGGTGTTGTGTACCTCCGAAAGATAAATGCGTCACCAGCAACCAATCTTTTTGAGCTAACAAAGACACTCCAGCCAGTTGTAAGTAGATGCCTCCTAGGTTGTCCTGAAAGAAAAAAACACAGGAAAACGTGATTGAAAACCCGAAAACAGACATGTTACATAAATATTCAACTATGCAAGAACTACTGAATCGGTATTTGCTGCATGTCACTGCACAATGGTAAGAAGATTTAATTGTGAAATGAAGTGCTACATCAAACATAGTGAAGAGAAGGTTAAGCAGTTTCAAGCTGAATGGAGAGGTTGCAAACTCACCACGAAAGATGTGACGAAAATGCCACTCGGTTCCATGGAGATCTTTGGCAACCAATTCTTGACATGGTGGATTCTGAGACATGTCCTGCAAAGCAACCATACCATTCAATGACCCAGAAACTGACGCTACATACAAGAAGATATCTGATACAATTGTCTAGACATCCGCTGGAGTCATAAAATGCTTTGGATGCTAACCAGCTGAGGAAGACACTCTTCAGCATGTCTCCTAAGGACAGAAAAACCGCCATGGGTGCTTGTATCTGAAGCTGTTAGTGTCTTGCAAAAGGAGTGGGCTGTGCATCTCTCAAGTTCTTGTGGTTCAGGATCCGGGTTGGTGAGTTCACTTTGCTAATCAAGCAAATTCAAATAAAGAAATCAACGAATGTGTAACATACTATAAGAGTGTACACTGCGAAAATAACATCAATTCTTGCATATTGGCAAGGGTTCATAGAGAAACACTCACATCAGCTTCTGGTTGCAGCATAATTTGAGCATAAACTTCATCCGAATCAGCTTCCGCCTGCATTGCAAAGTTCAACCAATGAGCACTTATAATATTTCTAACTACAGTAACTAGACTAACCATTCCCAGGACACTCACATGGAAGGAGGTTATACCAGACAGATTAGAAAACAACACTGACCCGGAGTTCTACGTTGACCACACTGCATAGGATCTTGGATGGTAGATTGAACATCGGCAGATACTGGTCAAGCTGCTGGTTTGTAGACGCCTCAAGCTATAGAAGAAATCGTGGTCAGTTAGAGGAGAAACAACTAATCCATATACATTAGCAGGTGCCGAAAATATATATACCAAAAAGGATTAATCAAGAGAGAGTACCTGTTCCATATGGCCCTGGGGGAAGTAATAAGCGCGTTCACCCCGTCTAGGCACCGTGACCAGCGGACCAGCACAAGCATGCCATAGTTCCCTGAATAATGCATCGCTACAGGTTCCTACACGGATGCAATTGATGTAAAACAATGGGTCATCAGAACAAGAGAGATGAAGCATTGACTAGTTGGTTTTTAAGCATTGACTAGTTGGTTTTCTCCATGTTATAGTGTCATAGTTTAGTCATTAATCACGAGTTATCCTGAACATAACTGAAGAACGTCAACTAATATAGCGCACATAGATCCACCAATCCAAACTTTCTCATGTATGATCAACAGAGAAGCATGAATACTCAAGCTAAACTAGCCACAAAGGAATTGGCCGGATTAACAAAAAAAAATCATAAATTGTCCGCGATTATATACAAGCTCTTTCCCATTTGACGGATCGTAATTCACATGCATAGTATGAGAGAACAGGCCAAAAGAAAAATGGCACAAGCATCGTAAATCCTCTCAATAGAGGGCAATTTACACGAATCAACAAGAACGACGGCACCCAATCAATTCAAACAAACGGGCAGAATCGCCTTGTTTTTCGTTTACAAATATCGGCTCAAATAGAAGAAGTTTCGCTACTTCTTCTACACAGATAAGTCAACTACTCGAGTCCACTCAATCAACTACTGCCTCAGTTTCGCACAAACCCAACTTACCACGCGAAACCAGACCAACTTTTAACCAAACAAACTAGCTCCTAAAAAGGCAAAAATTGCAGGGGAAAATTGGACGATAAGAGGCGCGAAATCGAACCTGAGCCAGCAGCCGCGCCAGGATTCGCCATCTCCATCGCCGCTGCCATCTTCCGCAAACCAAACGCCCAGAAAACTCACTAGAAACGACGAGCCAACACGCCTCACGGTCTACTACTGCTGACGCTGTGCCCAGCTCAGCCCCATGGATCTGCCTCGACGCCCACAAGCCCACACAGCCAGCCCTCCAGAAACCACGGAATTCCCGCGAATTGGGCGCCGGAAGGCGGAGATCTCGCCTGGCGAACCCGAGGGGCAGCGGGGAGCGGCTGCGCTGCCGGATCCGGGTCACGGAGGAGGTGGTGGTCGCCTTCCGGGAAGCAGAAGCAGAGCGGCGTGGGGGGAAGAGGCGGCGTGTATCGTGTGTGGTGAGGAGGAGGCGAGAGGTGTGAGCTGTGGGTGGGTTTGTTTCCGCTTTGGCTGCTTTTGAGTCGTCCAACTCTAGTCTCTTTGGTTTTGACAGCGAGCGGCGGTCGCGGTCGCGGTCGCGGTGGAAGGAGGGGAGCTGCACGAGGCAGTGGAGGGTGGAAGGAGGGGAGCTGCACGAGGCAGTGGAGGCAGTGGAGGAAACTGGAGAGGGACGGGTCACGGGTGGGAGAGTGGGCGCGGTGCGGGGGCGTGTGTGGGTGGGTTGGCAGTGGCACTGGGCAGGTAGGTTGGCGCCCGCCGCTTCGTGCGGTGCTCGGTTTTTAGCGTGTTTTTTCCCCTCTTGCGCGTGTTTTCTTGGAGTTTTGAGGTGGGGAGTGCCTCGGTGGCTGGCGCTGCTTCGATGGGCGGTGGTTGGATCGTGGGAGGCCCGAGGCCGGCACGGCACGGCTTTCTCCGTCACGGTGGCTTGGCCTGGTTGAGTGGGAGTCACGACGGTATGGAGCACCGGCTCCCCCAAACCTTTTCGCAGCAGGAAACACACCCACCCACTCGTCGATCGAGGAGTTGGCACAGGATCCACGAGGGCACGCCGTACTTCGCCGTGCGCTGCGGCTGCCTGCCCCGCCACGACCGCGACCGCGAATCTTTTTTCCTGACGGGTGTATCGTATCGTACTCCGCCATCTCGTGTTGTCACCCTCGCTCTCTCTGCCGATGCCGCGCGGGGCCCAGCCGGATCCGACCCGTCCTCCCGGGTCTCGTCGGGGATCTTCTGCGCCACGGACACGGAGGCATCGGAGCCGACAGTATCTGCAGCCCACATGGCCAGCTCGCTCGCCCTGTACACTAGAGGAGGGGCAGCTACTTTTTGCTCCAGTGCCTGACCTGTACTGGTCCATGATACATGAACGGTGCAGCGTGGCCCGTGACGGAGCCGCGACCGACGCACCCGCACCGCACCGCACCGTACCAAGGGCGGCCAGAAACCGTACGACCCTCCTGACGCCGTCAAGTGCCCGTTGATCCTGCGGCTACCACTGGCAGGTGGGCCCAGGGTTCAACGCCTAGCTGCCTAGCCCATCAGCATGTCCCTCACCGACCCGGCATGCAACCGCACCCACCACAAAGCCAAGTCGTGCCGCGGCAAGCGAAAGCGAAGCGCCGCGCCTACGCCTCCTCCTTTTTTTCTACGCGCACGGTGTCCTGATGGCCCCACGCTGTCATAGGAACGCCAGCTTGCGGCCATGTGGTGCCATTTGATGCGAGCGGCGAGCGAGCGGCTGCAATGCCAAGTCCAACAGCGCAGCTGTACCGGTGCTCCGTTGCCTCGTTTGTTTTATGGCGAATGGATGCTCGGGTACGTGCTAAAAAAATTGTTTCTTGTGATCTCTTTCATCGCTGTGTTGTGCTAGCAAACCACTACGGCACTACTACTGCAGTACGTCAGCACCGCTTGATGGTGTGCACGGACGGAGCCAGAGGTGGATACGAGTGAGTTACTCGTCTGACTCTTTTTATGGAATTGTTATAATTTGATTTAATATTATTCTATTTATAGTTTAGAAGTATTTTTAGAATCGAGCTACGAGCCAAGTTGAGTCGGGGCGAAATCTAATTTTAATTTCATTTAAAATTGATTTATTTCAATATTTAACCAATTAACAAATAAAATTATATTAATTTTAAATTGAACCAACGAACCCTACTAACGAGCTTTTTTTCCACCCCTAGGCTGAGCAGACTTAGGCCACGTACCGGACTAAGCTAGTTACTTGACTGAGCTGACTGTCTTCTCTTTTTTTTTTGTCAATTTCTCCATGACCTTTATGTTCTAGACTCAGGGTTGAAGGCCAAATTGCTCAGGCCTGGATCCGCCGCCGATGGTGTGGACTATTGCAATTTGCAGCTGTTCGCAAAGTGCCCTGCAATGCAAGATGGTCGTATCGACTTGGTGTCTTCTCGAGAAAAATATAGTATGATTTGGTGCCGGTGTTCCCCTTCGAAAAAAAAGGTTAGTTCATAGACAAATGTAACTATCAAAGAGGCCTGTGCAACAAATCCATTGCCACCGGAGCTTGAATTTGCAGCTTCCTATACAAGGAGAACTAAAAGTTCCCGATTTCGAGCTAAAAATGACCACACTCCATGCATATGAAGCTCAAACATCGGATTTGCTTTAAGTTGAAGATCCCCAAATTGTATACTCTTAATACGCGTCGACTGCAATAAAGTAACAAGTACGCGTGCCCATACTCCATACACTACCAATACAAGTGTCCTCAGCATCACTAGTACCAACAGTAGCACTCCTGTCATAATGTTTTCCAACAACAAATATTGGACTATATACATACGAGGGAAAACGAATGACAAAGAGACGTTGGACAGGGGGGAAAAGACGATGGAAACAGGCATTGTGGCCATGCGTGTCGTTGTCGGCTGCCACGGTCTTTGCGGTGTTTTGCGCACGTTTCTTGTGTCGATTCTCGTCGAAAAATGAAAACGAGACCGACTTTTGGTTTTGGTAGCTGCCTGCGTCCCGGAGCAATGTGGATCCTCATCCAGGATCTGTTTAGTCGACTACCATAATCTGCATAAAGATAAATGCATGTGATAGGTTACCATACCGTAGGACCGTGGCGACAACTAGGAGAGGTGAATAAAAGCAACTTCAAAACTTTGCCATAGAGAAATTCAAAACCCTTCCCTTGGTTAGCTACGAAGAGATAATAAGGTCAGAGAAACATTAAAGATCAAAGCCTAAATAACCACCACAAAAAACTGAGCAAATCAAGTCTTCACATGCCCGGACGATCTGACCTCCAACTAGGGACCAATTTGACCACTACTGCAATGGCGGCCTGATCATCAACTAGGGACCGGTCTGACCACTGCTACCGTAGAGGCTAACCTCTTGACTCTAGAATAGTAAAATCAGCACAATGATCAAACCAAGAATTTCTCCAACTTGCAATCCAAAGCTCCAAATCACTTGAAACTTTGTACACACCTTCCTAATAATGTTATGAACATATTCCAATCAAAGATCTCAAAGATCAAGACCAAAGTTCTAACCTTTTTCAGTTTTAAGGCAAAGTGCACCAAAACCAAGCAACATCAAAAGAGGAACTCGTTGGAGGAATCAAGTCAATATAGTTAAAGATAGTTTCTCACACATCCTCAAAACCATTGCAAGAAGCAAGGCAAAAGCTCTCAAAAGCAACCCCCCACCCCCCCCAAGTTTCTCACACATCCTCAAAACCATTGCAAGAAGCAAAGGCAAAAGCTCTCAAAAGCAACCCCCCCCACCCCCCCAAACACACACACACAAAACCATCCTTTCTTCTACCTAAACTGGGAAAACTCAAGAACTTGCAATAGAAGTGCCTAGCAAGATGGGATCTAGTCTCCAAGAGATATCTTCATCGCTTACAAGTTATTGGCACCAAGCAAGATCAAGAGGAGAGAAAGAAGAGACAAAAATTCAAGCAAATCAAGAAAGCAATATCACAAACTTGAGAACAAGCGCTTGGACGAATTTGAGATTCTATTGATACTTGGAGATGAAGGTTTATAGTCACTCCATATGGTGGACAAAGCCACAAGCGCAACACACACACAAGTTGTCACAACCTCTCCCTAAAGCTCTCTCCAAGAGCAACATATCTCACCTCTACTTGGCTTATCTTCTAAGCTATCTCCTCTCCTTTTTACAGCGGAGGCTTACCTACCACTCTCCATATAACCCTAACAACCTGGATACAAAGTGGATACTATCCATCAATGTTGATGGTTTAGTATCAATCTTACAAATGAATGCTGAAGACTCTCCTTAAGTTAAACCACACGGAAAAAGACACGGAAATTTTATACAGGTTCAGGTCTTCTCCTGAGAGAATAATAACCCTACTCCTGTGTTGTTATATTGACTATGATTTACAACAGGGAAGAAATCACTAGAACTAGCGCTTAATGACTTCTGTCTGCTGATCTTGTCTTGTGTTCGTTGTTGTTGTTCCTGTTGGAAATATGCCCTAGAGGCAATCACAGAGATGGTTATATTTCATTATGTTCATAATATTGGATAATATGTTATCTTGTTCCTAGAATAATATTGTTAATATTGATTATCAAGTATGTGACTTGATTGTGAAACTCTATATTTCTGCGATAATTATTCTTATATGTTCCCTGGTCGGAAACATATGAGGACACATATGAATAGACTAGCATATGTATTGGTTGATGACTATGTTTCACAGGTCATGGATATAGAGATATCAAACCAATAATATGGACACATGTTAGAGAAGATGATGTTGGATTAGACCCACCTTGAGACACTATTGAGATTGTTATGATTATATGTGTCGTTAGTTGGTCTCAAGCAATGATGATGTATAATCCTTAGACACGAGATCAAGATGGTTTCCTACATGTGTAATAGCACTCTTAGGGGTTGCCAAACGCTACTCAAAATCGGGTAGTTATAAAGGTAACTTTCGGGTATGCTATGAAACATGCAGAGGAATGTGATTTGGTCGAAATGGGATTTGCCCTCCTAACATAACAGAGAGATGTCTCGGGCCCTCGTTGTGATCGGATAAAGAAAGTGCATGGCCATGCCACTAGTTATCGAAGTGTTCGACCACGTAAAGTTATCTGACACCTGATCAAGAAAGTATTAAACAGTACATGGATGACACAACATCTCACCTGGAGTTCAACCAGACATTGTGAGGCAAAGGGAGAATACACGAGTAGGTCGTTTAGTTCGATCAGTTATAGACTAGTCGTATAGAGATACGAGCTGGTCGTAAACTAGTCGAACGTAATCACAGAGTGGTCGAAACACGGTCGTGGGACTTCGAATAGTCGTGACCAAATCTGAATCGGTCATATAGAGATAGGACACGGTCGTAAGTGATGAGGACCTGATCGTATATCATATTGCATTAAGATTCGTCCGATATAATTTGTGTGTATTCGAGAATCGCTATGTTCTGCTAAGAGCCGCTATGACTAGTGATCGGAAAGGGTTTCCGAGTCACAACCGAACTACGCATGAACCTACAGGGTCACACACTTAACGGGTTGGAACAAACCAGTACAAATACGATTCATCAAACGTGTTCGGATAGGATCCGTCACGAGCACTATATAAGGAGATGCATGAGGCTGTTGGGAGGTACAAGTGAATCACCACCGAAACCCTAGCCGCCATCTTCCTGAGAGCTCTGCCGTGCAACTTGGTGCTAGTACACCGACGTACGGTTGTTCCTTTCCTGGACGTGTGGATACCGTAGAGGCGCTACTGCAACTGTTGCTCTTGAGGACGATCTGCGATCTTCACAAGAACTGCAGACGTTGCTAGAGGAGACGATCGACTCACGAGGACGCTGGACGATCGACTACGACCACTACATCGACGCGCTTGACGTTGGACCAGGCTGCTCCAACCCTTCTTCCGCTGCTCTGCGCGTCTGGTGGTAACGATCTGTGATCATCTACTTGCTTGGCTTCCTAGTTTGCGTGGTAGAAATTTTTGTTTATAGCTATCGTAGCCTACCCGCGACCCAACAGTTCATGTCCTCTGTCTACCGGCTTTACTCCTTATATAGCGTGTGAAGGGGTGGCAGTTGTCCTATATCAAGAGGTGTCTCACCGTTTGATGGAATACGCACGTTCATTGACGGTTATTGTCAGAGACTAATCCTCCCACGTCGTCTTGCAGTTATGTCAGAGACAGAGGCTTAATATGTGCAGTTATCCCAAAGAATAACAGCACATATTAACTACTATGTGTATTAAACACAGCGTATAAGTGTCCCTAGTCGATTGGACCAACATGTTTGTACGCTTGTTGACTATAGGATGGTCATAGTAAAGCTTACGACTATGAAGTAGTCGTAGTAAGGCTTACAATCAAGAGGTGGTCGTAGGAAATCTTACGACAACTAGGTAGTCGTAGAAGTACTTATGACCATATAGAGCGATCGTAAAATGGTTTATGACCACTCAGCTAAGCTTCTCCCTTATTAATGATAAGGGATATCCTTACAAATAATATGAAGATATTGCTATCTATAATAACAATTACATATAAACAATTTAATTAATTGATGATTATTAGATCCTCGTCAACCAACATTTGGGCAAACCCAATAACCCAACACATAATGGGTTTTTCACTCACACATGCATGCTTTTCAAAGTACCGCTTACACTTGGCTCCAATAGCCGAAACTCATCATGCCTTGTCCTCCTTTTCATGACCTAAACCACTTAGGACAACACCACGGTTTCTCACACTGCCATTTTTTCGGTATTAGGCAATTAACCAAAACGCCTCTCTACAGACCTTTTCCCATTCCTTCACTCCAAAGCATCTCAGTGTGCTTTGACACATAGTCCGTGGCGTCCAATGACTTGTCGTCAAGTCTTCACGCATTCGGATCCACCGAACCATCTCTACTTGCATCGGCCCCAAGTAACTTTGCACCACATGCACCAACTTGCTCTTCATGATCCTTGTCTTTTCCGTGCCTCCCGCTTGAGACACGTAGCTTCACCCAGACTTACACGACCACACATACCTCAGCTCTCCCGCTTAGTCCAGGTCTTGCCGTTGACCGCCACCGCTCCCCAAGCAACCTGCACATCCAGAGATCAAACAACCATCTCTGAGCACAGCTATCCCGCCTAGTCCAGGTCTTGCCGTTGACCGCCACCGCTCCCTAAGCAACCTGCACATCCAGAGATCAAACAACCATCTCTGAGCACAGCTATCCCGCCTAGTCCAGGTCTTGCCGTTGACCGCCACCGCTCCCCAAGCAACCTACACATCCAGAGATCAAACAACCATCTCTAAGCACATGTTTCAAAGCACTTGACTCCCATTAGTCAAATCATGCATCATACAACACACACTCATACCCCGATCCTAATCCCCTAGGATCAAACCACACATCAAAATCACACTTGACATCTCAAACCAACATAGTCTCACATGCTCTTGTAACAAGCAACCGGTTTGACCACGACCCCAATGCCGATCAGACGGCCCTCAACTCTCAACTCGACACACTCTCTGGAAAAAAAAACTAACCAACTACCAAAGCTCAGTTGAACCGCACACACCGGTCTGACCGTACTGCAGTCACCTGAAACTCACCTAATAGAAGTACAAGACCACTTTCACAAATTGGTCAGACCGCACCTGAACTGACAGCACCACCAAATCAACAAACTCTCCAAACTCAAACTCAAACTCCGACACACTCGCAAACCAAATCAATTACCCGTCATAAACCATGGGGTGGCCTCACATGCTCTTACACATACCATACACTTGCGCTATACAAGGTACACAAGTATATATGGCGAAGGTTTTTTTCTAACAAACGCATGCATGTGGTGCTGACGGGTGGACCATTTCCCAGGTTCTTCCAGCGAAAAAACTCTTTTCTTTCTGAACTATCCAGCGGGAGAAAAAACTCTAATCACAAGCCAAACAAGGCCTAAGCAAGTGTTTTCTTAACAATTATTTTTTATTCAACTGACGATTGCAAGTTGTGAAGGAGGAGAGGGTTTACACTTTTACACCGAGGTCCTAGTCGTACGCAGAACGTGAATCCTGGTCAGAAGTTCGTCAAAGCTAAAATGGCATTGCTACGCATACGATGTTTCGTCGTACGATACCCTTACGTTGAGGAAGAAACTGCAGCAGTGGGGCCCACTGAACTGGCTCAGTTCACGAGTCAGAACCATCGTACCAGCGTCGTAACTAAAACGTCCTATGCGAAGCATTTTCCAAGCTAAAATAAACCACGCCAATTGACGACTAGTTTTTTTAATCCCGCCCCTTCCCGTGGTTAACTAAAGGCAGCGCCAAGAGTATTTTACGCTCCACTATTGCACTAAACTACAATACCAATGGACTCTCTCTTTCGTCCGCTTGGTTCCTGGCGGGGAAGCTTAGGGAGCAGGGCGCAGGAAAAGGGAGCAGAAAACAAACGGAGATTCAACCAAACCGAACAACCTCGGCGGTCTCGTCGATTGGCAGATTGTGCCTCAAGCGTCGTACCTTGGTCCACTAATAATGTTGATTAATCCATCCTAAGAACATAAACTATGCTGCTGCCGGTTGTCTCCTGGCAGTAGCCAAGGGGCAAGATTCCCACTTAATCTCCATTTAGGGTTGGTACAATGGTACAGATAGTTGTTGTCTATAGCAATTCTCTATATCACATGTAGAAAATATTAAAGACAGTTCATACAATGGGTTGTGATGATACAGCCGGTTACATGATTATAGACAACACACAAACTTTTAATCTTTTTGGTTTTTGGACATGCAGTCATTCTGGGATTATAGACAAAGACATTTCTCTCTTTTTATTCTCTTTCATCTATATCAGTTTAAATCTTACGTAACAGAGGCTATAAACATATGATGTAAGCTCGTTGTGCGTGACCTTAATCACAACTTGCAAATTAATTAGCGGTAACGGGTCTGGCTAGTATTGCGAGGATCTGTTTAGACTTTAGGACCCGATAGCTTGAAACGCACCCAAGTCAAAGCAAGCCACCCTGGCGAGAAAGTAATGGATGCCAAAGTTCTTGGAAGAAAGAGGATTAGTTTTTCCTGACAGCTCATCGTAGGATATTTCTGGATCGCAATATCCCTATTACCAAGAAACACAAGCCGTAATGCACAATATGTGCAAATAACACACGTTGATCGTTAAAAAAAAGGACTTGTTATAATTCGTCCCAAAATACACCTGAGCTACTACAAATTTTAGTACTAGTCGCATTTCTAGGCTAGCTAGTTAGTTACTTCATAGTTTTGTCTCTTTTTCTTGAGAACACCCAGGACAGCTGCACATCAAATCTACTCAAATTGCTGAAGGAATTGAATAATTAACTAGATGCTCGGTAATATCTATTCAAATCAATAAAGAAGAAATGCAAGAACAAAAAGAAAATGGTTCTTAGTGCACATGTGCACTCTGGAAGATATCCTCGTATCTCATTCGCCGTCCATTTTATCTTGAGATTCGTATCATTATCTCTCATTGTATTCTCTATTGAACGGTAGATAACATAATGGGATATTCCCTTAAGGATTTGTTTGAAAAGTTCATTTCCAACCAAGATCCACATAGATAAACTGAGAATTTAAACTAAAACCTCGACGTATCCATAACCTAACCAAGCAAGGCCTAAGAATTAAAAATCCACAACCGCCTGCCCCACTGTGCAGTAATGCACAACCTGTTAGAGCTAGCGCAGATATCCAGCCAATGCTTTGTAGACATCGACAAGAAAACGCTAGCCTGTTAGGGCATTTAAACAACTGTGGAGGATGAGATGCTATGCTTCACCAGCGCCACAATGGCATAAATTAACTTGCTTTGCTTATAAGCTAAGGGAAAAAGGGTAGAAGTATGCATTGTTAACATTGCAGTGCCAGCTAGATAGCTGCGTACATACGTGACATGGTCAGGAATCGATCTCTCCTATGCATTGCTAGTGGATATCAGCTCATCAGTCACTCATTTGTTCTATGGATATATGCAATTTTCTTTTTTTATTGAAAGCATAGGAGCAGTACGCCACTTAGGACAGTACTCGTATACATCATATAGAAACGAGTTGATAATATATAGATGGCTGTTCCTTAACTAAAAGCAAGCAGCACAGAAGATGGATTGCCCAAGAAAAATCCTATGAAAAAACACTGAAAGAATGTATCATCCCTAAGATGAGTGTCATGGCTAAGTTCTCTAAATATTGGTGAGAACTAGTCGAGTCTAAATATTGCAATAGATCCCGAATAAATATACCATAAGTTCTAATCATGTGAGTTTTCTTTATATTTCGAGTAGGTCACACTAAATTAACATTTAGTTAACATACTAAATAGCCGTATGAAATACATTTTGCACAAATAATTATCAATTAGCTACTATTGCACCCGACAACCTATATACTCATCCTGCACAAATAATTATCACTACATCTAGAAATCCATATAAAATTCACCTCCATTCAATAGCCATACGGAATTGTGACATAAGCCACGTACCTACACAATGCACGGATGATCCTATTCTCCACAGGAGATCTTTTTAAGTGGAGATGGACAGATGGTGAACTAACCACCATTACCGATAACTGGAATATCTATAGGAGTGAAGGCTTGTTTGGTAGAGCCCGTTTCTTATTTTTTAGCTCTTAACTTTTGATTTTTAAATGATTCACTTCTCAGAGAATCTGAAGCTACCTAACGGAAACGTTTAGTAGGAGGTTGGCTCCCAAAACTTTGAAAAATAAACATTTGAGGCAAAAAGACCATATTATCCATGTTTTAACACTTATCGTGCCCGGGACTGGTGGAGTCCAAAGAAGCACCGAGAAAGAAATGTGGCTACTGCAAGAGATGTCGTTCTATAGAGATGTATTGGCGAAGAAGAGTGAGATGCTCAAGCCACAATCTAAGTAAAGACAACATTTACTTTGTTTAAGACTTGAAGGAGGGTGAGCATCCATCAACTGATGTTGTGGCTATAGAAGAATCTAGAGAAGAAGAAGAAGAAGAATGGGATGTTGAAGGTGGCTTCTCCAAAGAGGTGAGAAATCAAAACTACCTTGGTGAACTTTTAGTATTTGGATATGATAGTGATGAGATTGAGTAGTTTTCACCGACGACAAGGAAAATACTAAGTTAGAGAAGAAGATACAAGACGACACGAAGCATAATGATCAAGGTATGTGCCATGTTGCCCTAAAGGATCATGGTTCAAGATAAATGGAGGACAACACGCATAGATGGTAGTGTAGGGATTAAGACCACAAGATCCCAGGTATGCTAATACTGCACTTGCATGAGTTATTTTATTGTAGACAAAGAAGCAGCAAAGAGGCAAGTGTGGAGAAGGGTGAAGAAGGAAGGTTGGTTGCGTAGTAGTAACAAATTTACCAGTAAGGTCCAATCGACAGAAAAGAATGAGAAGGACCTGTTCAAGGGAAAGTATCCTTTGCGGCAGCAAGAAAAGAAGGGTCGGAATGGCAAAGCGTAGAAGTGCCAATGCCAACATCGCCCGCCAATGCCAAAAGCAAGTATGCATTGAGGGGAGTGTTGAGAAGTATACAATGCTTAATTGGAAATGCTTCTACAATATTTGGGAAATTATTCTAGAATAATTAGGAAATTACAAGAGATAGATATTTGCCATGGAAGATGCTAGATCAAATCCTTCATGGCAAAGCTAGGTATCATCTAGAACTAGATATTTTTCTAGTTGGGTGGATAGGATGTTGCCACATGGCAATAATCCAACGGTCATGTATGACTATAAATAGGGGTGCACTCCCCGTGACCATCTATGAGCTATCATAAACTACCATGAGTATGGAGAGATAGTAGGAGGCCATAAGAAGGCCTCGAGTAGAGAGTGAGAGTTAGGGTAGCCACAAGATGAGTGTGAGTATCTTGTTGTATCAAAGTTTATAGTAGTGAAATAGCCACGTACTTCATAGTATTTGGTGCTTTAAGTTGTGATTTAACATGAGCAGCCCGATCGCTTGGAATCACAGGAGTCTTGGCTTTAACATTAGCAGCTCAGTAGTCTGGAAGCTGCATGGTCGGAACTACTGCCTGCATATTAGCAAAGCACTAAGTAGTTTGAAGGAAGCCTAACCAATTAGAGGATAGTTGGTGTAGCGTGTGTATATGTGCTCATCATAGTGGGTAGGAATAAGTCCAGTTTACTCTCTCAAACTATTAAAAAAGTCTGGTTTACCCTCCTGAACTTCAAAACCAGTTATTTAACCCCATAAACTTGTGAAATCCAGTCACTAAACCCCTCATGCCGGTTTGAATGGGTGGTTTTGCACATGTGGCCACTTTTGTCCAAGTCAACATGCAATGTCTTCAGGCTTTTGTCCATGTCGTCACTATCACCATTATCGCCTTCCTCCAGCGCATCGCGGACATTCTGTACAAGTCCATCCCGGCGTCGTCCTGATGCCCACACCGATGCAGGTCCAGAACCCTTCGCCGGCAAAGCAACCTCAACAGCACCAGTCGCCGCCGGCGCCGCCACAGGCCACACCGCAGCCGTAGCCAATCCCTGCTGCACCGCTCCAATAGCAACTGCTGCAGCCACAGCACAAGGAGATGACGCACCACAAGGCAGAGACATCGCGCAGCACCCCCCGACGTCTGGCTCATCACTCGAGCTGGTGCCCGTCCCTGAGCAGCACGTCGACACCGGGCTCGAAGGAGGGAAGGACGGGTCGGCGTCCTCGTCACGGTGGCCCAAGACGGAGGTGCACGCGCTTATCCAGCTACGCATGGACCTGGACATGCGCTACCAGGAGACGGGTCCCAAGGGCCCGCTCTGGGAGGAGATCTCGGGCGGGATGCGGCGGATGGGGTACAATCGGAGCTCGAAGCGGTGCAAGGAGAAGTACACCTCCCCCATAAATCTCTCCCTCACAAGCTTCTCCATCCACAAGCATTATCCCCAAACCAACCAAAGCCACAACCCATCTCTGTCTCATTTCTTTCCACTGCCAAAATCTCAAAGCCAACACAAAGCTAGCACACACAACCGAGCAAGTGGAGCCCAAGCACAACACTCACCGAGGGGAGGCGCGACCGAGCTGCATCTTGGGAGAAACAATCTGGGTCTAGCAACTGAGGGGAGGCGCGATCGAGCCGGGCCGAGCCGCATGCAGGAGGGCGAGTGCCAGCAGGGGCGCGAGGGAGAAGGGGGCCAGGAGCGGCGGCCGGGGCCAAGCCGGAGAGGAACCGAGAGAGCAAGCACAAGAAGAAGCACAAGGGGAGCCGGGTGCACCACGCGTGGGAGGACCGAGCCACCAGGGATGTGTAACATCCTCAAGTTAATTAATAATAATTAGTATGCATCTTATCAGCATGTATGACATTTTGGAAACATTTGCATCATTTATTGCACTTGGAAAATCTCAATTAAAGATTAAACCTACAACTCAAATCTAAGTTCCAAAAGGAAAACAAGAACAAAAACTCTTGATCATCTTCTGGAAATAATTTATTCAAATACTAGAATAATTATTATGAATAAATATAATTTTTACCAAATTTTTGGAACTTAATTTGACCCAAAGAAAATTCAAACTCAATTCAATAACCTATTCCAAGTTTGAATTTAAATTATACAAAATAAATCATGAACAGTATATTTTATAATTTTTATGAACACTAGGGTGTCTCAAGAACCCCTCTGATTTATTTCAGAATTTTTAGAATTTTATTTCTATTTATAAAGCCTCGGTCAAATCTGTTGTACTTTGGTCAAATCTGGAATTTAAATCCTCTACATTGTTGCTCCGCCCGGACCAGAGACTGGCTCAGACCCAACACCGCCCGAGCCACTTTCCAAATGGTTCAACCCAACCACCTTAACCAACTCGCATCCAGACCGTCCGATCTGAATTGAGTGGCCAAGATCGCGTAGCAGTTCGGACCAGTTCAAACATTCCTCTTGAATCTGAGCCGCCCAATCACGATCAAACGGTCCTGACTGAACCAGCTACTGTTCTAACCCTAGCCCTTTGGTTCCAGCCGCACCCACTCGCCATGTGCCACTGCCAAACTGGGCCCACCGGTCAGGGCTTCCTTCAACCTCGGGCAGTAACGCCTGAGACGCCAGACGCCACGCGCGCGCGCCCGCTCGCTTTGTCTTTGCTCCGTCAACGTCGTCACGCACCGCCCTCTTCCACCTATCCACGAGCACCGCTCGCTCACGCCGCATCCATCTCCGTCTTCGCTAGAGCTTAATACCCCTTGCACCTCTCTTTTTCGCCCATTCTCCCTCTCGGTGGCCGGGGGAGAAGAAGCTTGTGCATGCTCCCTTCACGGGTAAGCTCGAAGCCATGGCATCCTTTCTCTTCCCCGTTCGTTGGCATCTCCATTTTGGCTAACCTCAGTTCCTACCTCAGCATGTAGATTCCGGAATGCCACCGTGCTCTCGGTAGCTTTAGACGCGCATCGAATGCCATCCCCGCACCATCCCCCCCCCTCTCTAGTGAGTTCCTCCCTATCCTTTGCGCGTCACATTGTGTCTTAGGACACCATCAAGATTTCCCCTCATCTAATTCCAACAATGCATTCACAGGAACTCGTGAATTTGATTTTTCCCTTTTGATGGCCAACACCACTGTTCATCGTCCCGTTGTCGATCTGGTAAGTTAGCTTCCAATCCCGTGCATTCACACCATCTACACCACCTCCTTAAGTTTTCCCAATCACCGATTTTTGGTCTTGTTGCCCAGGGCACCCCCTCCTCATGAGCCGGAGCGCCACCGTCGCCATTACCGACGAGAACGGTTCTCCGAGTTTCCCTGGCCGCTTCAACCCTCTGGTAAGCTTCAAGGAACTCTTTAGTAGCTTGTGCATGCATTAATTCGGCCAATGCGTCACCAAGATAGCACATGCACGTAGGGCCGTAGGGCGCCGCCGCTCGTCGCCGACTAGCTGCCGTTTTAGGGCACCTCGACCGCCGCCGCCGCCACTAGGAGGTCCGCAAGGTTGCAAGGAGTCCATTCACGCCGACGACGCCGTGGGCAGCCTACGCCGTGGCCGTGAAAGCAACCTCAGCGCAAGCAAGCAAGCCTTGAAAGTGGCACATTCCGACCGGACTGTAGCATCGCCGTTAGGACAAAATCTGTGTCGGATTAGTAGTTAATGACGGTTAGATGCGCTAATGATTAGTCATTGTTTGGTTTGGAGTGTATGACGGGTGGACCCTTTGAGCAGAATTTGAGAGAATTAATGAATCCGGTTTATGCCTGAGTCTATTACATGTGGGCCTGGCCCCTTTTAGTGCGCTGTGCACCTAGACCGTGAACTGGGTTCACTAGACCGAGTCAATGGCATGAGGGCCCCACCTGTCGGTTTAACTGGAAATGAAATGGAAAATGAAAAATAGTACTATGCTCTGGCCCCACCTGTAAGTGACTATGGCTAGTTCCCACTCGGTACAAAAAGTACTAAATGCTTATAGAAATTCCGAAATGATTAATTTATGCACTAAAAAATTGAATAAATTCTAAAATGCATAAGTAATTCATTCTAACTCCAAAAACAGTGAAACCAATTTTGTTATTTTTAATTTTACATGAGCTATATTTTAAAATAGGTTTCAACCTTTTACCTGTCGCAGAAAATATAGTCTTTGGAGATTGATCCAAAACCCATTTATTTATACACTAGAAAATACTTTTAACTTTAAAACTCGTAACTATTTCATCTTAACTTTAAAATGGATGAAATCGGTTTTGATAATTTTCATTTTTAGAGAAATTTATTTTAAAATTGGTTTCAAACTTGTCTCTATAGCAGAGAGTATTATTTTGGAAATCGATCCATTAACTCCATTATTTTTACAAAAGAAAAAGGTGATAACTTAGAAAATTCATAACTAATTCATAAAAACTCCAAATGAGATAAACTCAATTATTTTGGTCTTATAATATTATTCTCTAATTATCTATGTAATACTTTGCCTCACCACTACTCTAAAATTTTGGCCAAATAATTAAATTACATGAATTAAGACATATTGGAAACTGAAATTCAAACCATCATAACTCTCACATACCAAATCCAAATGGAATGAATCTTTCACCTAAATTCATATAAAATCATAATCTAGCTACTGTAGAAATCTCATGCATTTTTTAGTATTTTGTATTTTCATCTTATTTGGTGTTAATTGCAATATCGTTCTTTCGATAGATATCTCGACGATACGGGTGTATTTATGAGTGTAACCTGAGATTGAACAAGTGGTACAGCAAAGGTGCAAGCACCCTCCTTTTTAACATATTGCTCCTATTGATTTTAAAATATTTTGTATGGTTTTTAATATCTCAATTGCATGCTATTTTGAAAAGTATGTTCATGGGTAGAAGTAGTTAATTTCCTACTTGCTGCTTTGGCCCTCCTTTGAATCTAGATTACCCTTTTTACCTTGAATGATTAAGGCTATATGTTATATGGGTTTGTTGCTAATTTGTAGAACGATGCTTAGTCATGCTAGTAGTTGTAGTCGATAACGGTTGATGGTGCTAGTCCATCGGCCGATGGATCAAATTGAATCTTAATGAAATTTGAGGATTATATGGATTTGATTATGTTGAATTTGAGAAAAATGTCCAGATCTTCGTGTCTGATTATTATGAACTTGTTGATGGGTTGTTGTTGGGTGTTGGACTTGGACGGGTGGTAGGGTGATGAAGGGGTGGTCCCGGATTCACGTAGCCCGTCTGGGTATTGAGGACCTATGCGTGGTGTGATGAACCAAGTCTTACGTACAACCACACGCCGATAATGGCGAAGGCTTGGCTTAATAATTTGTTGTGTGTTAGCTATCAAAACACAATTGGATTGGCAATTGTTGTTGTTTAGGTCTAATGACTCTCTTGTCAATCTAGCGGGAGCATTTTGTATTGTTCCTTTCTGCCCTTAAGGGTCTTTTGTGTTTGCCGTGAAACTGCGCAAGGGACTTACTTACGCAATGGGGTTCACCTGTAGTGCAGGCGCTTACACTACTACAGGAAGCCTCATCACGCATTTGTTCGGAATCGTCATCACGCATTTTCCCAACCGCCTATATTTGTTGGTCTGTGATAACAGTAGTTATCGCTGAGCGGTTCAAAACCGTCAGTGATCGCACTATCACGACGGTTTTTGTTGAAACCGTCTCGTGAAGGCTATTATCACGCAGCGGTTTTCATCAAAACCGCTCGTGATCCGAGAATATCACGAGCGGTTTTCATCAAAAACCGTCAGCAAAGCATATCACGAGCGGTTCTTGTTCAATCGCGTGATGAGTTCCTGAGCGGTTCTTGTTTAGAACCGTCAGGATAGCCTTTTTCTGCGGCAAAAAAAAACGAAAACGGCGCTAAAACTTGAGAGGCCGTTTAGAGGCCCTAAACGACCTTTTTTAGGGTTTTCACTTTTTCGAGACCTTGCGAAGAGAATCTAACCTTGACTTATGGATTTTCGGATTGAGCTTTTCGTTAGCTTTCCAACGAGCCAAAGAACGTTGCAATCGGAGTTCGTATGCAAAAGTTATGATGATTTTACCTAATGGTGCGCGATCTACCATCTATATTTTTGCCCAAACCAAATAGCTCAACATGAACTACACACATCACAGTAGCATCAACTCAGTAATCCACATCACAAAGCAAAGGGGGGGAGTAGAGAGAGTGAGGTCGTGGGAGGCCGGGGCGACGAGTTGGAGGAGACCGAAGGCGACGAGTTGGAGGAGGCCGGTGATGATGAGGCCGGGACGAGTTGGAGGAGGCCGCCGGCGGCAAGCTCGGCGGAGGCGGGGGCGCAAGGTGTGAGGAGGAGAAACGGCAGAGGAGGAGATGGAGGTATGAGTTGTGAGGAGGAGAGACCGCAGAGGAGGAGATGGAGGTTATATAAAGCGAGTTTCGGCAGCCCGCCCATTATGTTCAAATTTTCGTTTCCCGCCCAACAATCAGAGACGATTCTTGTTAAGAATCGCGTGATAGCACCTATCATGAGCGGTTTTTAATAGAACCATCTTCGATTGTTCACAAAGATTCTATTAAAGAACCGTCGGTGACACAGGCCTCCAGAGCGTAGTCGCGCGAGGGATAGAAGGATATCACGAGCGGTTCTTAATTAGAACCGTTTGTGATAACTAATATCCTGAGCGGTTCTTATTCGTAACCGCCTCGTATAAGAACCGTCTGTGATTGGTGGATTATCACAGACGGTTTGTGAATAGAACCGTCTGTGATAATTCACAGACGGTTCTAGTAATGAACCGTCTGTGATAGATGACTATCACAGACGGTTCTAAAAAATACCGTCTGTGATAGTCGGCCCGCGCCACCATGGTCGGCGACCCAACACGAGCGGTTCCAAAGGAACCGCTCGTGATGGGCGTCTACTATAGCCTGTTTTGTAGTAGTGTTAGTCTGCTATGGGAATTCTGATCCTCGGGTGGTTTGATAGTTAGGACATGACATTGTAACGGCCTCGTTATGATATCTTAGTCACACTCCTACGGAAGAGTGCATGGCGACATCACAAGGTGTTCATATCGTGTGGGTAAAGCTGTACAACTCTGCAGAGTCAAATAAATCTATTCGAATAGCCATGTCCCCGGTTATGGACATCACTTGTGGGAAAGCATGCACAGTTAGCTTTTGGGAAATTAAGTTTGGGTTATGGTTAAAAATGTTATGTCTTTATGTTAGTTTGTCCAGATCTGAAATGTTATCTCGAGCGGGATGTTAAACTTGTTAATTTTGTTATGGAATGAATTGTGTCACGAATGGGATGTTCGTGTGTTGATTATATTTGGAGATTATCTTGTTGATGATCATTGCTTCTTGTTATACAATGTTTTATAAATTTTTTAAAATGGCAATTTGAATCTATCTTGTTTATCTAATTGCAAAACTTGTTTTATCTTTGAAAATTGACTAGTGTAGTAGCCTTCCTTTGATACTTACATGCATCCTTATTTTTCTTGAAAAGTCTCACGAGTACAACTTTGTACTTAAAAATTGTCCATTTGTTCAAAGAAGTCATTCAAATTGGGTAAAGTACTTGAGCCTTCGACTTTAATCCCAGTTGGTTGCTTGTGGGATTGTGGGCATGCCAACTCGGTTATTCCCTTTTTATTTTAAGTTTGTCTTCCGCTGCGATTTATTTGTGTTGTTTATATTTGACCGATTGGCCCTCTTATGCAAACTTGTATATTATGTTTCTTTTCAATGATGTTGTATTTACATTTCTTTTATTCTTGTATATTGTGTATGGATGTGAATACAATGTTGTGTTTGGATATGTGCATGTTAGTCGCTGATCCTTGGGAGCTAACAAGAGACACCTATCCGAACACTCGGAATCGTTTTCGTTTCATGTTAAGTATTGTGCTCTTTCAACGTAATTACTTAGCTTGAAACAGATCCGATCTCGGGGTCCCCACAGGATGCGGGCGGACTAGGGCGCGGCCAAGCAAGGGTGCACTGGCACAGGGAGCCGCCCGGAGTCGTCGAATGACACCATCTGGCGACTTCGAGCAAACCCCTCCAGAAAGGGGAATTCCGAGTTATAGCCATCTCCGTCCGTAAGTGAGCCCTGCGTTGGGATGGTCGAACTCGCAGGAAGAACATGTTAGATCGCATCCTTGGCTGGGCTAGCCGGAGAGAGAGAACTACCCGGTGCTGATGAAGATCCGGAATTATGACTTCCAACAGTTGTCGTGCCAGGTCGGACTGCCTCAGGTGGATTTGAACATTCGGAGGGAGAACCCTCGTCATGCTTTGAGCCTGCCTTGGGACAGTCCTTGATGTGGTCGAATTGACCCTTGCCCTCTGAGAAAGCTGGTTCCTCATCTGGACGTATCGTTGCGGGGGATAAGGATCCCTCCTCAACTCCATCGATGGGATGGTCTTCTGGAGAATGATCCCCGGAGGCGACATCACCATCGGATGATGCATCACTCGGTTCATAGTCGAAACCGGCATCCATGTCGATATCTGCATAATTGGCCAAGTCGAACCAGTTCTCCTCGTTCCACTCTCCTGCCATGAGAGCATGAGAGTTTGAAAAAGTCGAAGGAAAGCTGATGACTCGAGACCCCCACGGTCAGCGCCAACTGTCAGTGTTTTAGAACCGAACTTATGTAAAGATTGTTTCATTCGGGGGTTCCTCTAGACTCAAAATCACACAAAGATAGAGACACGGGGATTTTTATACAGGTTCAGGTCTTCTCCTGGGAGAATAACAACCCTACTCCTATGTGTATGTATTAAGTATGCTGGATTATAAGATGGAGCCAAAGACTAGAGTATTGTCCTTCCTGTCGCCCCCTCCATTGTCCTGATGATCCTGTCTTTTATACAGTCCTCGAAGTGTATAGTTGTATCTCCAGTATAAAGGCCTCCTTAATGTACCAGATCGTGGAGCCGTTGATGGAGATTATTGTGGGAGTAGTAACGTCCCCACGTTACCAGACAGTTATCACCATAACAAAGGAGTTAAATCATGCCATTATTCCAGAGGATAGCAGCGTAGTTTACTGCTCCATATTATTGAATATGGTGCGGAAGATTCCCTGATCAATTAGGCCCACATGTCTGTAAGCTTTATCAACTAGGGACTGGTCGTAGAAGAGCTTGCGACCAGGTAGTGGTCGTAGAAGATCTTACGATCACAGGATAGTTGTAGAAAGACTTATGACTATGGGGTGGTCGTAGGAGGACTTACGACCATGGAGTGATCATAGAAGAACTTAAGACCTCCAGCTTCTCCTTTATGAATAAGGGGTATACTCAAGGATCATATGACGTCATTATTATCCATAATGTGAATTACAGGTAAATAATTAAATGAGGATTATTATATTATCGTCAGTTTTCAATTGGGCGTGATATTAATATTGTCAGTATAGTAAAGCTTTGTTTAGAGCTTAAAATCTGTTTGCTAGTTATTTAAGCCAATTTGTGAAGAGAATAGACCTTAGTGTTGAAATGGCCAAGTTTGTATCTTGTGCAACTCGCCATCTAAGAGCTCTCATTAACTTCAAATATTTGTGCTTTATGCTGATTTCTTACATATACATGTGGTATATGTTTAACATTTTATTCAGTTTAAATGACATGAAAGATTTACATTTGTATATGTTTATTTGGTCATTTAAATGCTGGTGGTTTAATGCTATATTGTTTCATAATTATGTTGGAATTAATTACGATTATTTGCTAAAACTGCACATTTTACAACAAACTGAACTTATTCCTAGTGGGTATTATCTGGGGCGAAGCCAGCGCCGGCCTAGGCCTCGAGCCGGCCCAGCATGTGTTACCTGTACTTGGTCACCAAAGTGTGGAGAAAAGTGCGATCTGGATCATGCCCATGCCTGGGCCTGCTCGTTGTTCAAGACCAGCCCACCGTGTTTCCAACTTATAGCTGGCGGTTTTTGCTGAGCCTCGGGTCATTGCCCGAGAGACCCGACGCTCAGCTCCGCTCCGCTCCTGGGTATTATGGTCACCCCGATTCCCAACACGTGAGCTTCGTCAAGTCGACCAGTGTAGTATTTGATTTCAATCAACTTCAACTTCTGACAGAACTGGAAAGCTTTCATCTTGACTTTGGAGAGAGCCAATTCGTCCTATCCCTCAACTTTGTGTGCTTGGAATCTTTTGAAAACTTTTGGCAGTAAGGAAATTTGCATAAGATACATATTGAAGCAAGGATCAAGAGAAAGAGTCACTGCAGAATCGGAGTAGATGTAATGACAAAAGTGAGTACCGAACGCCACAGGTCTGTCCACCGCTTGGACAACGCGCTCGTCCGCACGACCTGCTGCGCTAGCAGGAAGAAGAGGACCGAGTGGAGGAAGCAGTCCGACAGGCCGCTCAGCTGATTGCGGAGGGAGGCGGCCGTGCGGCCGCCCCGCTCGGTGTTGGTGGCGGTCGCCATCTCGCGTGCGTGCATAGACGTTTCTGCGGAGAATTGAAGGGCTTTGTAGTTTGGACGTGGCATGTGGGTCGGGGTAGGGTAGGTCAAAGCGTTCAGAGATAGAAGCCTAACACAAAGCTGGTATCGAAGAGGCTAAAATTATTCACGTATACGTAGTCGGATGGGCAAAAGCCAAAAGGAGCAGAGACATTACGGTCAGTGCATTCTAGGCATCGACAATAAAACAACTGGTTCTAGTTCCATAGACATTTAAACTACTATGGGGATAAGATGCCATGCTTAATCAGCCCCGCAGTGTCATAATTAAACTTGCTTTGCTCGTAAGCTAACGGAAAAAGGTAGAAGCACATTGCATTGCTAGCTAGCTAGTTGCGTGACTTGCATATTGGCCAAAGATCTCTCATATGAACCGGTGTGAACTAAAGAGACTAAACGGTGTTTAGTTCAAGGATTTAATTTGCTCCGTAATCGGATTACATCGTGACCAATTCCGTTATATCGTGTTTGCTTTGACTAGGCTGTAATCGGAATTCGGAATACATGCAATGGGATACCGGCCCAATAGACAACCGATACGCTCAAGATTGGGTGTAATCGGAGCCTGATACGGGCCCAGGCAACCCGATCTCCTCCCAAAACAGGACGCGTTCCTCCTCCCCCACGCGAGACCCACCTTCTCGCGATTGATTTGGTGGTTGTGAAAGGAGGTGGCGGCGCCGGCCGGCCGGAAGGTCACGACATCAGGTGACGCAAGTCTGGAGGACGGCGCTAGGATTAGCGTCGAGCTGTGGCGTGGTTGCCAGAATCGACGCCTAGCTGCAGCGGCGGATGGGGCATCGATTGGTGCGGGTGGGTGCTGAGCTACCTCTCGTCTTTCTTCCTCCCTCCCGACGACAAGTAGGCAAAGAAGCCCACTCTCTCACCCTACTCCCCGAAACCCCCTCTCTCCTCATCAAAATTTGACAAATCCTAATGCATTCTCGAGCTTCTGTTGCGAATTTTGATGGATTCAATTTGCCTCAAATTTTTGTTTTGGATAACAATCCCACAGTGTCTTGATCTGAGCCAAATGGTGTAATGAATTTTCATACCGTTATCTGTCTACACAGAATTTGCATGTTTTCTCTATAAAAAAAACTGTCACGTTCTAAAAGTTTTTATACCAACAAAATACAGTAATGTGGTGAACCTGTTATATTCTTCACATGTACTTTGAGAGGTCAAGTAAAAACAAAGACAAAAAATAAAATTATATACCAATAAAATACAGTAATATGGTGAACCAGTTATGTTCTTCACATGTACTTTGAGAGATCGAGCAAAAATAAAGACAAAAAATAAAATTATATGTAAATAAAATACGGCAATGTGTTGAACTCATTATGTTCTGTGGTGAGTGAGCTCGGCGCCGACCACGCGGACTTGGACGTGGCCAAGGTCTCCCTCAGCGTCATCTCTTAGGTACGTACGGGCGTACGAGCTACAAAAATACCTTTGCACTTCGTACTCGTTGGTCGAGGCGGTTGTACCTGTATAGCTCGTTGCTTTGGATCCATCAATCCATCGATCCATGTGTGCATATATGTACTGTGAAATATTAAGATGAATGAACAACACATCAACAACACGAATCTTATAGCACATCTAATGAACAAAAAAGTGACAAACTGTTAGAAGTTAAGTAGTAATTCCCTTCTTTCATATTTTGCCCATTCCCTTCCTGTTTGAAGTGTATTTTGATACCCATTCCGGTAATAGCCAGTGTCCAACCAAACACTACCTAAATTAGATTCAGATGCCTGTTTTCTGCACTGAAGCATTCTGCTACAATATCTCAAATACAACCAGATATCCAGATCCATCTTTTTTTAGGGAAACATCTATATCCATCCTGATAGGAGGATGTTCGATCTTCACGGCGTAGGATTATGATAACTTGATTCGTGCAACCTAACGAATGACGGTGCGAACCACTGTCTCGGTTGTTACTCCTGCGTCGTTTTTGACATCTTGTGTAGCATGCGTCCTAATTGCCATAACTTCTCATATAAATCTCCAAATCACGCACGGTTTGATCCGTTGAAAAGTAGACTTGATAATATATCTTCATATGTGTTGTTTACATATTGGAGCCCTCTGAATTTGTATGGATATCTTCATGAACTTAGTAGATAGAACTATGAGCACCATGTTGATTGAAACATTATTGATCTTGTATCTTCCTCTTGGGCTAGATGTTTCCATCCATAGTGGTGCTACTGCTACCTCCTCCCTTGGACCATCCTTCCTCCTCTCTCTCTGGCCCACACTATTTTTAGGGCATCCAACACATCTAGACACGTACAAGCAAAGTCATAGTTGTATTCTTTCAAATAGAGCACAAATATAATCATTAAGTTTAGCTTTAATACTGCGATACTGTTTGGAATTACCAAGTGTAGGTGTGTATGCGATTAAGCCAGGGCATACCTCATCACATCTATTCATACATTATAAGGCAGCATAGTCTAAAAAAAGAACAAAAGTAAAAAAAAATAAAATAAGAGAAAGAAACAACCAACATGCCTAACTGGGCTTTTATATTCTGACAGGGCTGTCTGGATTGGGCATGCCGACTGCTCATGGGCTTTCATTCCAATGTTAACCGTGAAGACGCGTAAGCCCAAATCTCTGCGACAGCTCCCAGAGACCCAGACGGCCCAACTCGATCTGTTGAGCCCTATTTGTTTTCAGAAAAAAGTCGAAATCGTGGCAGATGACGCGATAAAACACACACTACTTCCGGATGAAGAAAATCGGATGAATTAAGCAGAAAAAACACAGCCTTTTCCACGTCATCGAGTTGGTTCGGGGTCCCACGGGCCCGGAGCCTCACAAAATATCTCCCTGTCTAGCCCCAGGTTCGGCGTTATATGGTCCCCGCTGGAGGAAAGAAATTGTTAGGAGCACCCCACGCGGATGTGCATGCAGCCCCACATCTAATTACTGAGGATAGAAGCAGCCCCACTAGTGATGAGCACGAACGTGTGCTCTTAACTTTCCTCTTTTATCTGAGTTCCTTGAGTACAAGGTCACACATTGTTATCAAGTAGCTCTTGTATGAGCTGAGTACGGGTCTTCCCTAGAACCGGGTGTTGTAATCTTATGACACGAGTCGGTTTCAAATGATGTGTTAGCTCTTGTCTGTCCCTCATGGTTAAACTAAATATTGTCATCTAAAAACACTTTCATGATTTTTTTTTGTCTCAAAATATAACTTTGTGAAATTCTAGGTAACCGAACATATATGACTAAAACAGTACTTAATCATAAAAGAGATAGACTAAAACGATGACTAGTTATATTTAGAAAAAACTTTTAGCAAAGTTCACTTGCTATAAACAGATATTTTAATGACATACCATTCTCACATGATAGACCGTAGACGTCATTTCTATAAATATTTTTGCCATGTATTTTAAACAACGACTATATCCATCTCTCTCAGCTCATTTATAATATCTCTTCCTTATCTCCGAACCCTAAAAAATGTGTCTCACTCTCTAATTAAAAGGATTTTTTTGCAAAAACCCACCACAAGTTAGGGTGTTTATAAAAAATCCCCCCGCATCTCGAATTTCGTCGGTCACACACCCGCAAGTTTTATAAGGTTTCAAATCTTCACCCATAGGCAATTGACCAACTGACTGTAAGACGTGGCATTTGTGTGGCATTACAACATGGACCCTTGTATAACAGCACAACCTAATGAGTCATCTCCCCCACCTAGACCTGAAGCGTGTGGTGACCATCACCTTAAATCCTAGCTGTATCGCTCACGAGTTGTCGAGTTGAGCAAGAAATGACGCTTCGGTCTGGATGGTTGAGATAACCCATTAAGGACTTGTTTGGATACATTGTGATCCAACTCAATCCTTTCGAATTGACTCGGAATTTAAATTAAAATCATTTCCAATTCGAAGGGATTGGTTCTAATCCCTCCCTATCCAAACAAGCTCTAAGGTGTACTGTTATAAACAAATCCACGCTGGAATGCCAACACAAGCGCCACGTCATATGATCAGCTAGTCAACTGACCATGAATAGGGATTTGCAAACACATGAAATTTGCGGGTGTGTGACCGATGGTATTCGAGGTGTGTGGTTTTTTTTAACAAAACCTTGACTTGTAGGTAGGAGTTTGCAAAAAAATCCCTAAAAGCTTTAATCCAAGTAATAATATAAAGCCACATATTGTTATCCTTTATGCTCTTATAGGTTTTACTTACAAATGTTTTACTTATCAACAAACTTTGCTCTTCAACCACTTGATTCGCCGATACACAAATGCACATTTGACTCCTGTATCTGGGTGCACTTTTTTTTTAAAAAAAAAATCTATTTTTTATTCGAAATTACAGAAATAATACCGCTTAATTTTTTTTTGTCAGAAATAACCTCTTGTCGCCATACGGTTGGGCGACTTGCTCTAGTCGCCCAACTAGTGGGCGACATATGTCCAACTCGCCGAACAAACGGGCGACTTTACCGGTGTATCTCCAAGTCGCCAATCTGTATGGCGACTTGATACTAATCACCCGACCCTATGGCGTCTTCATCCTAATCGCCCGCCCACCGAACGACATGCTCCTAGTCATCCATTGGACGATTTGAGCTAATAACTACCATATTCAGCAAATCTGATTGGAATAATTGTGTTATAATAAATATTACATTCTGTATATATTACATTTAGCAAATCTTATTGTATGACGGTATTTTTTTTGAAAATAAAAGTGTAGTGACAACGTTGATTGGTCTGTTTGTTATTTTCGTAAAATATGAAGGGTACGAAATTTATCAGACTCACAATAACATTTTTTGATTATCATATATTGTTGTAGTGCGCAAAATTTCTAAAGAATTTTGCGAGGACGATTGAGATAGTATTGAGTCATAAGTAGGAAGGTAAGTGATATTACGATGCACCAGGGAATAACACGGGGCGGCAGTTGGCTGGAGGAAACATTTTTTTATTTAATATTTTTTTACAAAATTTTGAAAGTTAATCCCTCTTGAACTATCCATAACTGAAAAGTAGAGAATCTATATGTGAACCATATATAAGACCATCCTTTTTACTGAGCGTAAATACATATATGGATTGATAACCTTTGACACTTGAACGTATGTATCCTTCACAAACAATATTTCCAGGCCTTGCCCAGAAGTGGTACATGTTGTTTGATGTCTTTATAATGATGTTGGGAAGAACACGGAAGAATGGAATGCGAAAAGACGAGGAGATTTGATGTTGCGAATTAAAATAGACTTTATAACGAAGCTAGAAATAACACAGCGTATAGGGTTTGGTTACGTGTATAAGAAACAGCATCATACACGTTGCAACAAACCGAAGTACTCCTACGACACATATGCGCCTTTTTGGAATGGAAATAGATTCGACCTTCGACGGGGGACTAGTACGGAATGGTCCGACCTACTACGTGGACTGGGGCCATTTTCCCTTCCTTGCTAGCTCAGCGTTGAACTCCTCGCCAGCTTCTTTGGCCTTGGCCGCAATTTTCCTCTTTCTCTCGCGCACCCTCTCGTGAGCCTCGTGCTCCCTGCGCCTGCACGCCTCGAGATGAGCTTACGTCTCCCAATGTATGCGCTCGTTTTGCTTGGCGTTGCTCCTCCCAGATCTCGCGGTCTCTTTTGTCATGCCACTCGTCGAAGTCGAGAGACCACTGGTCATGTGGGTGGATCTCTTGGTCGATCCACTTGAGGTAGTGTTGGGACCAAAAATACAATTCTGGACCCTCTGTGTATAATGCACTAGTCCAGGATCACGCTAGTGCACACAGTGTCAACAAAGATGGATATCGATCCACACAAGCGATTAATAACATAAACAAATAATTTGATTAACAAATAAGGGTTTAACCTTACTACGAAGTTTACATTTATTAAGCCACACAGGGGCTAATAGAGAAATAAAGCAATGAAATGAAACGGCAATGCAGATCCCATCAATTCACCACAGTAACCGATCGATCAAGACCCTACGATCAAGCACCTTCGATGAACTCCTCCTCGAATGTGGGTGACTCCTCCTCCTCTTCTGCTTGATTTATTAAAGCAAGTATGAGTACACAACCGTACTCGTAAGTCACACCACAGAAATGCAATTATACATGCAGGCTTATTCCAAAGGAATGGCAATATGTGGTTCTTTTGCAGAAATGCAACATTTGCAATTGAATATAAATAATAGATTGAAAGCATAATTTAAAACGAATAGACAATAATAATTTAACAGCTTGATTTCACAAAGACATATAGCCTAAACAGATTATTCACATAGCCATATGATTTAGATCACACAGCTCTCTTCCCACACATTTTATGAAGATCTACCCCTCGTATGAAATCCCCGAGCATGTCCATGACCGCGGATGCGGCTATTCAAATACATTGTTTAACACTCTGCAGAGGTTGTACACTTTACCCACAAGATACAACTAGTGTTGCAAGCACTAATCATAACAAAACCTTTCAGAAACTTCATCTCAAGTATTAACACTCCCAGTGTGCTTTGTTGTCATACCAACCCTAACATAGTGCTTTGGCATAACACACACTGTTGGACAGGGAAGCGGCGAACCGTCCCGCGATATGACTACCTAGTAGCACACCTCCACCCATCACTGAGTACTTAACTACAACCTAAGTAATCAATATCGAGAATCCATAACTTACTAAGTTAGGCCCGTTCCATAACAGGCATGTGGTCGTACAGTGAGGCTCAGTTCAATGGCGCACAAAATTAAATCTTTAGTTGACCAAGGCAAGGCTTCCAAATTCTAACTGAGGCACATAGATTAATATTCCCATTTCACAAAGCCACCATGTCACATAGTTTCCACCACTTGCCTCGGTCTAAACCTTTTACCACCCAGTTGGTTAAGTGCAACACATGCCATAATAGCACATAGTACACACAGATTATCATAAAGTTCCATAGTCACTTAGTCAAGTTGATAATTGCAACTTTACATGAATAGATGATTCGTGTCATGGTTAAGCAATCTAATCGCATCTAACCAACCCACGTTGGTGTTACAATATTACCAACTAAAATACCAACTAGGGTGACAAAGGATTAAGACATAGCAATTATACAAGGAAGGTATAACACTTTGGATTTAATAGCTATACCCAAAAGCATTTAAATAATTACTTGAATTAGATGCAATAATTTGAAATAAAATAACATTTAGAAAACTGGGATTCAATTATGGTCAAAGGTATGACTTTCCTTGGAAAAGGTCTAGAAATTGATCTTGGTCTTGAAATGCTCCTTCTTCTTCAAACCTTCCCGAAGTATCGACGTCTACTCGTAAACGAAGTAAATAAACAAAATAAATAAATAACAGAGGCAAAACAAACTCCAAAAATTAAATAAAAATCTCCAATAAATAGATCTTGAATTTAGATGAATTTAGATATTTGAATGGACTGATTTGGAGTTCGGATGCAAAAGATATGGGCTTTGGAAGTTTGAATATAAAGAAAAACCTATTTTCAGAATAATCCGAATTATTTCTTAAAAGAAAAATCGGAATATTGTGCAACGTTGACGTCAGCGAAGGGTTTTGACCGCACAGTGCTCTACCTGACAGGTGGGTCCCACATGTAAGTGGTTGGGTGCACCGTGGACTAAGTCCATGCGGGGACTTGGGATCCGACTAGGCCGAGTGGCGACTTTCATGCACGCGGCGGCCGAGCCGGCAATCGACGTACGACATGCATGCGCGGAGGGTGAGGTGGCCAGTTACGTGGATGCCACGTCAGACCCGACGGCATCAGCTCGCCGATGACACTTCTGGACGGCGGTGACAACGGCGATTGGCGGCGCGAGACTCGCAACGGACGCACGCATTGAGTAGGTGACGCTATTGCACACCTGGTGGCACCGGAGTTGGCACGGAGGGTCGACGGTGGTGGCCGAAATCGGTGCCGAAGCGGAGGAGGACAATCGGTTGTTGTCGAGGATGACCACCGAGACGCCCCGAGCGTCCGGGCGCGCCGAGGTTCGGGCGCGACGAGGAAGGTGACGGCGAAGACCACCGGACGGGGCACGATCGACGGCGGCGGAATTTGAAGAATTGGGTTGCGGCTCAAAAACCCTAAACTCCAAATTGAGGCGGCTCGAGGGCGAACGGGGTGAAGTGGATGGCGGCTCTGGCTTACGGAGACGCTGGTGATCCCTAGGGGCCTATTTATAGGGTCAGGGCGTGTACGGGGAGGCGGGTTGGCGGCGGAGATCAAACTGCCCGAAATGAGCGCGTGAGGAAACGGGGATAGAGACGATTTCAAAGTTCGAATTTGAACCGAGGCGGAGTGGGAGAGATAAGGCTTCTAGAAGGGATCATCCGCGCACAAAATTAGGGTCGTTTCCCTTTTTGTCGGACGAGCTCGCGAAGGAATCCATGGCGGACACGAGGAGAACGAAGGCACGGCACAGATGACGACTTCGGCGGCCCCCCTGGCGGAGACACGAATGCGCGGGCCCACGCGTCAGGGAGACGGGCGAACGCACGCGCGCATGGTTGACGGGCTGGCGACGCGCGAAGATGGGCCGCAGAATTTTGGGCCGGAAGCAATAGGAACGTGCCAAAGAGAAGGATTCGGCCCAAAGCCAAAATGGAGATTTTAAATAGCTTTTCTATTTTAGAAAATACTGAGAATTCAAGTAAGCAATAGAAATTAGCAAATGAACTTGGAAAAATTCTAGAAAAATCTAGAAAATATATCCAAGCACATAGAATCCAAATAAAATAGTTTTGACCATTGTTCATGTTGACTTTAGTCATATTAAATTATTTTGTTACTCAAAGTCCATATTTAAGCTTTTGAATTAAATTCAAATAAATCCAAATGGTGGGTTTTCTCTCTACTAGCTATTTAAAGGATTTTTAAAGCTCGGAAAATTGGGATGTTACAGGTAGCCACATAGTGGATCCAGGGACTACAGGTAGACGGGAGATGTTGTTAGTGCGTACTTTGAAAGAGAAATAGTATGGGAACACAATGTAACTGGTCCTTACCTGCTGCCGATAGTTGCTCGTGTCCCAACATCAGTCGGGATAGTCACTGGAGTAGTCCGCTCAATCCCAGTAACGCATGCCTAGGTTAATCCGGTGCTTGGACTTGAAGAACTTGCATGGGTCCCTGCACCAACAGAGGGGCGGCGTCTCCCCCTTTGGCGGGTGTTGCGGCGAACGCTCGGTTGGAACTTTTGGTATGGGGTTGCTGCTACTAGAGGCTTCATTACGAAGAGATGCCAGATAGGCACGCGTCTCTTGTTTGACCTGGGCCGTAAAGCTGCCCCGTCTGGTCTTGTCACCCATTGCCTCTACCTGTCGTCCATCCTGGCATGGTGAAGGAAACTCTGGTGTAATGTTAGATTTGGTTGTGTAGTGTTCTCTCCCAGATATCTTCCACCTCCTTTTATAAGCCAAAGGGTTGGCATGGAGTGTTGTCCTGTGGTCTTCTCGCTGAAAAAAGCAGCCCGCTTAGGTCTTGTCATCGCAAGCAGTCGCCTGCTCGGTCTTGTCATCGCAAGCAAAGCTACCCCATGTGGTCTTGTCACTGCACAAAGCTGCCCTGTGTGGTCTTGTCTCTGTGCAAAGCTGCCCCTCTGGTCTTGTCACTGCGCAAAGCTGCCCCGTCTGGTCTTGTCACTGCTCAAACCTGCCTCATCTGGTCTTATCACTACGCAAAGCTGCCTTATTTGGTCTTGTCACTGCGCAAAGCTGCTCCGTCTGGACTTGTCACTATGCACGACTATCTTCTTTAGTCTTATCACTGCGTAAAGCTACCCCGTTTGGTCTTGTCTCTGCAAGCTAACATATTACGCGCTTTGTTAGCCTCTCCCCGTGGGATATAAAATGCGCGCCCCACACTCCGAAAGTAGGACCACTCGACCCTCGAAACCGTAGGAAGAAGACCCTCTCCGTCATACAGTAACATACCATGGCAGACGCCGACGGACCAGTCCAACCGGGATCACCGAAGTAAGACATTCCCCTGGAAAGGAGGGAGTACTTCAGCTCTAACTACCAGTTGATGCCGAACAAGCGTGCTCAATCGGTATGGCCGAAATGCGAACACAGAGAAGACGCTGTCATGTAGGTCATGGACGCTCTTTTCGATGGCGGACGACGTTTCTTCCGATGCCCACACTCTGGGGTACAATTAGCAAATAGTTTGCTTCATGTTACTGCTAATACAGCCTCTATGCTAACTGTCCCTTGCAGCAGATGGAGAAATATGACTTTGTCCGCTGGATCGATCCTCCCCATGAACGACATGTTGCGATGTACGTGGATACACTGTGGGGCCGAATCTTTCAGTTGGAGGCGCGGATTGACAATCTCAACGAGCAAAATGATGACTTCCGCCAACAGATGCAGCGCGAGAGGGGCAACGAGGAGGTCGTGAACATAGGAAGTTCCTATGATCCCACATATTGCTGTGCGAACTCTAACTGCATATGTGCGTGCCACTATAACAACAGTCAGCCACGCCCGATGCGCCCCCTGTATAACACTCTATGTGGATAGTGCGAGGCACCTTCTACCATTAGGCACAGGCGGAGAAGCTTGTACCTCGGTAGTCTCCCCTTCTGTACGCAATTATGTTCAATCCCATAAAGCATGTATGAACGAGTACTGAAAACTAAGCTATTTCATACCAGACATTATCCGCTACAATTCAGATGAGATATTGACACTTCAAATAAAGTTAAAATTTACAATTACGATACAATTAATTTCACAGTGCTTAGAACAACCAAAGTACAAGTTACAACATGCTAGCAGTTCTAATACAAGTTACTTTGTGCCGGTGTTCCTACGTGTCGGCAGGCGCCTTGCAAGTTCTCACAGTGTGGCCTTCCTGGCGGCAGCAGCTGCAATGTCTACCCGCCGCTCCAGCTCCCCCTTCGTCCATATCGTTCCTAATGCAACGACTCTGCTGACGGCCCTTCCCCCCTTTCAACAGGTCTAGATCTGGAATCCAAGTCCTCTGTGCAGTATCCGACGTGGCGAAGTGCCCACAACCCTGAAGCCTCTTAGCTCGTCGCACCACGCCTGCTACACCCTCTCCTTCATGAAGTACTCCGATATAAAGTTCGATGGGTCCATGCGGATGGTCCCACACGCGGCGAGGACATGAGAGCATGGCTTGTGAAGGAGGTTTAGCTTGTTGCATGTGCAGCTAGGTTCATTCACATGGTCTTCAAGGCATATCTCATGGGTAACAAGAGACCGAGCCGTCTCGAATCCAGCTCTATCTCGAAGGATCACGTCGAATCGATGCTCCATAGTGCCCACTACGAAGACCGTGTACGACTGAGCCTTCCCGGTCTTGGCATGTATGTATGCTGTAATCTTCGAGCAGTACGGTGTATGTGGGTTGGTTGCATGAAGTGCCAAATTTGGATTCCTTTCCCTGAAATTTCCGATTGTACCGTGCAGAATGCCTTCGACGATGGCGACGAGAGGCTGAGAACGGAGGCCCCTAATAACCCAGTTGTACACATCTGCAAGGTTAGTGGTCATTATGCCATACCCTTGCACCGTCCGTGTCTTGCAGCAAGGACCACTTCTCCAATGGCTCGGCCTCAATCCAATGAGAGAAACACCCGATGTCCCTCGAGGCCCTCCGCGTCAAATGGGGAGGGTCGAGCTCCCGCAGTGGTGTGAGGCGTTCGGGCTGCGCCGCCCCAGGAATGAGGGGACGTTTGTTCCTCTCGACAACATGCTTCCTGGTGTGCTCGTCCAACATCTATCACAACGCATCAAATTTACGATGCTGGTTCTGCATAGCAAGCCTCGTGAACAGCTTCATCAATGGTTTTTGCCTGAACTGTTTGAAGAAGTTGGTCCCCAGATGGCGAATGCACCATCTATTCCTCATCTCTGGCCAAGGGAATGGCTCATCGGGGTCTTGCTGAAGTTTTCAGATGGCCTTCATCATTTCGGGGTGGCGATCATGGATTATGTAGACATCCGAACGTGCCCCAACTACTCCCTCCTTCAGATGTCGAAGGAACCACAACTAGTTGTCAAAATTCTCACTTTCGACGAAAGCGATGGCTAAGGGTAGAATCTGATTGTTACCATCGACACCAATTACTGTCAGGATCATGCCTTTGTATTTTTTTAGTTAGAAACGTCCCGTCCACTGAGATCACGGGCAACATGTGTCTGAATGCAGCGATGCAGGGACCGAATGCTAAGAAGGACCTCTGTAATACCATATAACCTAGCGGCGGTCTTTTGGATGGCCTGTCCTTCACAGCAATGTATGTGCCCGGGTTCCTATCCTACAACACCTGGAGCATACGAGGAAGGTTGTCGTAAGACGCCTCGAAAGAACCGAATCTCCTTTCCACAGCCTTCTGCTTAGCACGCCATACCTTCGCGTAGCTAATCTTGTACTTGAATTTCTGCTTGATAGCCACCATGATGTGCTTGGCCCCCAGATCCGTCTTCTTCGCTATCTCTCCATACATCACATTGGCTGTGAAGGTGAACGTCAGGTTGCGATGCCTTAGCAAAACACTACTGAGCAAGCAGGAGTGCGCCTCCACCTTAGAGACAATCCAGTGAGTCTCGTACTTGGGTCTCCATGCATGCACACGCCAAGGACACCCAGCCTGCTCGCAAACCACGGTGTACTGCTCCTGGCTGGATTTGAGGACACGAAACGTCCGCTGCATGGACATGGCCCACAACTTAATGGCATCCTGCAGTGATCCATTGTCAGCAAACATTGCACGAAGCCAAACCTCCGTCCCATGGTACTCCCACGGTGATTCGTGCTCGTCGCGCATAGAAATACCCTCAACACCCACCCTATTCCATTCTTGCGGGATGGGACCTTCGTCCTCCTCAGAAGAGTCATCACCATTCTCTTCTAAAGCTTCCTCATCCGCTCAAGCTGTCAAGTTATCGATCTCCATCTGACATACTATGCTGTCAACATGCTCCCCAGCATCTGCTTATGCACTGGGCTGAGCGTGCGGTGTGCGATATCCCTCTTCTACCTCAGCAACATGGGTCATCGCCTCCTCTTCTACCTTCGCAACATCGGTCACCTCGTCCTCTTCCACCTCAGCAACATGGGTCACCGCCTCCTCTTCTATCTCAGCAACATGGGTCACCGCCTCCTCTTCTGTCTCAGCAACATTGGTCATCTCGTCCTCTTCATGAACCACGCGTTGCGCGCCCGAGCTGCTCTCACCAAGCCGACGATAGCTATCGACAGGACATGGTTGCACGAGAAGCACGCACTCGTAGCCACGGCGCCTACAGCCTTCTAGAAATCCCTTCCATGCAACCGTGTGCATCACTTTGCTCAACTCCCACCGAATGTGCGTGGAAGACTAACTCCAAACCCCTTGTATGACGACACTCCACACCTCGGGGTCCAAGGAGAAGCTTCTGGTGAGCCAGTGTAGGACATCTCCGATTCGGGCATTCTCTAGGTCCAGGTGTACCAAAGTGACTTGCCGAAAATCACTTTGGTCAACACCGTACGGACCTTCACGAACTGTACCAACACCGTAATGCACTTTCAACCTTGTGGGCTCCGACATGACTGATTTATCACTACAAATATTACAAACATTGCAACCAGTGATTTCTCCATATACGTGCTAAACAAACAAGTAGCTATACGTCGCCTACATTCGGCCGAGAACAAGAACAAACAAGACTATTACCTTCACGCGGAGACCTTCTCTTCATATCAATGAGCTGCGTTCGTCTTTCTCTTTTACGTCTCGAGCTTCTCTCCTCCAAGACCGCCCTCTCCCGAGCTCTGCTCCTCCCCTTGTGTACCTCTCTCAAGCTCCTCTCCTCCCCTTGTCTCCCTCTCTCGAGCTCCTCTGCTTCTCCCTCTCCCTACCTTCTCCCCCTTTTCTCCTCTCCCGATCTGCTATGGTTGTCTACGGAGAGAAATGGAGAAAGAAACCATGACGGGACCTGGGCTGGCTTTCTATATGACCGTGTAGTCGCTCAACCGTTGGACAACCTGGCAGCAAGTGCTGGCCCAAGGGTTGAGCGCCACGTGGACTAGTCGCTCAACCGTTGGACGACTTGGTAGTAAGTACTGACTCAACGGTTGATAGTCGCTGAACCGTTCGATGACTTGGCAGCAAGTACTGGCCCAATGGTTGAGCGATACGTGGACTAGTCGCTCAACCGTTGGACGACTTGGCAGTAAGTACTAGTTCAACAGTTCATAGTCGCTGAACCATCGGACGACTTGGCAGCAAGTACTGGCCCAATGATTGAGCGACACGTGGACTAGTTGCACAAATGTTGGACGACTTGCAGGCCCAACAGTTGAGCGACATGTGGACTAGTCGCTCAACCGTTGCATGACTTGGGTAGCAGTGGGGCACTATTTCCTACCACGTCGTCGAACGCTTCTGCGACTAGGTTACGAACGATTCAGAACTAATATATGAATAAGTAATAGAACAATGCTAGAGGGAATGCATAGACAACTATGTCATAGTAATTACGAAAGAGAATACGTAAACACATAATACAAGTTATAGAACAATGGTAGAGGGAATGCATAGACAACCATGTCATAGTACCTACGAAATACAATACGTAAACACAGAAGTTACTCGTCGTACACACTGGGGTCGTACGGGCCGTCCTCTGGCACATAGTCCTCGTGGGTGTTCGTCCACTGCGCCACCCACGGCTCCATCTTGGCCGGCCACTGCGTCCTGGTGCCACCACTCCTACTATGTCTGCGAAACGTACCACTTAAATTAGAAGTCGTTCTAACAGAACTAGCAAAAACATATATGAACATGTGTTGTATGTAACTCACGCGTGGATCGAGTTAGGCACCCTCGTCCGACGGAATCGAACAACTCGGCAGAGGCCGAATCGGTGCATCACCACATGCATCGCGTAGTCTCGATTTAACACGCCGAAGACGAGCTTGTGCATCCGCCAAGACGCCCGATCGCGCAAAGACAAGAAGACAAATGAGCACGGCCTCCGTCTCCTGATCCGAGTACGGCTCGGCAAGACGTACACATCGTGACTCAGACGCAGCATACCGTGGCTCGCGAGCCGTAATAATGGTTAGAAAGGATGACCTGTAATACGACTGAAGTAAAGATATAGGAAAGTACGTACCCATCTACGACACCAAAGGGACCCTACGATCAGCCGACCCACCGCGTACCCATGGTACATGTCTGCGCCGTACGGACTGGAGTCTACTAGTATGGGCCGTCCGAGAGAGAAGCGCTCAAACGACCACAGCAGCAGGAGGGGGTAGCATGTGAGGATAGATGCGGGCTTCGTCCTACAGCACGCATCGCACACGCCGTGGTACACCGCGACAAGTACGGCTGATCCCCAACTGATCTCTAGCTCCTTGCCGTCGGCGATGGCCCTCGCGTACCCCACGAGGCGGGCGTCGACGAGTCACCATGGTCATGGTAAACAATTACCACCAAGAGCCACAACAGTATGCCTCGAGGTGCCGCGACACCGGTCGGTGCGGGTCATGGACCATCCGCTCGATCTACGCAGAAACCAATAATTAGTAAGTCCGTCATAAGGCTAGGCCTCAATGCATCGCTAAACATGGAAAATAGGTAGTATACGTACCCGGAACTACGAAAGCCACCGCAGGGGCGGGCCATGCCCCTATCACTCCAAGAAGTCGAAGTACGGAGGCGCGGCCTCTGCCGCAAGAACACCCTGACTGGCGCGCCCGGTAAGAATGCAGGGGCTCCCGCGATAGGCAGGCCGAGTAGCATCACGACATCCTGCAGAGTAGGGACCATCTCCCCGAATGGGAGGTGGAAGGTGTGCGTCTCAAGCCGCCACCGGTCCACCAGGGCTGTCAGGAGCGACCGGTCGAATGGGAACCGTCGTGACCGCTCTGGACCTGCCGGGACCTCCCTGTCATTGTCGACGAGACCACCGTCCTCTTCGGTGGCCTCCACCATCCACGCGAGAGGTAGAAGGCCGGCACGGCTCAGCCTACAAAGCACGAAGAAGTAAGTACATAGTGAGCATATGATACAAAAAGTGGCACGACTTGCGGACAAACTCGTTTACCCAACAGGGTCTAGTCTCCAAGTCCGTCGGGTGTCCGCGTCTGAACCACCCCTAAGTCACCAGATCGTTCCGCGAACCGGATCACGGACACGACGGCCACAAGAAGGTCACAAGATCGACCAACCGGTCCAGAGACCAAAATGCCATCCAACCACGTGGTCGTGAGCCATACTTGCAAATTAAGAAATTAAAAGCATTAATATTTATTGAGCATTTAAATTATATTCCAATGGCAAATAAATCATATTTGGTATGTTCTTAGTGGAACCTAAACACTTTGCTCGAACACAGTGGTAATACATATACAATTTCATGAAACCCACGTGGTAAACAGGTAATTTTCCTTACAAAAGGCTATATTACATTAACACCTGTACCAGCTGCTATGGATTGCGAAATATTTAAAACATCATCGTTACTATGCATATTTATAATGGGTGAAGATTTTAGGAAAATAAAATAAAATTTCACATGTTTGAGAATCCTACGAGTTTGGAACCATGTATCTAGGATTTTTGTCTTAGTATTTTATAATTCTTTAATCCAACAAAAACTATAAAGTAAATGATATCAATTTTGAACTGGCCAAATAAATACATATATTTAACATTCTATAAACTAGCATTTGCGAATGCACGGATTATCGACATGTTTATATAATAGAAAAGTAACACGTTATCATTCATCAAGCCTGGACGCAATTAACTTAGCACGCGGAATAGTTCAACTAAATTTATTTTCACCGACTAATTTTTCCTCCAGACGAACTTCTAAACTAATTGTATTAATCATGCTATCTCTAAACATTTACTAACAATATATCACTACACATAATGTTGCTCGCTAACCTACCATGGTTACTAATTAATCATGCTATCTCTAAATATTTACTAACAATATGTCACTACACATGATGTTGCTTGCTAACCTACCATAGTTTTAAAAATACACTTGTACAAAATAATATTACAAACTCACCGTCACCAGAAATCGCCGATGCGGGCGAAGAACCTTTTTCCTCCTCTTCTTTTTTTCTCCTTTTTCTTTCTCCTCTTCTTCTTCCTCTCTTTTTTCCTCTCCTTCTCCTCTCTTTCTTTTCTTTCTTCTTCTACCAATCGCTCATTTGAAATGGCGATTGTTTCTACCACGCCATGAGGCTTATAGCCACCCCAAGTCGCCATACGGTTGGGCGACTTGGGTCCAGCTTCTGACCTAGTCGCTCCACCGTACGACGACTAGGTCCAAGTCGCTATCCCATTGGATGACTATGCCTTGAACCGCTACATCGTCGTGCCATTGAGCGAACTGGCCAATTGTCGCCCACTGGTTGGGTGACTAGAGCAAATTTTCAAGTCGCCCAACCGTATGGCGATAAGAGGTTATTTCTGTCAAAAAAAATTAAACGGTATTATTTCTGAATTCCGGAAAAAAATAGGTTATTTTAAAAAAATTCTCAGGGTGCATCTAGCATTTTATTTTCTCTTAGACGGCAACCTGCCTCGTTGCGCAAATCCAAGCAAATCAGCATCCATCATTTAGCTATCACCGCCTACACCCCGAAGTCTCCAATAATTACGTTTCACTCCAAATCACGAAGCCAAAGAAACCCAAACAATCCGGCGCCTGCACGAGCAGGGTTCTAAACGCAATTACCTAATAACTTACATCTCTACCTGCAAAAGAAACCTATAAATTATCGAAAAGCTAACCCCTCACATAAATCCCCAAAGCATCGCAGAAAGCCAGAAACTCCCCGAAAGAACTGTTCCCTTCGCATCTTGACGCCTCCCCCTCCCCCTCGCTCCGATCCAACTCGCCCGCGGTGATGTCGCAGCCGGCGGTGCCCGCGGCGGCGGCGCAGCCGCAGGGTCAGGGCCCGGCGGCACGGCAGGGCGGCGGCGGCCTGGGGCAGAGCATCACCGGCATCGTGCGGATGGCGGTGTTCTGGTACTTTGCGTCCAAGTTCTTCGGGCCGAAGCGCCCCGCGGAGCCGGGGGTGCTTACGTCAAACCTCTTCCAGAAGGGAGAGCCGCTGGTGAGAACGCCTCCCCCGCAAACTTTGCCTTTCTGGTTGTCACATATGCGAGATTTTGGGTAGAAGAGGCGTGCTAGGTTTCTATCGCGGTTTATTTGTTGGTGTGCCAGTAAAGGAGGTGGCTCTGGGTTTACGCGGTGCGGTGAATTTGGCTTTGTTTGCTCCGATGCAATTTTTTTTTTGTAGATTTACCGGAGTTTTTGGTTACTGTGACCCGGAAACTCTTTTTTTAGTAGTTCGTGGATGCTATAACACAAGAGAGCGTGATTGGGTTGATTAGTATGGTTCGGTATGGGAGCTGATTTAGTCGGTGTGATGCGAAAAACTTTGGGGTTTCGAACTTTCGATGCGTGTTGGATGCTGTCTAACAAGTTGATCACGTGAAGGTATCGGTGCTCTACTATGTTGTTCGATTTCGATTTACTGAGAAAAGAAGGTCATGCCTTTTGATATGGTTGTTGGATATTCTAAATTGCGTGGATATCAGGAGGCCAATTTGAGGGTTGTTCCGGATTTTTCAGAACTATAGTAGAGTATGCAACGAAAAGAATATGCCAAGGGTTCTGTGAATTTCGGTGATGTGGTGTGTACTGGATTCTCCCCAATGGAGTAGATGTAGTACATGTGAAGATGTTTGGTGTTTGAATTGCTTTGCTATCTAAGGTAGGGTTTTGACTTTTGAAGTGTTTGTCCACTGAACCTGAGGACGTCACAGTAGACATGGATACTATACAACGCCCTTTTTTGGGTTTGTTGTGTACATTAAGTTTAGTGAGGTAAAAGTTGGTGGTTTGGACTGGGTGTTCTGAATAAAGCTGACCGTATGATATATTCAGTATGTTGTGAGTCAGGCGGAGCTGGGCCTCGGGCCGCTGGGGCAATGGGCCATGTTAGTTTCTTTGAAAAATCAGCAAAAAACGATTTGGGTCCGAAATCAGCTGGGCCGGCCCGAGGCGTGGTCCGTGGCCAGCTACGCCCCTGTTGTGAGTCATTTGTTTTGGTGGTGAAGTGACTTTCTGGTGTTAATGAGTGCACACTGAGCTGAGAACTTGGTATATCATATCACTTCGAGTCTTTGATTTGAGGAGTTGGAAACCCTTTTTTGGTCAAATTGATGATTCAGTAGGCTTGTATAAATGGCTCATGCAAGTCTAAACTCTAAAGTACTATTAAAGTTTTCAAGGTTGCTGCTGTAGCATCTGTTTCAGTAGATCAAGTTAAAATTACTCCCATTTGATGTGGTTTGATTCCTTTTCTCGCTGTCTGTGTATTTGGTATTTTTAGGTATATGTGTAGAATTATATGGTAATGGTCAAATGAAAGGACATTACTGGATCTGTACTTGTGATGTGGCAAACGCAAAATTTCGTCTGAATTCTTTTATAGTGTCACCCAAATTTTATGCCTCTAGTTAGTATTGGTGTAAACTGTAAGGATAGAATGGAGTTGGCATGGTTCATGCTTTGAGCACCACTCTTAGGCTCTTAGCCATTTGCACTTTTCTAAACACAAATTGTGTGTGGTTATGTTGCTTCAGGATATGTGGATTTATTTATCTGAGAACGAGAAATTCAATGACTTCAGTAATGAGGATGCACTCATCTGGCATGAGGCTAACATACCATATGCAGTCTGGGGGCCTACCAGTACCAGAACACACTCATTGACATACTATCCTTCAGAGGTAGGATATTACTTGCAGTAATATTTTTGTTGATTTAAACTAATTTTGGGTCTTTGGGATTGGTGTGTGTTTTTGCCATAGGCTCTGAAGCACAATGGCTCTTTGTATGCTCATGTTTACTTTGCCCGCTCGGGTTACCCTGTGGACCCTACTGATCCTGAATATGAGCAAAAGTCTACATTTCGAAGGACACATTGTAAGTTTTGTTTTTTATTTCATCAACCTGGCTTTTAATTGATCTCATATTTATATGGAATGCTCACAGCATTATACCTGTTTAGCCGTTGTTGCATTCTTGCGAAAATCAAAAGCTGGTAAAAAGAAGAGCTTGCTGGGAGATTCAAATGAGTCTGAAGAACAACCACCACCTAAGGTCCTTATCGTCATTATTTGTTGTTCAGAACTAGCAACTTGTAGCATTGTTTATATGCAGAAATAACAAAAATTCGCATGTTGATTTGCTACAGGAGAATAAAGAATCCGAAGATAAGGATGAGGGCCCAGTCGAATATATTGCTTATTGGAAACCAAATGTAACAATAAATCTTGTTGATGACTTCACACGGTATGCACAAGATCAAATTCTATTTCTCAGTTCCACATGTACTATATTTGGAATTTTATTTGAATGTGATGTTTGTCCCTTTTCTACACATGGAAATGTTGACTTGATTGATACCTTTTACCTTCCCTTCAAACTGGCATGAAGTACTAGTTATTAATCAGACCTATGGCAATCTTATTTTATAGTTAATGAATTGAATTGCTTCATTGATGTGCATTGTGCAATCTAATGTTTAACATTGGTACAAGTAAATGGCATGGCTCAATTTAGAGTTCAGAGATTCTATGATTCACTTTGAGTGTCTCCTATGAGATTGGGGAGAAGGGGGAGCAGATAATAGAATTAGCGTATTTGAAAGAACCAATAAAAAGCCCCCCTCCCTAAATTTGATAGTTACAAGTGATCACCCAAACTAGGAGGCAGCACATGCGATTTGCATGCTGAAAACTGTTTTTTCAGTGGATGCTAATCACAAATTGGTGCTACTAAACTATGTGATGTCCTGATGGACTGTGTTTAAGATTCTGCTCAGATAATTTTGATATATGTGGATCAAACTTGCATGATTTTTCCTCATCATAGCTTCATATTCTGCACTATCCATTTTTTTTATTCATGTAGCATCTGCTCAACTGTTTGTGTCTAATTTCATGGCTTCAGTTCTTTGTCGCTGTTCATATTTCCTACGAATTATCAAAATGATCACCCCCTCCCCTTTTTATATTTCACAGGTATTCCAACAATAGCGTTCCACCCAATGTTGCTCCATGTATCCTTCAACTTTAACAAATAGTATCATGTTATCTTTTCCGTTTTGCTACAGTTTTACACTTTTATGTTGCATGCTACTTTGATCTAACTAATCTTATCCTTCATCATATTTATTGACTTAAATATGCCATTGCATGTAGCCAACTTCTGATGGAACCTAAATTGTTGTTCAAAATACTGTATTCAAAAGAGGAGCTTGTATTCTTAGTGAGGCAGGATTGGTTTTCCTTTACAATAGAGATACAGATTTGAATGTGGATCCAGCTACAGGCAACTACTATCCCACTGTATTCTTCAATGAATTTTGGCTACTGAGGGATAAATTGATAGCACTTAATGAGACTGTGGAGGAACTGCCTTTAAACCTCGAAGTTGGTCCTATTAGCATGACCAAGTGGCAATTGTTTCTACAGATTGAGCAGTCCTTCCAAGTTCATCGTAGTTACGGCAGTATGCTTGAAGGCGAGGCTGATGAACTCAAGGTACATGTGATTATTCTCAATTGTACCCATCCAGATTCTGGCATTCTTGGATACGTCCTGTTCAATTCTGATTTGTTTGGGAGTGAACTCTCTTACACCCTTTCATCTTGTCTGAGATGCCATTAGTATATGTACTTTTAATTCATGTTCTTTGCCTCTTTGGAGATGGTTACTTTTGTCATATCCTTAGTGTGTTAGCCAGATGCTCTTGGTTATGTGTTTCCACTGACCCTAAGACTTCTTTTTAAAATGCAGAGGGTTTTCCTTGAAGGAAATCCATATCTTCTGGGATTGACCATGGTTGTTTCTCTGCTACATTCTCTGTTTGATTTCTTGGCTTTCAAGAATGGTATGTACACTGCATAGTTTTTTCATACCATGTATACCATAACCAGAAGTATTATCCAACAATATCTGCACATATATTTGATGATATCCTTGTGCTGTTGTTCAGATATTCAGTTCTGGAATAAGAACAAGTCCATGGAAGGTCTATCGGCAAAATCTGTGGTTCTGAATTTCGTATGTCAGCTGATTGTTTTCCTTTACCTGCTTGACAATGAGACTTCATGGATGATCCTTGCTAGCTCTGGAATTGGTGTGTGCATTGAATTTTGGAAGATCGGAAAAGCAATGCATATTGAGGTAAGCCATTTAAGATACGGTTCTCTATCCTTTAAAGGTCACTGTATCATTTGATTCTGTTAGTATCTTACAATCAGATATAACCGTATAAATGGAACTAATCTGCTTAGGGTGTAATAGGCACTAAATGGAACTGTCTGATCTAGTAGTATCATAGATTCTAGTACTAGTAATTCACTGTGAACTTATTTCTCATCATTCAATTGCAATATTGGATTAGCGTTGTTTTGTGCATTTGCCAAGTGCATTCATTAAAACTCGCATCTTGGTGATCCAGAATCATGACCTGATTTCAGTCAAACTCAGAACTACTTACTGCCATCATTGGCCCTTGCTTTTGAGTGCATATCAGATGACATCAAACCAAGGAATTTTGCCATGGGATATAGTTTAGGACAAGTTATTCTTTACTGATATGGATATATATCTCATCTGTCTGATGAGTTTGATGGTATAGAAATCTATTGCATCTTTCTGATGAGGTTTTCTTTTTCTTGGAACTATTTATCACAACCCCTCTGCATTTGTGTCCAGATCGACAGAAGTGGAAAGATTCCCATGTTGAGGTTCCGGGACCGTGAATCATATGCACAGAATAAGACGAAGGAATATGATGCAATTGCAATGAAGTACCTCACCTATGTCCTTTTCTTCCTTGTGATCTGTTTCTCCATCTATTCCCTGAAGTATGAAAAACACAAGAGCTGGTACTCGTGGATACTGTCTTCCCTCACAAGTTGTGTGTACATGTTTGGTAAGCAATTACTTCAACTCCCTGCTTCACTAGTTCTTCACGTGATTTACGAGGCAAATTAGCAACGGAACTGATGTTTATGCCTTTGCGTTCTTCAGGTTTTATTATGATGTGCCCACAACTATTCATCAACTACAAGCTGAAGTCCGTCGCTCATATGCCATGGAGACAAATGACCTACAAGTTCCTCAACACTATAATCGATGACCTTTTCGCATTTGTGATTAAAATGCCAATGCTGCATCGTCTCTCAGTTTTCAGAGATGGTATGAACTGTCACTGCTGATAAAAGAGGGGAAATAACACTAGTCTGTGGGCATATCATTCCTGTGCTCTTGATGACTATAAGCTGTTAACTTACCATTCTCCGGTTGATATCTGCAGATGTTATCTTCTTGATATACCTCTACCAGAGGTGGACGTACCCAGTTGACAAGAAGCGTGTCAACGAGTTTGGCTTCGGAGGGGAGGATGAACCGCAAGCCCCCCAGACTTTGGAAGGAAGCAATTCAGCAACAGCAGCCCAACAAACCGAAGCTGAGGCCGAGGCCGAGACGAGCACGGAGGACAAGAAGACGAAGTGAGCCTCCGGCACCTCGCAACCATCCAACATAGACCACATCTCGGCAGCACCGGCCGTTTCTGCCACCGGTTCCAAATTTTCTGTGCCGAGTTGGACGCTGGACTCGCTTCGCGCGTTGCTGACCATAAAAGATGTTACAGGTTTTGAGTGGGCGCCCCGACATACACAGTAGTCTCTGCCCTGTGGATTGGCAAATCGTCACACTATCTATTTCTCGGTTTGTTCCGAGCTTAACAACCACAATTACTAGATTGATCTTCAGGATGCTTGCTTGCTTTTACCTGTGTATGCGTAAGCTTTGCACTGCCTCATGCACCACACCAGTGACTGGTAGTTTTGTCGTGGCATGCTCTCCCTGTAATGCGGCGACACAATTCCGAGTGAGTGCACCATAAATGCAGAAAAGTTGCATGCAGGACAGGAGTGCCGTCTCTGAATATGCGGTGTTTCCTGGCCCTGCCTCGCATCGCGCGGCTACTGACTAGTGAGAAGAAGTGACGCGACCTGGAATTGACTGCACCGAATCAACCGGTACCGTTGATGTGGATTGATCGGAGGGGCACTGATGGACGGATGGGATGGATGGATGGATGGAGCGTTGAAGTACCACGGTGAAGACGCATTCCGAGGCGGAGGTCGCCTCCGTGTAGGTAGGGTGGCCGACCTCCCCGTCCTTTGCGGATCTCCCTCCCACCGTGCCCGCATCCCGGTGTAGATCTCCCTTTGCTGCTCGATCTACCTGCCACTGACTCGGAGAGGGTGCAAAGGGATCGCCCTTATTTATTTATTGATGGAATCAAATGGCAGTATTTACCGAAAAATATCTTGGATGCTATTTGAGTCACGAGGCTGTTGTTCAGTTATTCGTAGCAACGGGCCATGTCAAGACAAACCAGACCAAACCTAGGTCCTACGTAGTGGTGGCCAATAGGGGCGGAACTGGAATGAAAATGATCGGGGTTCACTACTTTACTAAACATATAACAACATATATAATTTTCAGACAACAATGTACTAAACAGTAATTTATATGGCAAACATTGGCAAAATGCATCATCCAGTCAAAGATTAGGTTGAACCGGGGTACACAACTTTTGAGTTAGGAGGTGCACGCATAGTATATATGGACTAATCTCTACTAATTTTTTTTTTAGCCGGTGTCCCGTGACACCGGGTACTATTACCTGCTTCCGCCCCTGGTGGCCAAGCGGTCCATGGGACTGTTGGTCCGTCTCGAAGACGGCATAATACTATGTACAAGCCAAGCCAACACGACCTAACCAAACATATCATACTTAGGTTGGCACCTCGGCCTGACCCAACACACAAAGCGCCATGGCAGAACCGATGCGGAGGAGGCTGGGCGTAGGCGTGGAGACGACGGTCGGTTAACCCCACCCTGTTGAGTTTTATCGTGACTGGACCGACTCGGCACAGCCTAAGAGACCTATGTACCGTGATTAGGACACGACACAACCCGATTAATTTGACATGCCTAATCGGGCCTATGTCAGCATGGGCTGGGTGGTCCATTTGGATACCGCTAGTCTTATGGGTGAAGACTCCACAATTTCTGGCCTAGTGGCAACCTTGTTTCCAACAATAACTTACATGGGACTGTCTTCACGTGAGGACCTAGGTCCTTTGGGTGTACCGTGCACGGTCAGAAATAGTATTATGCAAGAGTCTAGACGTTTATAAGTCTCACTAGGTAGTAGGGCAGAGCTACCCCTGGGGCTAGCTAGGACAATTACCTTAGGTTGGTCAACGGCGACGAAGGACATTCTCATAGCTATCTTGGTATTTGCCATGGCTGACAGGAGTTTCGGTCACGACGTTCAGGAAAGGAAGGAGAATTAATTGCTGGATGAAGAAGATTAGAAGAGGTATTTCTTGCACAACTAGAAGACTTCGCCTCTAGTGGGCTATTAGAGCATAGTAAGGTATACTAAAGTTCCTTGATCGAAATTGACTAAACTTCGAATCTAGTCAATTTGAGTCGATCGAACCAACAACATGGTATCGACGTGGCGTAGTAGGCTTGCGAGTGGTGCTGCGAAAGCATAATCTCCAACAGTTTGGCGAGCGATCGCGAGTGTGCGAATCGGATTCAAGTTATGTTAGAGTCAGACTCTAATATTTGACACTATAAATAAATGGTGTGGGGATACTACGAGGGATATATAGTTATTTCTCAAAATTCTACAGAAAGCACAATCTCGATCATGAGTCGGCGCAGCACAACATGTCGACGATGGACGGCACAATCCAGTTTTGCCTCAAGTTGCTAATTTTCTGTCTCCGCAGCTGTTGGGTCGGTCTAAAGAGGTTTCTTGTTAACTCGCTTCGATGGTATATAGTTTGGGAGATCCGATTTGTTTGTTTCGAATGTGTTTTGGCTTTTTGTGGTGTATTAGCCATACACTAACACTAGCTAAAAAATAAAAATAAAAAAATGGTTCCTCCAACCCAACCAATAATTCAAGCTCGACAGTAGACGATCAAGTCTTCTAGTACTTCAACTGCACCAACCTCGTGCCGCGCGTTCAAAACTTCAAATCTCGTATGATGGTTTGCACTAGGATAAGAAAGCTTTTGGCCAAAGATTCGTACGCGCGCGATCGACGTTGGCGCCGCCCATGCCCCGTTGCTGCTTCATTCTTGGACAAGCAGACAAGCCGATGCGGCCTGTCCTCTGCCTCTCGCGAGGTTCATTTCACTTCGGCGAGTGCTCTTCCCTTTACATCTCACACTCGTTTTCGACGGAGGTGCAGCGCACAATGCCTCTTCGTCGGCAGAGCGGCCGTGTGCAGCAATGTACACCAGAGATTCAGAGCAAATGGAGGCAAATTCCTGACATGAGGAGATGCATGTCATGAGGCACGCCGTGGTGTATGTACGTAGCAGCCGCGCCTTTCCTCACATTTTGGAGACCTAGGGCGAGAGAATAATGAAGGCACTTTGTTCCATCAAGAACACCTAACAATATTTTTATTTCAGTTGCAATACATCACAATAAGATATAGCCTCTAGGCTCTAAATAGTACTTCATCTAATCACAACAAAAGTTGACATTTTCGGATATGCACGTATAAAAAAATGTCAGTTTTTTGTTGTGAACTCTTTTCAATAAATTCTTTTCTAGACGACATTTTACCACACACTAGTATAAGAAGTGATTCAAATAAAGAATAAAAACACTTGGGCTTTGGTAACTAGATAGGAACCACAGCATGAGAACGGTAGCAACAAGAATCCATGAAAAAATTTAGCCATATAATTTGTGAAAAAGTCCTGAAAAATAGAAAAGCAACACATATTTGAGGGGAAAAAGTGCAAATATGCTATAGTTTAGAAAATTGCGTGAAGGACAGGAAATCTTACCACGAACAATTGACCAAAATCCACAATGGCAATCCCCTTCGCACCCTCTTTCAAACCTGATGGAGATCTTTAGAACTCAATTGACCATTCCTTGATGTCAAGTTCTATGGTTGGTTGCTGATACATGATACCACTTCCCAGTCAGAGTACCTGCCTGTCCACGTCATTTTTTGAACATAGCGACATCTAATTACCTATCGACGACATCCAGGTAATTGGATGTCCACGCGCTGTCCTAACAGCCATGCTTCTTGAACTTGCAGGCTCGATGAAGTTGCTCGTGACTGCTGTCTCATCCTTCTCATGCTGTGTGGACGATCCCCTGAAAGTGGCTGGACCGGTTTTAAAGGCACAAGCAACCACTGCTTGTGAGACTTTACAGAGAAGAGATCAGGAATGGAATGGTAGGACGTACCTAGGACGTAAGGGAAGAGAACTTGATCGGCATGAGCACGGTTACACAGATAAAGGTGAAATGAATGGCGGGAGGCAGATGAAGAGGTGTTGTAGTAGTTTTTGACTCATTTGGTCTGGTTTTGGAATAGAATACACACCAATTAATAAATAATTGATGATCAGAGGCACAAGCTAGGTTAAAATTCCAGAAATTTGTATGTTAATTGCAGCTTTACAAATTAGCCTAACCTTTACAGATCTGAAAAATTAATTGTAGCTTTCAAAAGCAGAATACCATATAGGAATATACCATAAGATTAGTTACATGTGCAAAAATTTGTATGTGTGAAGACTAATGTTTTTTCCATCCGAACCATGTCTTATGAACCAACATCATACAAAGAGAACCCCACCCATATCATCCAACCATCACAAAACACCCACCATAGCCCACATCATTCATCACCTACATCACAGAGCAAGGGGAGGGAAAGGGATAGAGAGTAAAGAGGAGTAGTTACCCTAGTGCAACTGGCAAATCGACCACCGACAGTAGCTCACCACATCCATCTCCTTCATGTATGCATAAGCAACAACAACCCACATCAGTAAACAAGTCAAACTCAAACCCAAAAACCGAAACAACAGAGAACGGAAAAATTTGTATGTGTAAAGACTGATGTTTTGCCCCAACCAAACCACATCTCATGAACCAACATCATACACAGAGAACCCACCCATATCATCCAACTATCACAGAAGACCACCATAGCGGTGGAGAGGTCGAAGAGGGGGAAGGCGGATCTGGCGGCGGGGAAGTGGATTTGGCCAGGGGAGGTCCATTGGACCGGCGGCAGCGGCGTCACCGTAGTTGTGTCACGACGGTGACACTGCACAAGACTCTTACGATAAGAATGTCTTGTGCACTGAACCGTGGTGTCACAACCGGTGGCGACGGGAAGAAGGGCGGCATCGGCGACGGGGTCGGGGAGAAGGCACGACTTGGGGGAAGCCGTCGGGGAGGAGGCTTCGGGTGGCGGCGTCGAGATGGGGGGCACTCGGGTGGGGAGGGGAACGGTTGAGAGTAAGGGTGCTCGGGAGTGACGAGTTAGAATGCAAACCCTAGCGGGCTCCTATTAATAAAGGGATATCACAGACGGTTCTATTATGGAACTGTCAGTGATACTTATTACAGACAGTTCCATAATAGAATCGCCCGTGATATGGTCTCACATCGCAGACGATTCTATAATAAAACCGTCTGTGATATGGTCTCACATCACAGACGGTTCCATAATAGAACCGTATGTGATAATATTCATACATAAATACAAATTCAGAACATATGACACATTCACATATTAGTAAAGAATTATATATGAATATTTGCTAAAACTATGCTAAAACCGCTAATTTTACGACAAGTAGTTCAACACCCCTGCAAATAACTTGGCATACTCATGCCTAATCCTGCAGTCATCGCTGCAGAAGATGACGTAGTCGTCCCACCCTTCCATCACGCCGCAGTCGGTGCTCGTGCACGGGTGGCCGTCCTCCGACAACGACCACACCCGGCCCAGTGGCCCGACCATCTTCTTCCACACCACCTTTTGAACCATGTCCGCAGCGAGCCTCCGGTACCACCTGCATTCCTGGTTGGTCCTCTTGGTCGTTTCACACTCGCCGCCGGCCAGCTCGCCCTCGACCTGGCTAATGTAGTACTTCCCAACATCGCGTGTCTCGCCGGCTGTGTAAAGGAGAAGGCCGAGCACGTAGGCCGCGGCCTTGTGGCTGGCGACGACCGCCCGTTCAAGGGAACACAAGGCCGCGCTGCATATCTTGGGGCGCGAAGACAAGCACGAGGCCGACGATGAAGCAGGCCTCTGGGTTGCCGGCGCTGAACAGGTGGTTGACAACGGCGAGGTAACGCTCGTTGTTCTGCCACTTCATCGTCTCCTCCTACTCTAGCGCCACGCGCCTCCCCACGACGCGCTCCTTGGACGCCTTGTACATGGCCTTGCAACTAAAATTCAAGATAACCGAATCTTAATACAAGAATTACTCCATAAGAGAAAATTAAAAGGCCAAATTAAGATTGTTGTTGCTAGTCAAATTCAGTTCAGAACTGGATATTGGACACAAAACGAAATCAACACGAGATTATTTTGTGTCGTATCAACTAATACGACTTTTCGATTTTTCTCCTTTTTATAGATTTTCTGAGGAATTACAATCAGATTCTTTATCGGAACCTAAAACTGAAACGAACATCTAAAGCTTTCCGACAATTAACTAGGATATGATACGCTACAATCATCTTCAGAAACTGACTCTGAATAAAAATAGAACAGAATACTGACTCCTTCAGACCTACCAAAAACAAAAGAACAGAATATGTACATGGCACGTAGGCAGCAGAGGTCAGCAATGGGCTAAGGAGAGCTCGCGGCCACGAGACCGACAATGTGGATGACGACATCGTGAGGAAAAGCGACAGTGATCGCCGACCTCCTCGCCTTGGTTCTCGCCGTCATGCTCCGCATGCTTACCATGGCGTACGTATTCAATACCATGCGTGCTCACCATAGCGTGTGATGATCATTCTTATAAAACGTCGAAGAGACGCATCGTAACGTCGGCGCGCGAGACGAAGAGACACATCGCGCGGGAGCCGAAAGATTGAATTATCACAGACGGTTATATTTTAAAACTGTTTGTGACGTCTGTAATCACATACGGTTCATATTACAAACTATCTGTGATGAGCCCTCCAACTTCAGTTGTAAACATAGGAAAAGGAGCATCAACCATATTTATGAAAAATAATTCCTGAAAAGACGGTGATGCTTTGGTTACCAACGATTTATTAGGAGCAGATTATAATAAATCCTATCCGTCGGACTTCCGTCTTTATTCGTTAATTTAATCTTGCCACAAGTTGTTAAGCCTATAAATAACTATCAGAAGGGCAGAACTAAGAAAAAAAATCACTCATAAACTTCCTATTTTTTCTTACTTCCATTTGTTCTTAAAGTTCTCATCTCCATACCCTTCTAGTAAGACAAAATTCACGGAATAAAATGACTTTTCGACCACCGTGCGTGGAAAGAACAAAATCCATGAATGACTACTTCAATTTAGGTGGTCGGAAAGTCAATTTGGTCTATGGATTTGAAGTCTTCAATAAATTGGTAAAAGATCATATCCCTACGATCAGGTGAGCACTTCACTGTCTATGATGTGTAACTTTTGATTGATCGATCACGTGAAGTACTTCTGCATTCTTCTGTTGATCGGAAGTTACATGTCAAGACAGTGAAGTTACACATGATACAGAACAAGGTGCCTACTAGGGAAATCAATTTCAATTCGACAACTTTAAAAGATTAATCCGGCCCGATCAGGAGTGGTCGGAATCAGCTAATCAGTTGTTTCTTGACGAGGATATAATAATCCTCATTTTATCTTTTATCTATAATTCTTATTATAGGTAAATATGACGTCATGTGGACCCTGAGTATACCCCTTAATGTTATAAGGGAAGAGCCTAATAGGTTATCGTAAGTTCTTCTACGACCACCCCCATAGTCGTAAGTTATGCTACGACTACCCCCGTAGTCGTAAGATATGCTACGACTATCCCATAGTCGTATGTCTTGCTACGACTACCTCATAGTCGTAGGCTCCTCTACGACTAGGTCAACTACGACCACCTTATGATCAAATAAACCTCTGAGACAAGTGGGTCTTATTGATTAAGGGATTCAAACAATCATCATATGTTGTTATTCTCATGAGTAATGACACGTAATACTCCATTATCTCTCGGTATATAGTCAAGGTTTAGCGGCGTGGAGGATTTAATACACCGGTGATTATTACTAACGTCGCTTCACGGAGGTGATGAGGCGCCGCTTTATCTGAGTAACCGCCGCTCCTTCACGCACTATAAAAGGCGGCAATCGAGAGAAGGAGGGGATGAATCAGGCCATCAGGAATACAAGCACTATCTGTAATAGTCTTAGTTTTTCCCCTGATTGTTCAAAATACACTCAATACCATACACACACAGGAGTAGGGTTGTTATTCTCTCCAGAGAAGGCCTGAACCTGTATAAAAATCCCCGTGTCAATCTCTCTGCGTGATTCCATTCTAGGAGACCCCCCGAATCAAACAATCTTTACGTAAGTTCGGTTCTAAAACACCGACATTTCTAATTACAGACGGTTCCAATAAATAACCATCTGTGAATTTAGTAGTATCACAGACGGTTCTTATTCAGAACCGTTTGTTATACTTCATAGACGGTTTTCAATATGAACCGTTTGTGATATTACCTCTTCACAAACGGTTTTTAATGCAGTTAGTAACACAAACGGTCTCTAAACCAAAACCGTTTGTGATTGCATGTAATACAAATGGTTTTGGTCAACCGTCTGTGATGAGGCGTCCGATATTAGCCTTTTTGTAGTAGTGAAACAAAATTCATAATTTTTGGAGCTCATTTTCTATATTTACAAATTCGTACAAATCAGTACACTTAAATGAAATTGCGAGATAAAATCAGAACGAGTAAAATTATGAAAAAATTACACAAGAAAGTACGCCGCGTTAGGAGCATTCACATAAAATTTCAAAAAAAAAAGGAACTCATTTGCTATATTTTGAAAATCCTACAAAAACAGCGGAAATCCTAATCCGCCGATTAGGCCTGAAACCCTAATTGGGAGGGGGACATGCGACGAGCGGGTGGGCCACCGCACGGCGGTCGTGCGGCAGGGGGGTACGTGGTGGCCGAGCAGGGGCTGCCGCACGGTAGCCATTCGGGAGGAGGCTAATTTTGGGGAAAAAATATATTAGAGGACAATCTTTTTTATAAATACATGACGAAAACAAGCTAATATTGCCAAACCTGACCCAATTTACTCATACAAGGTATATACTAGTCTAACTCATGGGTGCGGGGCCCTGTCCCTCGCGGGCCCAAGGCGGTCGACGAGAACCTTATCATGTCATTGCACGGCTAAATGGGAGACTGATTGCATGTCAACCGAACCTGCAAGATGCTGTCACCACATAATCTTCAGAAATCAGAACCACTTTACGTACTAGAATTGGGGTTCGCATGATAGGATGGATTGGATATCTCTCGGTTAACATATAGTGGTTAAATGATGTGCTGTTACGCCATTTAGATCAAGTGGTCAAGACTGGTAAGGGGCAATTTACCTCTGGAGTGATGAAATGCGCTGTTTACTACGTACAGAATGGGCAGAGGGCATTTTCTTTTGACTTTGCATGCCATTTCTATATATGCTTGTCTGCACCTTCCTAAATGGAATGTTTATCTCTTGCAAGGAGCTAAAAAATCTTCGTATTTTGTTTCTAGCCATGCAATGTTGGTTTTGCACCCACTTGCAAAGGACTGTCCAGACGCCAAAAAAGGCTCAACATATTCTGCAGCATGCGAATAAAAACCAGCATAAGTTATCGGCTAAAAGGCTGAATTTATTCTGCCGCATGCGATGCAGATCAAACCGGCAAATGGTGTGACGCAAGATACCGGTTTTCACAGTGAAAACAAAACATGAATCAAGAAAACTAGGACGTGATTTCCTTTCGTCAGTTACAATGACACTGATATAAGAAGAGAAATTTTACTGTACATTCTACCTATAGTATATAATGGTAGTATAAATCAAATCTCACTATTGATTTGTTAAGGGTATAATAGACGTTTATTTTGTATTTATATTTTTTTCGTGGGGGTGTTATGGACTTTTCCAACTAGGATTGAAAATATTACTCTTGTGCTATGTGATCCCACATGGGCAATTACAATTCTAACATATTGAGATTCTACTACTTATACTACCAGGTGTAATATAACTAAATTTTAACTAATCTGAACCATCGGATAAAAAAGAATGGAGGTCCATATTAAATTGAGTGTATGTAAAAGAGCTCAGTAACAAATATATACTCAAGCAGATTGAGCAGCTGCAGTTAAAATTCAGTCCTGCTTTTTTTGTAACTTGAAATGAAATGTTCAGATGCCAAACAGGTAGAGATGGATTTGAAGTGTCAATGGATTAACTAATGATGTACCTAGGGTTGGAAAAATAGCTCGAGGCTCGCTAGTCAGCTCGGCTCGAACCAAACTCGAGCCAGCTTGTGAGGTTTTCAAACTGAGCCAAGCCCCTTGCCCAACTCGCTAAATTTTCGAGCCGAGCTTGAGCCGCTCGTTCGATTCGTTTAGCTCTTGGGCTGATTGCCTCCGGCACACATAGCTCCACAATCCACAACATTGAGGCCCAGCCGGCCTGTCCCCCATCCTCCTCAACCGCCCATTGACCACCACTGTCCCTCAAATCACCTCATGTCCCCATCCCTTCCCGATCCCATCCACCGCACCGTCCCGACTCCAAGCCCACCCTAGCCTCCGCCGATCCGCCCCCTTCCTCGTCTTCCTTTCCCTAACCCCGCCTCGCCTCCTTCACCTCTGCTCCACTCGTCGCCTCCCCCTCGCCCCACTCGCCGTCTCCAACTCCGTCGCTGCCCTCGACTTCGCCGACCCAGCCGGTGCCAAAGAGACCGACCCGCCGAAACTGGACCAGCAGGAAGAGAAGGAGGAGGGGGTACATGCCACCAGTGCTCCCCAATCCTCTGCACCACCGGCCCCGCGACCCTGTCGGCACCATGATGATGGATTGCAGAGGCGGTAGCCGGTAGGGCTCGCTTTGGGTCCTTTCCAAAACGAGCTTTGGGTCCAGGCCTAGCTGTACCCCACTGGGCAGGCATCAAATCAATCATAAATGCTTACTGTTCACTTGTCAAATGTAGGATTCCCTCGCCACTACCAACATCACCTACTGGTTTTTTTGTTTCTTGCGAAAGATGAGAAGATTGATGCATCACAAGTGGGCTCTCAAAGGCTCTTAGCTCTCAACAACGTCAACCTTTAATGGCGGTCCATGAATCCACCCGTTCTTGGAGTCCAAATTGTCATGCCGAGGTTTGATTTAAAATCCCTCTGTCGAAGGACTTTCTTCTTGAGCCCTTCCATGTAGCAGTGCGCGCGTGTGCATTAATTTTCTTCAGATTCGAATTAATTTTCTTCGGAGTCTAGCACCGGAAAGATGAGAAAAAAAAGTGGCCAAACTGAAAATTCTGTAATTTTCAATACATTGTGATGTCCATAGATAAAGGGTTAATTGTTGATTGTGCCCTGACCACTTAGCATTAAGCAAAAGGATTTTCTTTTTGTTTAAGGTACTCTTTGGGTTTGATTACATCTAATAGAATTATGTATAGGCCTTTTTTTTTCTTCCCTCTTTTGCTTTTCTGTTCTTTTATGTGGACATGGTAGAACCACCGATGACACCAAACCTTAAAATCTCCAATAAAGTAATCATTAGAACGTGCAAGTATATTACTAATTAATTCAATTGGTGGCAAACCAAAAGCACTCAACGGATCAAGATGTCAAAAATGTTGCATTCTTTCTATGCATTATTTATGTGAAAGTTAAAGAAGAATACTGCTTAACGTGCTAACCGCATATCAAGCAAAGACCCCAAATAGGCACCTCCTTTTGATGTGGATTCTTTTGAGGTGGTATCTTGTCTTTGTGAGCTATTTATTCCCTGATTAATTCTTCAGCGCTTTCGAGATTAAAAATTTCAGGAAACCACAGCTTCCTTCGACAAAGAAAACACTGTCGGCAAGTGCATAAATGACTATAAAGTATAAATATTTTCAACTTCTTTTGCAAAATGTTCTACCCCTTTCCTACCTCTTGCCCCCTCCCCACCCCCAATGTGGTTGCTTTTGTCACTGCTTTTGCTTGACATCTGGTCAAATTGGGGAGTGCTCGTGCGGCTCCCAAAAGCACGTAATCCGTAGTGTGATTTGTTGATGGCCACTTGTGCTAGTTCCTTTTACCACCATCTGAATTCTGAAACGCCTTGACATGGTAATTCACTTCCTAATCCCCAAGCAAATGAAGCGTGTAAATGTCTGATGGTAACACAACCACTACTGCACTAAAAAATTACCTGTACTTTTGCCTAAAGTAACTGAGATGTTGGAGCAGATCAACACCAACCAATTAGTGTACAAGAATGCGGTTTAATTTGGTGCCGCGCGTTGCATTATAAAACACACCTCGAGCTGAACGAAAATGAAGACCAATGCCAGCCTGCCAGGCATCGTTCTCCACACTCTCATACCATAATTAGCGTTGCATCCTGGCTCCATTTTGGCGACGCATTCTGCTCACCTAGTCACCTCTGGGCGCACGCACTGTTGGCCACGTCAGGGCTAGCCACTCGTGGTCGGCTGTTTGACCTTGCATGGCATTTGAAATAGATCCTCTCCGCGTACAAGTAAAGTGTTGTGCATTAGGAATCATCAATTCTACAGTTCGATTTGGCTCTTGGTATGAAATACATCGGTACCGGTCCATTCCAGCGTGTATTTGTGTGTGTGTATATATATATATATGAAAATGGTATGGCACTCTTGGAGTACGTACTCTAACTTCTCATATACCACTTAAATCGTATGATGACACCTCTTTATCTATTTGAGTATACTCTAATAATGATTATAAGATACTCCAGTGTGAGTTCTATGAAATTTTTTGTTAAAGTCCACTTTTTATAGCAAAATTTGTGTATATACTTCTTTTATATATGAAAAAAAAGGTATATAGCAAAAATAAAGGACTCCAATGAAAAATTTTCAATCAATTCGTATTGGAGTATCTTATACTTGGTATTTAAGTATATTGAATATGATAAAGAAGTATAATATATTTGTTTAAGTGGTATATTCGAAGTGGGAGTATGTACTCCTGGGAGTACGAAACGGGCGTCATATATATATATATATATATATATATATATAGAGAGAGAGAGAGAGAGAGAGAGGACGCCTGTTTCGTACTCCTAGGAGTATTTACTCCCATACCTCCCTACCGTTCATCAACTTAGAGATGTGTACTGGCCCAAAATAGTTCCTTTAATGGATACATCCATTAGAAGGGTTGATACCCTTTTGAAGTGCATACTTTAATTAATGACCCCCCACACACACACCCCCTTCAAAAGGGAGTATATCATTTGAAAAAGAAGTATTTCATTTGAAAAGGGAGTATTTCGCCATTTTTGGTATGAAAATATATACTCCATTTTTGTGACGACGGTGCATTACGAAGAACGGTGGAAGGGAGCAATTTTGGCGGCCACTTCTTCCTATCTGCCGATGAAATTGAAGCAACATATGGCTCCTCTGCCAGTGAGTCTATTTAGTAAATGAACCTGACATTGGAAGTATCTGTATGGAGAGCACATTTATCAAACATAGATAGGAGTATATCTGTATAGCCTTGAACTTGTCGTACTCCTTGCGGACGCGACGGCGGTCGTTGACGAACTCCTCCTGCGCGCGGCCCACGTATGGGTGGGACTTGAGCTCGAAGTAGCTATCGGGCCCGCGCGGCTCGATGCCGTGCTTGCGGTAGAAGGGCACCCAGATGGTGGCGAACTTGGCGGCCTCGGTGATGGCCTCGTAGGTGAGCAGCTTGCCGCTATCGTCGGAGAGGTAGCACGTGTTGCGGTCGACGGGGTAGTCGGCGGCGAGGATGGAGAAGATGGAGTTGGCGGTGGAGAGGATGGGCTCCTTGATGGGGTCGGCGGCGGTGACGAAGATGTCAAGCCCGGTGAGCGAGGAGGTGCTGTCGGCGTGGTCGAAGCGCTGATACAACTATTTCTTGGGTCATCTCAGCGCGGAGGCCGGGGCTCGCAAGCTGGCGTCGCAGCGGCGCATGGACTAGGGGCCTTGACGTTGACGTCGCCTCGCGCACGACGCGCGCGCTCGAACTCGCCTCAGGCCGAGCCGATGACGCCGTGCAGCCTCGGTGCCTCACGCAAGCTGAGATAGGCAGGACCAGATCTGTAGCGAGTGGAGCTTCTTGTGCAGCCAAAATAGGAACAGTCGCACACCAACACGAACGGCAGGTCAGGAGCGCTTGGTCCATCCCAGGAAAATCGAAAAACGTAAACGAGCACCCAGTAGCAAGCGATAGGTGCGATGGAGATCTACGGTGGATAGAACTGGGAGTACGTACTCCTAGTAGTACTAAGTGTATAATGCATTATAAAACACTCCTCGTGCTGAACGAAAATGAAGACCAATGCCAGCCTGCCAGGCACTGTTCTCCAAACTCTCATGCCATAATTAGCGTTGCATCCTGGCTCCATTTTGGCGACGCACTCTGCTCACCTAGTCACCTCAGGGCGCACGCACTGTTGGCCACGTCAGGGCTAGCCACTCGTGGCCGGCTGTTTGACCTTGCATGGCATTTGAAATATGTCCTCTCCGCGTACAAGTAGAGTGCTGTGCATTAGGATCATTGCTATCAATTCTACGGTTCGATTTGGGTCTTGGTATGAAATACAGCGGTACCAGTCTATTTCAGTGTGTATGTGTGTCTATATATATATATATATATATGAAAATAGTATGGTACTTTTGGGAGCACGTACTCCAACTACTCATATACCATTTAAATCGTATGATGACATCTTTTTAACTATTTGAATATACTCTAATAATGATTATAAGATACTCCAATGTGAGTTCTATGAAAAAATAGTTAAAGTCCACTTTTTATAGCAAAATTTGTGTATATACTTCTTTTATATATGAAAAAAAGGGTATATAGCAAAAATAAAGGACTCAAATGAAAATTTTTCAATCAAGTCGTATTGGAGTATCTTATAATTGGTATTTAAGTATATTGAATATGATAAAGAAGTATAATATATTTGTTTAAGTGGTATATTCAAGTGGAAGTATGTACTCACAGAGTGCAAACGCAGACGTCATATATATATATATATATATATATATATATATATATATATATATATATATGACGTCTGCTTTAGTACTCATGGAAGTATTTACTCCCATACCTCCCCACCATTCATCAACTTGGAGATGTGTACTGGCCCAAACAGTTCCTTTAATGGATACATCCATTAGGAGGGTTGATACCCCTTTTGAAGTGCATACTTTAATTAATGAATATATATATACATACATACATACATATACATACATACATACATACATACACACACACACACATATGTGTGTGTGTGTGTATATATAGGTATATATATGTATGCATGTGTATATATGAACTTTTTTTTTATTAATTAACCTTTTTGAATTTTATTTTAAAGTTAACCCCCGACGCACTTTATTTCCAATTCTGACCCATTCGGTCACGCCACGGGTAGTGGCGTGACAAAATAATACTGTCACGCGCTAGGATAAGTCCACAAAATAGCACTTTTTGTCACGCCACTGGTTGTGGCGTGACCAAATAACACTGTCACGCCACTACCAGTGGCGTGACAAGAGTTTGACAAGAAATGGGCTGGCGTGACAGTGTTATCTTGTCACGCCACGGGTGGTGGTGTGACCAAAGGGGTCAGAATTGGAAATAAAGTGCGCCGGGGGTTAACTTTAAAATAAAATTCAAAAAAGGTTAATTAATATAAAAAAATTCGTGTGTGTGTGTGTGTATACCCTTCAAAAGGGAGTATATCATTTGAAAAAGAAGTATTTCATTTGAAAAGGGAGTATTTCGTTATATATACTCCATTTTTGGTATGGAAATATATACTCCATTTTAGTGACGACGGTGCATTATGAAGATCGGTGGAAGGGAGCAATTCCGGCGGCCACTTCTTCCTATCTGCCGATGAAATCGAAGCAACATATGGCTCCTCTGCCAGTGAGTCTATTTAGTAAATGAACCTGACATTGGAAGTATTGTATGGAGAGCACATTTATCAAACATAGATAGGAGTATATCTGTATAGCCTTGAACTCATCGTACTCCTTGCGGACACGACGGTGGTGGATTTAACTCCTCTCGCTGCCCACGATGGGTGGGACTTGAGCTCGGTAGCTATTGGGCCCGCATGGCTCGATGCCGTGCTTATGCGAAGGGCACCCAGATGGTGGCGAACTTGGCGGCCTCGGCGATGGCCTCGTGAGGTGGGCGATGTCATTGCTCGTCGGAGAGGTAGCACGTGTTGCGGTAGACGGGATAGTCGACGGCGAGGATGGAGAGGATGGAGTTGGCAGTGGAGAGGATGGGCTCCTTGATGGGGTCGGCGGTGGTGACGAAGATGTCGAGCCCGGTGAGCGAAGAGGTGCCGTCGGCGTGGTCGAAGCGCTGCTACAACTATTTCTTGGGTCATCTCGGCGCGGAGGCCGGGGCTCGCAAGCTGGCGCCGTAGCGGCGCATGGACTAGGGGCCTTGACGTTGATGCCGCCTGCACGCAAGATCGGCCTCGAACTTCGCCAAAGCCGAGCCGACGACGCCGTGCAGCCTCGGCGCCTCGCGCAAGCGGAGATAGGCAGGACCAGATCTGTAGCGAGTGGAGCTTCTTGCGCAGCCAAAATAGGAATAGTCGCACACCAACACGAACGTCAGGTCAGGAGCGCTTGGTCCATGCCAGGAAAACCGAAAAATGTAAACGGGCACCCGGTAGCAAGCGATAGGTGCGATGGAGATCTACGGTGGATAGAACTGGGAGTATGTACTCCCAGTAGTACTAAGTCATTTTCCTATATATATGTGTATATATATATATATATATATATATATATATATATATATATATATGTATGTATGTATGTATGTATGTATAATCTCACTTGGAATCTCACTTCAAATACATAACCATAGAATAAAAATGACACATCACTCAATTACTTTATAAATATAAAGCTCGTACGTAGTTAAATAATACAACATGAGTTCATAATTTCACATATTTTACCATAATCTAGCATACTAGTCTATCATAATTTCATTTACCGAAGAAGTAGTATTGGACTCGGCCTTCCAAACTGATTCAAACAAGTGGTCACTTCAATTTTGAATTTTTTTTGACCGGTACCGGAATGACGGAATGGCCGGAATATGTCGGAATGGTCGGTATTGACAGGTATTGAGGCCGGTACAGGATCGAGGCTACGGTGTGCCGGTTTGGGTGCCGGTGTGGCATGTTCTGGCCATTCCGGCCGGTACTGGAATGGAATTGATAAGTATGTTAGGGATGCAACTTAACCGTTCAATCAAGATCCGCTGGTTTCCGGAAATAATTGTGTGTTTCCCTTAGGACCTTCACACTATGTATTTATAGTGCTAAAAATTACAATTCGACTCGTACATGACTTAGACTCGCACACGACTTAGACTCTTATCTAACTCTCCAACACCCCCCCCCCAAAGATAAGCATGACATAACAATCATGATCATCTTGTTACATATTGCAATACCATTACTACAATTTACCAAAACCTACCATCCAAACTAATATCATTACAAAGACCAAAAGTTGTTTGCCACCAATGCTACCAAGGACGTCACCAAATTCATCTCCATCGTCTACCAGCTACCCTGACCTCAACCTCCTCATCATCTACCCACATGCCCCAGCCACCCCTGGCCTCCACCACCTATGCCCATACGCCCTTAGTCTCGGCCTCCACCACCTCTACCACTATCATAGCCCATTACGCCTGACCCCAGTCCCAATACCCTTTTGGACCTCTCCAGCAACACTATCTCTAGCACTCATACCAATACCACCACATGACACCAATACCATCACTGCCGCCGCAGCTCGACATAGCCTCCACTGGAGCTACTGCCATCTCCTGCTTCGTCATCACCATCGTCGAGCTCATCACCACCTTTGGACTCACCACCACCATCCAACACATACTACAAACACATCCCCAGCCAGTACCAACACCAACTCCAACGAGCATCTTCGCTACCACCCTGCCACCAATTCCACCATTAGCACAACCACCAAAGCCACCACCTGAACAATCTTCTCCCCTTGTCGTCAATGCCTTTTGTCGTAACCTTCGATATTGTCACCACCTAAGCTTCCTCCACCACCAACACTAACATCCACCACAACAATCAACACACACCAGATCCTACCACACCAAACCACACTAGATCCTGTCACACCAAATCATCAAACCACAAATATCAACCTCCTCTGTTCCTATCTCTCTCCTTTCCCCAACACAGCACACATAGCCTCACAACCTCTCGATCTACACATCCCAACTACCAAACTATGTTGCGCGTCTTTCCCACGATAACAGCAACACCTCAATCAGCAACAAACAGTAGACCTGCAGACAGTAGCTAATACCAACCACACAACACCACCATACATCAAACAGTAGAGCAGCCACACCAGATCCTCCCTCCCTTCTTATTTCCTCCTTCCTCTCTCCCCTGAGCACAACAAATGCACAGCAAACAGCTGATCCCCCGAACGCCACACCAGATCCCCCTCCCTTCTTCTTCCTTCCTTCCTCCACCACCGACCCCCACGGCCGAATCTGCCCCCCTTCCACCGATTCCCGAATCTCCTCCCTCCTTAAGCCGCCTCCACCGACACCTCTCCCCCGATTTCTCATTCTCACTTTTCTTTTCCCCTTTTTGTTCCTTTCCATTGTCCTCATTTTCTTCTTTTCCTCCTCCCGCACGCATCTCTCTCTTCCTCATTTCTTCTTCTTTCTCTCGAGCCCCTGAGCTCCCCTCCCGAGCCCGAGCGCTTCTCCCTTCCTCCACCGAGCATCGGATCCCATCTCTGAGTCCCTCCTTCTCCCCTCCTCCGTATCAACCCTGCGACGACAAGGCTCCTCAGCTCCTCTGCCATGCCGCCACCCTAGGTCGTCCGCTTGGGCCACACCTCCTCACGTCCCCGGTCCGAGCGACGGTGGCGGCCCACGCGACCCGAGCGGCGACGGCTAGCAAGATTGTAGCAATAGCCCGCATGCTACTAGCATGACACGGCTGTGGCAGTAGCATTGCGAGGCGGTGACGGCACGCATGCCTGTGAGGTGGCGACGGTGGCTCACGTGCGCCCACAAGACGACGGTGGCTGCACCCTATTGCAACGGTAGAGGCGGTGAAGGGCGGATCGAGAGCAGCGACAGCAGGTGAGTCGGGGGTCATGGATTAGGGTTACGGATGGTGGATTAGGGCTCTAATACTATGTTGGTTTTGGGGAATAACCATGTGTACCTTAGGACCCCCACACTATTTATTTATAGTGCTAAAGATTACAATCCGACTCTCACACGACTTAGACTTTTGGACTCGCACACGACTTTAACTCTAATCTAACTCTAATACTAACTCTCCAACAACATCCAACAACTCAGATCGACAAATGACAAAGACCATCGCTCTGAAGAAAGAAATGCTGCACTAATTTCTAAAATAGTAAAATAAATATTGTAGCTACAATGCTCAATTTCCTGTTGCTACAGTGTGCCTCTGCATTAATGCAGATGATTCAAATCCAAAGAAGACACGCTAACATGTCGGCGAGTTCAGCCCCCTGGGGCATAGACAGGCCTCGGTCGTGTATTTTTTGACACTATCTAGACTGTTCAAACACTATTTAACACTTTAAAAAATTCAACTGAGAGTATTTTTTTAAAAAAATTCTTCTTGTTTTTTTATCAACTCGCAGCTTCAAATGTAGTATCACATGTACCACCAAAAAAATTCTACAAAAATTTTCACATGAAATCACGATGTAGCACAACACACATAGCTTCAAACTTTGGTGTTAATCGTCACCATCGCTGCCCCCGGTGGCTTGGTGAGTCGATGGACGATGGTGGCCTGGTGCCCTTGCTACTAGTGTTACATTGTTGCGTACTTGCTCACATCGTCGCCGCAGTCTCGCTCTCGCACATTCGCACACGAGTCGAAGGGTATGATGACGGTATTATATGATCTGCATTTCAAGCATTTCCCTTAGTTGGTTCTTAGACGAGCTTATCTAGCATGTGGTACAATACAACATTAAAAATGTCATCCATATTAAGCTAACAAATTAACAAAGAATGTCATATCTGGCAATGCTTACATGATACACTCATATAATAGGTCGCATTCCAAATAGACTGCATGAAATCACGCACTTTTTTATGCCTGATTTTGTATATATTATCACATGGACCAAATCAAACACCAAGCATGGGTGCACATGCACCCCGCCGTCGTGGCGGCCGGTGACGGTGTACTACTGCCCGCTGCCGCCGCCTCGTTAAATAGCGTTTCACCGTCCATCGACTCCCCGAGCCACCGCGGGCAGCCAAGGGTGGCGATAGTGACGGTTGATACACAAGTTTGAAGCAATGTGTGTTGTGTTGCACCATGATTTAATGTGAAAAAATTTGTGGAAAATATTTGGTTGTACATGTGATAATACATTTGAAGCGGCAAGTGCGAGGTAAAAAAACAAGAAGGGAAAAAAATCTAAAAAAATGTGCTCTCAGTTATTTTTTTAAGTGTTAAATAATGTTTTAAATAGTGTTAAATAATATTTTAAATAGTATCCAAATAGTGTCAAAGAACACTATTAAACAGGATTTCAAACAGCGGCCGAGGCTTGTCCGTGCCTTGGGGACAGACTCCACACGTCTGCTCTAGTCCCCTGGTAGTCTGGTGTACAGATAAATTGTTATTTTTGTATTTAATACTAAGAAAAAAAACTATTTTTACTATTTAGAACGCCAACCGTGATAAATGTGCCGAAAACTCCCGTGCAGCCTATATTTCTCCCTGACCTAACCCAACACCTTTTCTCTGACGCAACTTCACGGCAGAAAACGAGCAAGCACGTACTGGGTGGAGGCCAGCCCTGGTTACCCGTAACTGGCCTCCACTTATCGACGAGACGCCGGGATGGTGAGGCGACGCCGTGTGTCTACAATGGCTCGAACTTTGTGGGCTTCTGATCGATCGGTCGCCACTTTTATTTTGGGCGAATAATAAAACCGTCAGAAAGCCGCAATGCATGGTGGTCGGCTCGACGTTTCTCTGCAACAGCTGGCATGTTTTAAATGTGTTGTTTAATCGAGATGAAGATTAATTGCATGCTGGTATAGGTGCTTTTTTTTAAAAAAAAAAACTAGGGGACTTTGATCTCCACTTACTAGTCTCAGATTTGTGTACTGATGGTTCAAAGCTGTGTTTTCATCACACTAAGTTATCATGTGTTGTTGTGTTAGTCTAGCTGTCATACGAGACACATGAGTAAACAATATTATAATAGTTAACAAGTATGCGATTTGTTGGTGAAGCTCTTTAACTTATATGATGTCATTCTAAATGTATCCTTGGTCGGATGCCACTGGTCGGAACACTAGTGACTTATCGACCAACACATGTATTGATTGATGACCATGTTTCACCGGTCATGGATATAGGGATATCGAATCAATGACATGAACATATGTTAGAGAACATGGTGTTGGATTGACCCACCTTGAGACACTATTGAGATTGTTATGATTCTAAGTGTCATTAGTTGGTCTCAAGCAATGATGATGTATAATCCTTAACCTGAGATTAGTATAGTTCCCTACATGTGTAATAGCGTTCTTATGGGTCGTCAAACGCTACTCGTAACTGGGTAGTTATAAAAGTAGCTTTCAGGTATGCTATGAAACATGCGGAGGGATGCGACTGGTCGGATATAGGATTTGACCCTCCTAATATAACAGGAGAGATATCTCTGGGCCCCTCGAAGTGGTTGAATAAAGAAAGTGCATGGCTATGCCACTGGTGGTCGAAGAGTTCGACCACATAAAATTATCCGACACTCGATCGAGAAAGTATTGAACAATCCACGGATGACATAATATCTCGCCTAGAGTTCAACCAGATATCGTGAGGCAAAGGGAGAATACACGAGAAGGTCGTTAAGTTCGATCAGACACGGACTAGTCGTATAGAGATACGAGCTGGTCGTAGACTAGTCGAACATAATCATTAAGTGGTCGAAACCTACTCGTAAGGAGTTACGAACTGGTCGAGACTAAATATGAACTAGTCATATAGAGATATGAGCTGGTTGTTAGTGATATGGACCTGGTCGTAGATCATATTGCATTGAGGTTTGTCTGATATAATTTGTGTGTATTCGAGAATCGTTATGTTCTGCTAGGAACCGCTACGACTCATGGCCGGAAAGGGTTTCCGAGTCACAACCGAATACGCATGAATCTATAGGGTCACACACTTAACGGGTTAGAACAAACGTATTCGGATAGGATCCATCATGGGCTCTATATAAGAGGATGCATGAGGCTGTTAGGACATACGAGATACGAGACACGTGAGTTGCTCTACCGAAACCCTAGACGCTATCTTCTTAAGAGAACCCTATTGTGCGACTTGGTGCTAGCACACCGGCATACGGTGTTCCTTCCCTGGATGTGTGGATACCATAGAGCTGCTACTGCGGTTGCTATTGCACTTAAGGACGATTCACGACTTCGCAAGGATCACGATTGGTTGCTGGAGGAGACGATCGGTATCGAGAACGAACGACTACGCTGGACGATCGACTACGACCACTATATCAACGCACTCTTTGTTGGATCAGGCTACTCCAACTCTTCTTTCGCTGTATTGCACGTCTGGTATTAACGATCTATCATCATCTACTTGCTTGGCTTCCTTGTTAATGTGGTAGAATTTTTTAATTACCAGCTAGCGTAGCCTACCCGTATCCCTTTAGCGAGAGCGGTGCAGCTGTGCGGGAGAGATTGGCCGGTTGGGGTTTGTGGATAGTGGTGGTGGCACCTGATGCGAATGGGGTGGTCGAGTGAGTAGAGAGGGGAGGGAGTTGGAGGAGTGCATGTATAGGGTTTTCTCTACAAGCCCACATGTTAGTGTGTTGTTTGCGGGTAAACAGGAGAAGTAGGAACGTGTGGAGCTCACCCATGCACACGGCCGTTTGCCCTTTGGGTAGAGGTTTGCTCCCATATTCATACCCATAGGCAGAAAAGGAGAAACATACCGACCTTCATTAGGGTTTTTGCCCACGAGTAATCGAGTACAATTGACATCCCTAGACACAACACATCGACTGGTGTTGCTGCCCCCTCAAAATAGAAAAAGGAATCCATTGACATTTATCAAAATCCGTTTTTTCTTGAGAAAATTGCTACAAAGACCCACCTATACTTTGAAAAGTGGAAATCGGTCCTATACTTTCATATTAGTGCACATATGTTGAAATTTACCACCTGGTTAATTTGCAAAACTCGGGTTGTAAATATATTTAGTATGCCAAAATAAGATTGTATAGGTGGCAAATTGCCAACTTTAAGGTTAATGTCCAACAAAAGAAGAAAAGTTTAGGTACCACATGTGCAAATTTCTCTTTCTTTATCTCGATGGTAATCCTTCTATATAAAAGGGGGCCAGATTGGGGCTCAGGCAGGGTGGCCATGTAGCCCATTTTTTATGGCCGTTCGATTTTGTTCCTCTCATCTGCGCCCGTCCGATCAGATTTGGTCATCTGGCCCTTTTTTGGCGTGCGCTGGCTTCGCTCGCCACGTGTGTTCACGCAGAGAGAGAAGGGGATCGAGTGGCTTGGTCAGTGTCGTCAATGCCACGCCTCCTCCATTTCTTTTCTCCCTCCTTGTTCTTGTTTCTTCCTCCTCGCTCCTGTCGCCTGTCGGTTGTCTTCGTCATCTCCTCGAGGTCGGGTGCCAGCGTTTCTGTGGCGAAGATGGGACGGTGGTTGAGGTTGATTTCGTAGAATGAAAGTCCGCGATCTATGCATCGCCACTATCGCTGGCTAGGTCGTCGCCACCGTTGTTGTTCCACTGGTCGGTCTTCCTTCCTCTTCTCCCAGCGTCGACCTTTCTTCTTCCCTCCAAATCCTTCTCTTGGTGTTTGGCGTCCCCTTCTCCCATCGCGGGCCTTTCTTCTTCCCTCCCCATCCTTCTCTTGGTGCACACAACAAGACTGCCTGCCTCGCGCTTTGTTACTGTCAAGAGAGGGAAAAGGGGATCAGCCATGTGTGTTCTATTTCTCTTCGGCTGCATTGCCCTGTCACTTGCTTCTTTCTGGTTGCTGCCACTCGTTGTTCATCTTCTACTTTCCTACAGTTTTCCCCGTTGGTTGTGCATGTTTTTGTGGATGATTCACCCTCGCCCTCGAGCTTTGCTTGTTTTGTTCATTGTTTTTTGTGTGCCACCAAGGGCTCATGCTCTACAGATCTGTCCGGATTTTGCTCCACCTGGGTTTTTTGCCCACGCGATTCCTTTGGTTTTCATTTCATTCGTGTTTTTGCCTGGGTTTTTGCGGATTTGGTTCCTCCTGGGTTTTTGCCTGCATGATTTCTTTGTTTTTCGTTGTTATGATGTTCTTCGGTTATTCCATTCCCTTCCTTTTCCGCCGCCTTGCCTTCGTCGGCTTCCCCTTCTTTCTTGCCTACAGCCATTGTCGGTCCCCTCCCCACCTACCCAACAGTCGCAAGAAACCAAGGAGGAGCAGGAAGAACCCAGAGAATGGAAGCAACGAGGAGTGGAGGAGGCATGGCTAAGGCAAGAGGAAGAAGAGGTGGAGGAGACATGGGTGCAACAAGAGGAGGAAGAGGATGATGAGGTCCAGATGTATCTGGAAGTTTTGAGCAGTAACCCGGCCGACATGGACGCGCTCAAATGTGTGCTGTTTGCCAAGATGTGAGGCGTAATGACTGGGACAGCCCGCTGCGGTACGCGCGCTGGCTGTGGGAAGTCGAGCCCAGGGAGGTGGAGTGGTGGCTATTGAACGCTGTTGGGACCCCGGATCTCCGGATCCAGGACCCTCTGTGTATAACTGCACTATTCCCTGGATCAGTAGCTAGTGCACACAGTTGCAACATTGGAGTAATCAAAACCGTACACCTAAACTATAGATGAAGCAGACAAATTAATATTTAATAGCAAAGAGACCTTATGGTCAAGTCTTACAAAGTTTGCCATGCAGGGCTAAGCAACAAAAGAGAGCTTGCAGCGGAAACCAAACATCCGGTGGGGGTCACCCAATATGCCCACAGGCAATCGAGTGAAGGACGTGACCTACTTCGCAAAGTCTTCAAAGTATTCTTCTCCATAGAGCTCTGAGTTCACTGGTTCACCCTCCTCTGCTGGTTTAAACAGAGGGCGTAAAGCCGTGAGTACTTTGTATGTACTCAGCAAGTCGCAGAGAAATGTATGCAAATAGTATTCATGCAAGGCTTGACAAGGATAGCTTTATGGCTATTTTGCAGAAAGCAATATTTGACATTTAAATACAATAAGTAGATTTCAAGGCACAATTTAAAAGATTAATACATAAGTAAACAATTTTCTTTGAAACAACTAGTGAACACCCTATTCACTTCCCAACCATCAACCACAACCATCTACAAGATTCGAACAACCCATTCCAACATTTCAAGAAAATCTACCCCTTGCGTGAAATCACCAGGCATGTCCATAACCGGGGACACAGCTATTCGAATAGTTTTACACTCTGTAGAGGTTGTACAGCTTTACCCACAAGACACGACTTCTCTAGTTGGTTTGGCATCCATCGATACCACTGCTCACTACCATAGGTAAGCAGTCTAGAGCATGTGACAAGGCCTTTACAAAGTTCTGTTTTTGACTCGGTTCTGCCCGCTAAGGTTTCGCCATTCCGGGCCCCCTCTTGCGCCGTTCCCAACCCAAACAAAACCGAATCAAAATATTACTAATTAGTTGGCCATGTCTACCCCATAATAGACATGTGGTCGTACGATAATGACCCAGATCAATGGTTCAAGGTTAAGTCCTTAGTTGGCTACTCAGACGAGACGTTTCTGCATTCCAAAAGTGCTTCCCGCACCCACCATTACCACCGCCCACTCGTCCGAGCATAAATCAATTTCGTTCAACCCGGCCAAATGACCACCTTAGCCATGGCACAACAAATTTTAATCTCATCGGCATCGCACCATAATTGACACAACTGTGATCTCGCACCACATTTGCATAACAATGGTATCGCACCATAATTCCATATCTCATTAAGTCAAGTTTAATCATTCTTTGAGTAAGTGATCGTGAATCTATCGTATAACTAAAGCATTGGCTAAGCATAATACGGTCCCCATGTTGGTAGTACAATAATGTCCAACTAAAATAATCCATTCTAGGGTGTCCAAGGAGTTTTGTCATTCAAGGATACATGTTGTTCACAATTTATCAAGGAGGCATAGTGGCAATTAGGTAATTAACTAATTCCCGAAACCGTTTATTATAAAATTAGCGATGCCTGTTTATATCAAACAATATACTTTTATAAAGATGGGTTTAACATGATCAAAGGTCTACCACTTGCCTTCGTTGAAGAGTAGAGGGGCTTCGGTCGTCGGGTCTGCGAAATCATCCGAAACACCGGAATCTATACGTGCGAACAAAGCTAAATAAATAAAATAACTCCAAATAAAATTCAAATAAATACCAAATAAATACTAATAGGAAGATAATGAATTTATATGAATTTAGAAATTTGAATCACTCGAATCGGAGTTCGAATGAGGAAGTTATGGCCAAAGGAAGATAGGAAATTGCATAAAATCAAGAAAAAGGGATTTTCCTGATTTTTGGAATTATTTTTCTAAAGAAAAAGACAAATATGACGTCGGCTGATGTCATCAGAGGATTTTCGGTCAAAAAGAAAATAAGAAATGAAATTAACATGTGGGGCCCACTTGTCAATGAGAAGGGTGTATGGTGGACTCGGTTCACACGGTTTCTCGAAGGGGGTTTGGGGTTGGACTGCCACGTGGGCTGGCCACGCGTGCACTGGGGCTGACATGGCGCTGACTGGGCTCCAGAGTGGCGGCCACGTCACGTCGGCGAGGAAATGGCGCACGGGTCCACAAGGTCGCCGACGCTACGCGCCACGGCGACGAGCGGGGGTGGTACCAAAAGAACAAGGGAGACGAGGGGGTTTTGGTGCGCACGGTCTCGAGGATGCGGCGGCACGGGGAGGCCGGCGGCGAGCGAGGAAGGCGGCGGCGGTTGAAAGAGGCGGCGGCCTCAATGGGGCTCTAGGATCGAGAGTGCGCCGACGGTGGCCCTCGGCCGTCTGAACCCGGAGGCGAGGTCGACACGGGAGGAGGTCCAGAGGCAAGCGCCAATCATGCGGAAAGCTTCCTGGCGATGGCGTTTCTTTGTGAAATCCGGCCACGAGAAGGTGAGAGGGGGAGAGTGAGTGGGGGAAAAAGCGAGAGGAGCTCGAGGCGGTCTTGGGGCGCTCCTTAAGTAGACGCAGGGAGGGCTGAGGGAGGAGGACGACACGGAGGCTTGTTGTCCTTTAATGGCGAGCGCGGTGCAGAGCTTTACTGCATGAGAGGAGGGGCCTGGCGGCGACAGGCGCCAAGAGAGTCGGGACCTTGACAGACCGAAAGGACAGTAGGGCTAGGCAAGGCAAGGCAAGCCAGGCTTCGGCGAAAATCGCGGCGGCGGAACTGCACCTGGCGTCGGAGGTTGAAGATGACCGGTCGGTGACAAGGCGGCCCACCGACGAGAGAGAGAGGACGGACGGGCAAGACACGGGAACGCAGTAGTCTGATCCAAATCGGACGGTCCGATGGAGGGCGCCATTATTCTTTGGGTCGTGAAAGCCATGTGGAGAACATGAGCGGTCGGAGGAATCGCCCAAGGCCAGGGGAGGGATTTTCCTAGGATTTTTTATTTTTGACAATACCAGAAAAGCAAAAGCATTTTTAGAAAATAGCTTAAGACGTCCAAAAATTCTAGGAAAATTCACAGAAATCCCTTGAATTATTTAGGACTTAGTAAAAATATTTTTAGCTTAACTATTGCTTTTAATTTTTGCAATTAATTATTTTTAACATAAGGCAAAAGGAAAAACCAACTTAAAATCCAACAAAATTCAACTAAACCAACTTGCATTAGTTGAAGTTTTAATTAATTCAAATTAAAACGCTTTTAAAATTATAAATTACAATTTAAGCTTTGGGCAAATTAATAAAACCAAATGGTTAGTTTTTTTTAAAGTTTTCAAAATTTTCAAAAACTCAGGAAATTTGGGATGTTACAGACGCGCTGCTGCATGAGCTAAAAGGGGACCTCGCCGAGGCCGAGCGGCTCTTCAAGGAGGTCTTGGCAGAAAAGCCCCTCCTCGTCTAGGCTCGCCATGTGGGTACTTTCTCATCTGTGCAGTAACTGTAGTTTTTCTTGTCGATATGACTATTACATTATTCACATGCTATGGTTATTGGTTTTTGTCTATCTGTCTTGGTGGTCATCATACATATGGAAGAATTGAGAAATCACATTGGTAGTGGTAGTAGCAATTGCAATGGCAACATCGGTGATTGATGGAGGAATATTTGTGTCATGAGCATTGTTGCAGTTTGCTGCAATTGTTTCTAATCTATGTAAGGCTTGTGCTTGGAAGTCCTGATAAAAATTCTCAAGAAGGAAAAAACAATTGCAATTTGTAACAGTTGCCTTAGGTAACCAACTCGTATGTTGGCATTTCCAAATGTAGGAGGATTCGTGAGCGTCCTTCCATAGAATGGTTTTTGGTGGCAATGTGTAGATTTGCATATTTAAGAGAGAACACAAACTATGTCTTGCTTTTGTGAAATTGAAATAGTTGTTTTTGTATGCACATCATGTAAAGACTAAAGAAGATCTTATTGTTTACTATATATTGGATGACAACATATGTACAATTGATTAATCCTTGGTTCGCAAAATTCACTACGCAAATACAGTTGTAGTAGAGTTCTTATGTGAGATATGTCCCTCCTACATTTGTGTTTGAGGCTTTTGCGGCGTGCAACGCTGCAACTAGCCTTTCTGATTTTATAAGAAGAATACATTAGACATGCTATCATTCATTATCAAAACTCAAGTCTTTTAGACTTAAACTCACTCTTTAATATAGTCCCTTTTATGTGATATTACAAACATAGCTTGTGTTTTCTTGACTCTTCACAATTCACATTCTTGTAGGGACTCGCACTGTGTATGCACAGAAGACTTGAAGGCCCCACTGTTTTTGAGATGCTGGAGAAAGCTTTGCAACTTGCATTTTCTGAGGAAAGGGTCCCAGAGGAGCGTAGCATAAAGCTTTTGATTGCACAAATGCATGTTGTCAAGGTAACAATTGACATGCAAGTTCTGATTCCATGGTGGCTTTATGATTTATAAATGAAAGTTTCGACATGCATGATTAGTTGGATGTTGCATCAGAGAAAGTACAAGATCTTATCAATGAGGATCCTCGAGATTTTCGGGCTCATCTTTGTCGGGTATTCTTGAGTCTTGAATTGTTTTCAAGTTCCTTTTATTCTGGTCCAGGTTGTGAACTCTCTGTCTACAGTATTTCTTTTTTTTTTTGTATGGCTTTGTTTATGCACTTTTAGACAATAAGGAGGAAACTGACAATCAATTCGATACATATAGAAGCCTTGTGCCAGATGAATTCCCAGAAAAGAGTTTTATTAATGTTGTTATGCTAGCCACTGTGATTTTGAAAGGTTGATTTTTTTTTTACTTTTCTGTTATTCTGTCTCATAGCATAGTAAGGCATGGAGAGATTTAAAAAGTGCATTGCAAAATATTTTGTCGTTTGTATAGACATTGGAAGAGTGTCGACAAAGGGCAAGGAACAATATCTCACTAGGTTTTCCTCCAGATAAAACTGCACTTTCTGTCGGTTCCACGCCATAGATCTTTAAGACAAAATGAGTACCATAACTAAGTCACCGTTGCACATACATGAAACCATAAAACCATGCAACCCATATACATTATTAAAGTCCGATAACCTTGATCTGAGGGTTATGCTCCTTGAGGCATGACACAGAACACGACTTAAAACAATTAGGCTTTTCCAACCAGGAAAATCAGACCCCCCCCCCCAAAAAAAAAAATTTAGAGTTAAATAAATGTTTAATTGAGTACACTGCTGAAATTATGTGATAAATGTTGCTCTATAGATGTGCATTAGCTATCTGACATGATGTGCCAGTTCTGTTTTCACATATTGTAGACTAAACACGAGGAGGACAAGCATAATGTCGTAGAGAGTACGGAGGAGGGGCAGGAGAGATTAGACTGTACTGTTTGCGCGAATGAGCAGCATGGATTGGATAGTGAGGTCAGCCAGGATGGGCAAGGTTCTTATGATGAGCCAGTCATATTTGTGTGCTTATTGTTTACTTGAATTCATGTAGAGAACCTCAAGGCATATGTATATGTTTATTACTGCGAATATGTAGATGTTTTATTACTGTATGTTTAGCTAAACTCACGTCATATTTACTGAAAAGATGTCGTCGGTTGTTCCTTAGTCCTAATCATAGTCTTGCGTCTTCGACTCTGCGTCGCGAGGGTTTCTAGTACACTCTAATACTCGTGCAACTAGATGAAAGCTTGAGGTAACATTAGTTCCATATATTATCAAACTTTGCTCTCCTTCGGGGGCTGTTGATTCCTGAAGTATCAAGTGGCCGGGCCAGGAACTGTAGTGTTGTACTCCAATGGCTAGTCAACAACTCAAGCCTCAAGCATATCAACAGTTATATGCTCATATACTTAGCTCTGAAGCCTAAAAAGTAGAGAATTTTTACTGTATATTCTACCGATAGTATATGATGGTGGTATAAATCAAATTTAATCATTGATTTGTTAAGAGCATAATAGTTTTTTTTGTATTATAATTTTTTCATAAGGATATTATGAACTTTTCCAACTAAGGTTTAAAATATTAATCTGGTGTCATGTGATCCTCACATATGCCATTATAATTCTACCTTTCTTAGAATAAAACTACTCATACTATTAGGTGTAATATAACTAAATTCTAACTAATCTGTATCATTGGATAAAAAAAATAGACCCGTAAATTGAGTGTAGCCTAAAAAGTATGAACAGAAACAAGCCATTGTGGCCCAACTCTAATGGCCAGAAGCCGAAGATCGGACGTCATCCAGGAGCAGTTCCGTTCCACAAAGGCATCGCACTTTTAAGCACTACAAAATATGCCGCATGAAAATTCCTTCCCCTCTCTTATCCTTCGGAACTTTTTTATTAATTTATTTTATAGTTAACCCAGCGTGCTTTATTTCCAATTCTGACCCTTTTAGTCATACCACTACCCGTGACGTGACAAAATAACACTGTCATGCCATATAATAAATCCGCTAAATAACACTTTTTATCACGACTGGCGTAACCAAACAACACTGTCATGCGGTGGCGTGACAAGAGCTTGCTCTAGATACGGGTTAGCGTGACAACGTTATTTTGTCACGTCACGGATGGTGACGTGACCAAAAAGGGTCAGAATTGGAAATAAAGTGCGTCGGGGGTTAATCTTAAAATAAATTTTAAAAAAGAATAAATTAATATAAAAAAATCTATCCATCATGCATCCATGATCGGCGACGGGGACCCACCCAGCGAGCGAGCGATGATGATTCACCGGATTAGCAGCGGCGCTCTTTTTGAAGATTTGGTCCATTTTCCTTTTGGTTCAGATCGATACAAGTCTGCAGATCGCCGCGATGAGCAGTTTTGGCCCATTGATCAGCCGCTTTGTTTCATTTCATATTCGTACCAAGAAGCGCGTGGTTTTCGTAAGATGATGCCGAAATATTTCAGAAGCACACATTTCATGCGTGTTAGGTACCCACTGACACTTCTATATGTTCAGAGTTCAGACTGTTTGTTTAGTTCGCATCTCCGAACGATGAGCGCTGTCAAGGCTTATCCAGTCACGAGATCGAACCCCGAAAAATCAACAAATAACTCACCCAATGAACAGTTGGTGGGAGTCAAACTCTGGTACTTGTCTGAAACCTGTGTCACACTGCCACGTGAGACTGTTTCAATAGTGTTGAGCTATTTTAATTGCTGAGTTATCATATGATTCGCATATTTGTCGCACTTTTACCTGTATTTTCAATGGAGTCACTGGAGCAAGCATGTGATGGTGGAATCAATGCCTTCTGATCTCTGCTGGGGAAAACTAAAGTAGACGAGCTTTTCAGCAGCTGGGGAATAAGTTTCAAGCAGAGATTTTTTGTGTGGCACTGGGCTCTCTCAGGGCTTCAGTCGTTGTCCTGCAAGATTTGCACTGCAAAGCTGCAGTTAGCTGCCGTCTTTTTTATCAGCACGCAAAGAATCAGGAAGCATCTTGGCATATGGGAAATAGGCCTACGTGGTTTTGTGGCTTAGCATTCAACTCGTTTTAAGTCTCCACCACCAGATCTATCAAAGATACCTCTACTCCTTTTTTCATTGACATTCTTGCTAGGATAGTAGTCTCTCTAGGTCGCCCAAGAACAATATATCTTCTGAACTAATGCACAATTGGTGTCACTGTCTATGCCAGAGAAGAAGCGAAGTAAACGCATTCTACTAGTTTTCATATTGCCTTTTTAGGGGTCAAGTAGATAACTTGCCGTGTGGTGATGGTTTTAGCCGTTAAAACAACTCGCTGATAAAAAAACTAATCAATAGTATATCACAATTCAGAGCTCATTGTCAAAATTCAGGTCAGAGACCAAAATTTTTGTCTGAACCTTTCTGCTTCATCCCAGTCAGAGAACAGTATTTTTTTTTACCCTTTCTGCTTCAGTTTCCAGCAGAACATCAAACAAAACAGGTGCCTGCCCAACAATTTGACCGATCTGGCAACACCAAATGCACTGAAAATTAAACAATCCATATCCACAATCCCCCCCCCCCCCAATTGCATGCATGTGTAAACATCTTTTCACCCTCCCAACTAAGGAAGTGAAAGCAGCACTATGGGGTCGATATCGGCCTCAAAATTCCGATACGAAAGGGAGGGTAGGCCCGGCCGCACTACCTGCCTGCCTCGACGCCTCCTTTCGGCATTCACAAACCACAAGAGAGGAGACTCGCTGTGCTGTCCATGTAGCAGATTACTGATCTAGCTAGCGCCAACGAACGAACCCAATCACATGCCGCCTCCTCCTATAAATAAAGCCCACGCCAACTTGACATTTACCTACGCGGCTAGGCTTGCTTGCCCATTCAGGACTGGCTACGAGTTCTACCACCTAATCAGTTATTAGCTTGGCTCCTGCACGAGAGAGCAGAGAAAGAGAGAGAGAGAGAGAAGGCAATGGATGTCGAGAGCTGCGCGGCGCCGGAGGTCTCGGTCGACTGGCGCGGCCGCCCGTGCGAGCCGCACCGGCACGGCGGCATGCGCGCCGCCGTCTTCGTCCTAGGTACGTCCGAACGAGCGAGCAATGTCCATGGCGTGTTGGTTACTGGTTAGTTGGTACAAGAAACTAATGGTGCTAGTACCAAACGTGCAATGGATGTGCAGGGATCCAGGCGTTCGAGATCATGGCGATCGCGGCGGTGGGGAACAACCTGATCACGTACGTGTTCGGGGAGATGCACTTCCCGCTGTCGCAGGCGGCCAACGTGGTCACCAACTTCGTCGGCACCATCTTCCTGCTCTCCCTGCTCGGCGGCTTCCTCTCCGACTCCTACCTCGGCTGCTCCTGGACCATGCTCACCTTCGGCTTCGTCGAGCTCTCGGTACTTACTTACGCACCCATCGATCATCTCACCAAAGCAAAAATCCTCTTATCGTTGAGTTTCATGCACCAACCAATCCAGTTTTTCACCTAAAAGCTTAAACTGTCGAGGAAAGACGTCGATCTACTCGTACTTCAACGGTGATCGATCGGTCACCCGTGCGTGCTTGAAGAAACTGTGGAGGGTTTTTGCGACTGCAGCTGGGATTATTTGTGTACATAGCAAAATGGAACGTGCCGCAGGGTTTTTCCTTTGTTGTTGACTGTTGTTTTCACGTGAAGGGAGAAGAACATAGATGGATGGATGGGCCTGAAAAGGCGCCAATCACCATGCATGGACCAGAGATTTTGTTCCCGGTTTCAAAAAGTTTTTGGGACCAGGGTTGAATTCAACGCAGAATGGCATGGGCGCCGGGTACTACACGTGGCTAGCATTGCTAATTGTTTTTTTTCCCTGTAAGGAAAGCAAAGCGAGTAGAGGTGTAGAACATGTTGGGGACTTGAAAACAACATGACCAAAGAAAGTTGTACTAGCACTAACCAATTAACCATCTTAGCCACTTCTTTCTTTTAGCATACAACTTTTGTAATTCACCTTAAAACCCTGCAATAATGGACTTCTAGATTTCTCATCTTAACACAGACAATAGAATCAAGAAATCTGGCTATATTTTAAAAAATAAGTTTCTTCACAATTCCTAAAAAAATGCAAAAAAGGTCATTTTTACAGTATGTTCTGCAAGTTCGTAACTTTTTTGCAATGGATTTTTTACTTTGTTTTATCTTCAGGGCTTCATACTACTGTCAGTGCAAGCACACCTGCCACAGCTCAAGCCGCCACCGTGCAACATGGCGTCCATGGACGGCAGCTGCGAGCAGGCCAGGGGCTTCAAGGCCAGCATCTTCTTCGTCGCGCTCTACCTGGTGGCGCTCGGCAGCGGCTGCCTGAAGCCCAACATGATCGCGCACGGCGCCGACCAGTTCGCCGGCGGCACGGCGGACAATGCCAAGAGGCTCTCGACGTACTTCAACTCGGCCTATTTCAGCTTCTGCGCCGGCGAGCTCGTCGCGCTGACGGCGCTGGTCTGGGTGCAGACGCACTCCGGGATGGACGTCGGGTTCGGCATCTCCGCGGCCGCCATGGCAGCGGGGCTCGTCAGCCTGGTGTCTGGCGCGGCGTTCTACCGGAACAAACCTCCTCAGGGCAGCATCTTCACTCCCATTGCAAGGGTGAGATCTTTAGCAAGTTCAGTTCTATGTGTAGACTAACACACTGTTCCGATAGTCTGAAACTACTCTGAACTAATTCCGTACAGTAACTAAATATGATTAAGATGCTGGGGAACAATTGAGACAATGCTCGTACTTGAATGAATCACAGTATCATACAACCAAAATGTGTATTTGACAAAATAAATTTTCAGCATATTCAGTGCCAATATGATTTTTAAAAGCTTTGTTGCTTACTGAACTATAGGTTTCTTGTGATCTTGCCCTGAGAAGCTAAATGTTTAAGTACCAATAATCCTAGTAGCGTGTTTTACTTAATTAGCTTATAATCAAGGTGGTTTACAACTTTACATGCATCCTAACAAACTTGCTGCATTGTAAAATTGGACAGAGTGTGGACTGTCGTGTCAATGGCGAGTTGATATTTGTTAAACATTGCCTTTATGTTAAAGAAGTCCAGTAATGGAAGTTTCAAGAAACTATAGCTTGGCTTTTGTAAGAACTTTTTGTCGTGATAGTTGATATGATCACATTATTATAGTTCAACCTTATGATTGGATTAGATATACTTGAAATAGTATCAGATGTTTTTTTTGTCATCATTCAGTCAGAGTGGTTCCCTGCATTATGCTCACCTTGTCATATTCTACAGTTTTGTGGTTTGGGAATTGGGATCATATGATAGGTAGAGGTAATTTATATAGTTGTTTGTTGATTAGATCTAGTAAGATACTATGAACTGATGTGCTATCTGCAAGTTGTGTTTGCAAAGTAGTTTTAAAAGTTCTTATGATTTGTTGACTGTTAGGCTGTCAGTTCTGTGCAGCTATTATTTTGATCATACCGATAACGACAGAACTGACCGCAGATTATTTAATTTGCCACATGAATAATATATGCACCTGCATTATTTAGCATGAATTCAAGATGACGAGCTTTCTGTGTGCAAGTAATGACAAATTATTACTATATCTTTTTCTTTTTGTTGTTAATGTCAAGTTAAGTTCACATCGTTTTAGCTCATAGACATGTTCCTTTAATCATATTTTAGCAGAGAACTATATATGCTTTATTTAGCATGAATTCAAGATACTCCCTCTGTTTTTTTTTACTTGACGTTTTTGACTTTTTGCGGTCTTCAAGATACGGCTTTGCCTGTTACTTTTTATAACTTTACATTAAGATGTAGTAATAAAATTATAATATTATGATAGTATTTTTAATTACAAATATAATGATATAATTTTTATGTGGTCAATCTAGATAGTTTTAAATCTTTTGATGGCCAAACTTTAGAAAGTTTGACAGCACAGATTCTAGGAAGTCAAGTAAAAAAGAACAGAGGGAGTACAAAAGAAGTTGCCATTGCAATAGCATTCACCTTAGTTATCTAGTCACTGGTGATATTGAGTTACCGACAAAAATGCTACAGCCATGCAAAATTTCTTTCCTTTCGTTAACTAGCTCACAGAAATATCTCTTAACCACATTCTAGAACAGGGGGTGCTAATTAAAAGTTCCTAATCCTAAGACGAAATGTTGTTGTAAGATTCACCTTACAGTTTTCAGTTTACACTCAACTCTGAATCTCTGACAAAGTTGCTTCAACTGTACAAAATTCTTCAGGTATTTGTTGCTGCCTTCAAGCGGAAGCAAATCTGCCCTTCCAGCTCCTCCAATCCTGTCAACACCGGAGTTTGCGAGCCGGCGCGCCTCGCCGGCAACTTCCGCCACGGCAACAAATTCAGGTGAGCACCACATCCATCGTTCAGCCCATAGTTATAAAATCCGGACCGGATCGGCGATTGAACCGAGAAAACCTAGACCTAGAGGTTTTGCTGGGACAGACACACTCACAAGACCGGAGATACAATTAACCTGAAAAAATCCGGTCGTCGGGTTTTGCTCATGAAGCCAATTTTCAAAAAATTATCTCAAATGAGTTGAGTGAGTTTTTCAAGACTAAACTGAAGGGCATGTTCATACTTGGGGTGTTGCTAGGATTTATAGTAGGAATCTCCTTGTGAAATTAGCGGTTACATATAAATAATTTCCATCTTTCTCACTCTCTTACTCCGGTCGGTAGCTTCTCTCCGTTCTCTGCTCAACTTCACCTTCATCAGCAAGATATGATACATTTCCCTACTTGCTTGCTTTGTTTGTCTCTACTCTCTAGTATTTGTTAAGATGTAAGCGTTAGATTTTTATCATTCTATTTTCTAATCAGAGTAATATATAGTTAGACTTAAGATATATATAGTAAGATGTAAGTTGGCAATTCATATATTAAGACAAACATGTAGTGCATCCGGATGTGAGAGGAATTGGAGTATATTTAAACATATTCATTCGAAGAAGAAAAAAAAGACTAGAACATCAACTGTTTGAATAATCTCATTATTGTGTAAGTGTATGATGTTCCTCTTCGACTAACTTAATTTGTTGTTCAGAATCCATATTCTTTAATTATTATTGTTTTTTGTGTGTATCATTGATTTTCCCCCTATTTTTGTGGTGTGTGTACCCACCGGTTCGATCACCGGGTCAATAACCTGAGACCCCGAGCGGGTCGATGGCCGATCCAGGTTTTATAAGTATTATTCAGCCTCAGCCGGCCCATCGCTTTGAGCTGTTTTCTCTGACAAAAACCTAAGCAATGCCAACTAATTCTGTTGGACTTTGCAGGTTCTTGGACAAGGCGTGCATCAGGGCGGCGCAGCAGGGGCCGAACACGAAGCCGGAGAGCCCCTGGAGTCTCTGCACGGTGACCGAGGTGCAGCAGGTCAAGACCCTCCTCGCCGTGACGCCCATCTTCGCGTGCACTATCGTCTTCAACACCGTGCTCGCGCAGCTGCAGACCTTCTCGGTGCAGCAGGGCAGCGCCATGGACACAGCGCTCGGGGGCTCCTCCTTCCACATCCCGCCAGCGTCGCTGCAGGCCATCCCCTACGCCATGCTGCTCGCGCTAGTCCCGGCCTACGAGCTCCTCCTCGTCCCGCTCATGAAGCGGCTCACCGGGACGCGGTCCGGGATCACCCCGCTCCAGCGCATCGGCGTCGGCCTCTGCACCGTCTCGTTCTCCATGGTTGCCGCCGCGACCGTCGAGCGCAGGCGCCGCAACCTCGCCGGGGACGGGAAGCAGATGTCCGTCCTGTGGATCGTGCCGCAGTTCTTGGTCTTCGGCGTGTCGGAGATGTTCACCGCCGTGGGGCTCATCGAGTTCTTCTACAAGCAGGCGTGCGCCGGCATGCAGGCCTTCCTCACGGCGCTCACGTACTGCTCCTACGCGTTCGGGTTCTACCTCAGCTCGGTGCTCGTGTCGCTGGTGAACAGTGTCACGGCGAGGCACGGCGGCGACGGCTGGCTCGGCGACAACGACCTGAACAAGGACAGGCTGGACCTGTTCTACTGGATGCTAGCTGTGCTCAGCGTGCTCAACTTCTTCTGCTACCTGCTGTGCGCAAGGTGGTACAATTCTGGTGCCGATGGCTTTGATGCTGCCTCTGCTCAGGTTGCGGCAGGTGGTGACGACAAGGAGATGATCACCTGAAGAACACAAGAACATGAGACTGAAACAGTATATGCGTATAGATGTATGTATACATGCACGAAAAATAGTGGTCAGAAAATGAGTAATGCTAGGTTAAGAAGGTTTCCTTTGATAAGGAGTAGAAAGTTCATTCTGCTAGTTTTGCAGCAAAACATAGATTTCAGGGAACTTAATTTGGACATTTTTAGCTGAAGTCAATGGAGAACATAGTATGGTATATGAACCTAGGCAAGAAGAAATCGGCCAAGGATTCCAGACTACACAAAACATGTAAGATGCACAAATCATAGATGGCCTCTCAAGGCACAATAATATGTCAAGCAGCTTAATCATTTACTCATAAGTACATATCTGATTCAAGTCTTCAACTACTCTTTAGACATAAGTACTAGCGTATAGATAGCAGTAGACAATAGTTCATCTGGTAAAGATTGGCACTGAGTCTCCCATTAACAACGCACAGAGCATTCCTCATGCCACAAATTTCCCATCTGAAGATGGCTTACAGAGTGATGCACTTACTCCGATACATCCTTCTGTGGTGTTCGCTTTCTAATCGAACGTTCTTTAGATCCTCTTTAAAACAGAAAATTTCCTCTTTTGCCTTTTAGAGAAAAGGATAATTCCAGCTTAATTTGAAAGCCAAACAGAATATCCTCCTGCGCTGATCCTCGGTATTTCTCGTTTTCTTCGTGAGCCTTCTCTAGGCTCCTCTTAAGTCTTCGGATCCTCATCGCTTCTGCCATCTTATTCTCCACCTCTCTTTCTTTCTGCCATTCCGCAAACTGTTTTTTCAGCCTCTCAATTCTATTGTTTAGTTTTGCTTCCACCTATTAATAACGGATTTGCTAATTTTCAGTTGCCTGAAATTTTCTTATACATCAGTCACCTACAGTTGCATAGTACTAAGCCTAAAATTACAGTATCAAGTGATGTGCAATTTTAGCACAGCTCTACTATAACTTTTAGTTCTATTTGTTTTTGTTTTTTTTGTATTTGTAGGGTTGTAGGGTTCACTTAGATTTACTTTTGTCTAGTTTAGAATTTTTCTTGTAATACTTTTGTCTATTTTAGAAAGAGACAATCTGACTCATAGAATGTTGATCCAACGGTGAGAAAAGGTGACTGATGGATAAAGAAATTTCAGTCACCTGAAGTATAGACGCTCCCTATTAATAATATGTAAACTCAAGGAGTCAGGGTTTTAGTTTCTTATCATTATGAACTCCCAAACTTTTAACAATTGCAATCTTTAGTATCTGAAACTTCAACAAGTATATATGTTTTAAAAAAGAGTAAATTTGTTCAGTGTCATCGCAATCGCTCGCGAGTCGCAAAATACGATGCTAATGAGGTTGACTGGAAAAATATGATCATAAACACGAAAAATCTCTAGAAAATATCATTGTCGTCATGTTTTCCATCCCAAGGGGTATGAAATGACTCTTCCACCCTCACTTTTCTTTTCTTTTTATCGCTAAGCCCGGTCTCATATGTCATTCTACCCTTACTTCTCCCCCACAAGCCACCGCCCATGGTGAAGACTGAAGGACAGTGGTGGCGAGGTTTGGCTTGGGGGTAGGCAAAATGGAATGCTATAACATCACAATTTTTTTTGGGGAAAAATAAATAAAAATAAGTAATTTAATTGTACTGTGAAAATAAAAACTAAATTTATGTTGAGAATATTTTAATTAAGCTAAAAATACCCTATTTAACAACTCTATAATTTTTATAGAATTTTTAGAGCTATCTTGCTAGTTTTCTAGTTTAAAAACTATTTTCAGCTTTTAAAAATTATTTATTTTGTAAAAATGAAAACCAAATTTAAGTTGAAAATATTTATTTAAGTGCAAAATGTTTGAGGGAATTTCTGTGAATTTGACTAGAAATTTTAAGCTTTGCTTGGTATTTTGCGGATTTAATCTATGTTTTCTTGAACTATTCTCTACGAGGTTTTTCTAGTTTAAAAAGTATTTTTAGCTTTTTAAAATTATTTATTGTGTAAAAATGAAAACCAAATTTAATTTTAAAATATTTATTTAAGTGCAAAATGCTTGAGGGAATTTATATGAATTTGACTAGAATTTTTAGCTTTGTTTGGTATTTTGCGGATTTAATCAGTGTTTTCTTGAACTATTCTCTACGAGGGGTAATATTGGTATTTCTGAACTTTTCACTCTCTAAGAAAGGCTATTTTGGATGAAAAATGTGACGACAATGGTTTTGCTAATTCCTTAGGTTCCTGCTGTTTCTTTGAAAGAAAAGAAGGCTCTTCAGGTTTTACTTGCTTAAATTTCTAGATTTCTTTACTTCTTTCTTAAGCATTTGTAACCTTGTTTGCGTTAACAGAAAAAAAAATCGAGGATCTGAACTAATTTGCTTCAACCAGAAAATAAGATGCCTGGTGGATCAAGGAATCTCCGAATCCAAAATTAGGTACAGAATTTTGGTTGACAAAAACTTACAAAGGCACAGGCTAGTTAGTCTAAAAATACATAAAAAGTGATTCTTTAAAATTATTGGTTGACAAGGTTATTCATTCCACTCTCACATTAGGCGGTTAAAATAGTAATTCTTTGAAATTACATAGAAAAAATATCCAACCTATACCACTGAGAATTACATTTCACCTAAATCAACAATGTATGCACACCTTCAACTACCAATCCGTAGTAATGCAATCCAATTCACTTCGACATGCGAACAATCAATCAAATTCCTCTAAAAAAACCAATTTGGCAAAAACCCTAATTCAACAAAACTAACCGATTTCATCATAATAAATGGAGGGAATGGGTAGGCTTACCTCAGGGGATGATCTCCACGGGTTTTAGAACTTTGAAACGGATCAAAATCGCCGGATTTGGGGAGGAGGAAGGCGGGGAGGAGAGAAGGCGCTCGGGAGGCAGAGGGTAAGTGGGGGGGGGGATGAAGAACTGGATTGGGCGCTGGCACTAAGTCGCCTCTGTCACGCCACGCGAGTTGGCGTGTCACGCCATTAGGGCCGACGTGCCGTGCACACGAGGGCTTGCGTGGCAGGTTTAGCCACGTCGCAAACAATGACGTGACAGAACGTTTTGACCACACCATGAGTCATGACGTGATCAAAAGAGTCAAAATTGGAAATAAAGTTCATAAGGGGTTAAGTTTAAAATATTATTAAAAAGGATTAAATAAAAAATTCACGCAAGTGTGACCCCGGTAGAAGGTTAGAAGAAGTTTTTGTTTTTTATTACTAGTGCTAGTATTACTACTATTAATTCCTGGAAGAAAGCGCAGCCTCCGGCACCCTCTACCTCACCCCGGAACAGGCCATTCGTCGGATCGTCTCCGGATGCACGGGATCGTGTGGAGGGGAGCCTGCGCTGGGATGCACGTCGAGTGACGGCTCGGCTGGGCTTCAATGTGCGGGCTAGAATGGGCTGCGTCCTAGCCTCGCTTCAGACGCCCACGTAGCCTCGCTTCATACGCCGTGCCAACTGACGCGGGGGAGCTTCTAGTTGTGAGTAAAGGAGAAAAAAATGTACGATGAAAATTGAAAAGTTGGGGCAAGCTAATCCTAGCGGGTGAGCTTCTACTTGTGAGTAAAGGAGAAAAAAATGTACTATGAAAATTGAGAAGTTGGGGCAAGCTAATCCTACACGTTTGTTGCATCTTGGATGGTCTAGATAGCTACGACTGCTTATGTTGCAGTCACAGCTACGACTGCACCAGATCCGAGTCCCGACCGCCGCCGTGTCCTCCGACTCGGACACTTGGGTTACAGAGCCCATTCCCAGGCCTGATTCTTGAGTCAAGTGCCCGGTCCAAGCCGCACGCACGCATCTCGTATACTTGGCTCGTCTCGTGTCCTCTCCATTTCTCCGAGACGAGCCCGAGTTAAAACCCTAGCCTCCGCGACCCCGCATTTCCCTCTCCCTTCCCTTCCTCCCCACCGCCTCACGCCGGTGAAGAGGAAGCAGCGCTGCTGCGCGGCGGCGGATTTGGCGGCGCGCGCGCGCGTCTCCGACCCTCTCCGCGCCGTCGGCGAACCCGAAGCCGAGGCATCCCTCTCGATCCGCCCTCCCGGGGCGAAGGATTTGGGGGAAACCTCACGGGCCCCGTTCCGGTGCCCCCGCTCTCCGCGCCGGCGAAGCGACCCTCAGGTTGGTTCTTCTCTCCGCGTCTCCCTCCGCTAGGAGGCTAGGTGGTGTCGTGGACTGGGCTCTGATCCTATCGCTAGGGTTTCGAGGCGGCTGGGTCGCTTCGAGCGTGCTAATTGGCTGTTCGGAATTAGGGATGGTCCCGTCGATTGGGGTGGGATAATTGCCTTAATTGGGCTATTGGCGTGGCATAATTGGTGCCTGTAGGGTTTGATTAAGGAATTGCGTGTTCGGTGTGGTTGGAACATGCCGTGGGGTGTAAATGGGGCTTCTAGGGTTTGCTTAAGGAACTGCAAATCCTGCCTGGTGGTTTCTTGCATGATGCTTTAGGATTTAGTGTTATCATGTTATGTTGATGTGTACCATCGTCCTGCTTTGATGCAAGTTCTTTTGAGATGATTGCTGTATGGGTGCTCGACCTAGTTGACAGTAATTGGTGTACATAAATAAATAACAGTTTCTGTTATTGTAACCATCGGTTGCCCCCATTGCAATCATCGTTTAGGTGTAGTTGTGTTAATGTGCTTTGCGTTTTGCATGGCCTCCATGTGTGCACTTATGGTGAGGTAGTTCAAATGGCATGTTAGACCACAGTAATATAGAAATGTTATCGCGTCTAATTAAATATTAAAAAAATGGCAACATGCAATATTATGACATGGGAAATGAAAGTATCATTTTGTAGCTTGAAAGTTACCAAACTTACTATACAATACTTAGGTTACGCTATGCCTGTATGCATGTAGTGCTCAAAGAAGACATGCCAGAGCAAGGAACGAGATTGCTTGCTTTCATAATGCTACATTGCTACCTGATGAATACTGTTACTATTTCTGCCATTTTTGAAAAATGAATATAACATATGATGTTTTCATTTCTTCAAGAAAACAGTATGTGTTTACTTCTCTGCCATGAGCCCATGGCACATGACAATATGACATCTGTGTTGGCTATCTTGTTATATCTATCCATGCTTCACATGTCCATGGTATTATAACTTAGTCAAGACTCAAGCGGCATCTTTCAATCAAACGTGAAACGATGGTTATGGGTATATATTTTAGTAAGTCTCTAGCTGCGTTGTTTCCAATAAAGATTATATTTACACTGAAAGTACTGTTTACAACTTGAGTTCATAGTGTGCTACGTCCCATAAAGCATCTGCATTTATCCATTTTTCCGTTTATTACTTCTGTTGCTGGAGTTAAACAGGCTCGTTATCGTGAAAATTAGCTGGAAGCATTATTAAGGTTTTGTTTGAATAATTAAAAATTAAGTATTGATGTGGTTACAAGTTTCATAATTTGATATTTGGAAAGGTACAAAACTATAGTGTTGGTTGTTAGGTGACACTAAACTACGATGATCTCTGTGCCCTTTTTTTATTGTTTTAACTTTTAAGTTGTGCTTTGACTATGTTTACATTGTCTGTGTGCTGGCCCCACTCCCACATGTTGCAGACTTAATATTTACTTGGGAACAAAAGGGCTAAAAAGTAAATAGGGTAGAATATGGTGTTGCTATCTTTGGCAAACTGGCAACTGCATATGAATTGTGATTATTGATTGCAAGTACTGTGCACATATCTGCTCTCAAAATTAGTTTTAAAATACCATCTAGCTGTTTTAAATGAAGCGTGCAAGTACAAATACATGAGTTATATTCATGGTTGTTAAGTCGTAAAGTCGAGTCGAGTCGCTGTAGGAGTGACTTGTCGACTTGGTCGAGTAGTCGCGACTAGTTAGTGTACAAACAGGGGATTTTATACATCAATTACAGCAAGGCAACAACAACTAAAAACACATGTATATATTGTAAAAACATGGAATAAAGAGGAGAATAACATTAGGATGGTGATGAGTTGGTGGCTTACTTGTTTTGAGGCGAATTTCTCTTTCTTGGCTGATCCTATTCTTTGAAATTGAGAAGCCACATCCTGAAAAATTGAAAACAAGACAATGATCATACCAATAGTTGACAAATGTGTAGTTGTATTGACAGAATCTTGTAAATCATTATATATACCTTGTAAATTTGTAATGGGTAGTTGTAGAGTGTAGACTAGTATGAAACTATGAACAATAAATGTACAACAACCCAGCATTCTGTAATACCCTGGCCAAGGTTATCACGGCGTCGCCTAGTCGACGACATGGCGTCCAGTCGGCCGGAGGGAGACACTGAGCTCCTTCGCCTAGGGCACATGGAGTTTGGCAAGCGCCTGGGAAAGTTAGGCAACACCAAGGTCGCCTGGGCGTTGTCGAGCTCCTTCTGGCAAGCGCCTGGAGGGGGAAAAGCCCTAGAAGTGCAGCACGATAACACGTGAAGGAGGGGGGAGAGATATCTGGGGGCTTGGAGGTGGAAAACAGCAGCTCACTTCAGCCGCCACCGCCACCCCCCTTGGTCGCCATCCACACCCCACTGCCGCCGCCTCCATTGAGGTCACCTCACTCAGGTCAGGTCACCTCGCTCTGCTGCTGCTTCTCCTTCCTGCGCTGCTTCTCCCTCCTACGCTGCTTCTCCCTCCTACGCTGCTGCTGCTGCCTCCTCCTCCTCTGCTATTCTGCTGCTTTTTCTTCCTCCTGCTTGCTTCTTTCGCTTTCCTTCTTGCTCGCTTCTTCCTTCTTCTTCTTTCTTTCTTTTTGCTCTGAGTAGGAGATTAGAGGAGGAAGATACGAAGAGCACAAGCAGAGCTCTCATGGAGGAGGGGAGAGAAGCAGCGCCAGCGTTGATTTGTGGTGAGGGAGAAGAGAAAGCGAGTCACGTGCACTAGGAGGGCTGAGAGGATGAGAGCAGTAAATAGGAGGAGAGAGAGAGATTGATATGGTAATTTTTTTAACAAAAGGTGGAGCTGCACACCACACCAGCTTTTCCTTTTGTTTGTTGATTCACACCATCTAGGATCTTCTGTGGTTGGCCTATTCCTTTGCTTCTCCTTGATCATTTTTTCTTTTCCTCCCTTTTTCTCTTTTCTTTTTCAAATAGTCTTAGATTACATTATAACAAATGGCTTTATAATTGGGTTCATTTAATTGCTTCTTTTGATTTTCTCTTCTGCTCTACTTCTTGCCTGTGTTCATTTAATTGTTGTCTAGAGAATTTGGAGTATATTCATTTAATTCCCTGCCATTTGAGGTATTGTATGAGATATATTTTATTTAATTCCCTACCACATGAAGTATTATTTATCATTTTTATTTTCATTGTCTAACTATCGCCATGGAGGGCGCCTATGCGTCTTGGCGCCCTAGGGCCGCTGCAACTTGCCGGAGCACCATGACAACCTTGACCCCGGCCCAACACGGAGCCCGGAATGCCACTAAACTACACTAACTATCAATTTTAACATCAATTAACACTAAATTGCAGCAAACGTATCAATAATAAAACCCATATACATGTCACATTATCACAGGCATAACGATATAACAATCATGGATAATTAATTCCTAGGAAGCATGGCAAGATAATAATTAATTCCTAGGAAGCATGGCAAGATAATAAATCCAAAACTGACCCAATTAACCCAAAACTACTGGACGCACTACCCGCTGTTTCAGTAGTAAAACGACTAACCTTTTCATCCGAACTCCAAATTCAACCACCCAAGACTTTCTGGATTCCTCACGAAAAACCTACAACTTCCTAGTTATGGCGAACCTCTGATTCTACCGTTTTCTGCTTCGTTTCTCTCCCCGAAGACTGTCCCCGAATCTGTCAGGACAGTCCGCCTCACAATTTTATATCTTTAATTATAAAACTTGAAAATATATGAACGATACCAGTTGTGGAAACTACTCAAAAATTTCTAAACTACTCAAGTTATCACTAAAATTTAATTTTGCCATCTACTAGATGAAATTGACCCATCTTCACAACATTTGCCAATTACGTCCAAATTCTGGATAGCGACCTTCCCGAGGCCATAACTTTTCGCTCGCTCCTCCGATTATAATGATCCAGACCTTTCTGGAAACTAACGAGATTATCTAACTTTTCACTAATTGATCAACCTCTGAATCCTAGCCTAAATGCCCCGAATCGCCCCCGCAAGGTTCTGCATCTAACATCGACGAACTAGGGCAAGCAGAAAATTAACCTTCCCCTAAGCAAAATGATCCACAAAATTAACGACGACTAATCTATAGCAAATCCTAGGGATTAACAGGGTTTACCCTTGGCGAACACGACGGATCACGGAAACCCGCGAAAACCTCTTTTTTCCTTCCTTTTCTTCTTCTCCTTGCTCCTCTCCTCCTTGCTAGCCTCCTCCTTCCCTTTCCCCCCTTTTTCACAAAACCCCACTAAGTCTTTTTAATTCCTTCTCTAATGTGTTTCAGGATATTACACATTTAGCAAGTAAAATAATAAGACAAATAATAGAACAAGAAGTAAATTAATAGCACATCAAGTAGCAAAATAGCAGAACAAGTAGCACGATAATTAAAAAGGACAACATGTTCTCAAGTCCCAAAACAGCAAAAGTAAGGCACAAATCACATATATGTCAACAGACATCCCAGTCAAAGTCATCATCCAATGGAGACTTCCCATCTCCACCACCTTCCTCATCACCCGCACCACGAGTAGACTCTGAACTCTCGATGTCTACATCGTCATCATCATCATCATCTCAAGATCCTCCAAAAGTGCTTCATCTTCTTCCTCATCCTCTTCATCAAGCTCATCATCGTTAGCAACCACATTTCTCCGCTGCCTAGAAGAATAAACTATTGGTCCACCCCCACCATCACGTTGAGCTCTCCTAGGCCTTTTGCGAGACCGAAGATTGTGTGGTATACCGGCTGATGTATCGGAGGCTTCATCAACTTGGGCCCAAGTAAGGTCTTCCCCTTCATGAACCTTGTCGGCATTCTTGTCAACCCATTCATTCATTCTTGTCAACCCATTCATTCTCCCATTGAAAGTCCTCTAGGACCAATGGGTTACTTCTCTTTCCTTTAGACCCTTCCTCACGTAATTTTTGGAACCTATGTGCCATCTTCCGGCTGTATGCAACATACACGAACTTGTTCAATCTTTTTTGCTCTAACCTGTTCCTTTTCTTGGTATGGATCTGAAAATATCAAACAAAGTTTTTAAAAAATGTGCTCTAGCATGTCATAGCCTGTTTTGTAGTGAAATGTTTGTTGAACATGTAGAGTACTTGAGTAGGTACTTACAAACTCAAATGTTCTCCAATTGCGCTCACATCCGGATGCCAAACAGCAAAGACTAACAATATGCTTTGCTAAAGATTGGAGCTCATAAGCAAGGCCCCCATAAGCACCCCACCATAGAACTAGAAGAAGAAGCAACGTTAGAGCTTTCGACATTGGAACATAGAATTAGAAATCATAGAAGGAAGATAATAACTAATAAGATATTGCTCACTATACTTACGTGGATTCTTTCTTTTTTGGTCAGCTTGTGCTAACTTGGATGTGAAGCATTCACCCTCTGTCCTCTCATAATCATCGGCTTGGGCACTTATTTTGCTTTGTTGCTCCTCATCGGGGACCATCTTCCATAACACTTCATTCATTGAACATACACCTTAGCTTATGGCATAATCTTCTATTAGCGGGGTCTTTTTGAAGTTCAAAGAACTTATTTGGATTCAAGAACATTGCAGTCACATATAACTTTTGGTCCATTTGGGAATCCCACCTCTTGTCCACATAGTCCATCACGTTGGCTTGTGTGCCAAAGATTTCGCAATCTTCTTCTTTGCATTTTCCATAGCTGCACTAACCTCAGGCATTGGGGGCTGTTCATCACCATCAGCAATCCTCAACACAACAAGAAGAGGTTGTGATTCCCTCGTGCAATTTTCAACCCCATTCCAAAAGGTAATATTAAGCACAATGGATGCAACTTGTTTCCCTGTCTCTTTCTCAGCCAATTTGACTTGGTCCAACCTTCATCCGTAAAAAGACTCTTCAAAGCATTACTATGCTGCCACAAAGATCGCAAGGTGAGGAAAGCTGTAGCAAACCGAGTACTGGAGGTCTCACAAGGTCCATCCTATTTGTCTTCTCCCTCATTGCATCAGGAAGCTTTGCATGACTATAGATAAAGGTGGTCACCTCCTTGGCTTTTCTAATGGAAGCGCTCAGCTGTGGGATCTTAGCAATATCCTCCAACATGAGATCCAAGCAATGGGCAGCACATGGGGTCCAATACAAAGTAGGAATCCTCTCCATTAGAATTCTACTCGCTGCCTTGTAATTAGAACCATTGTCAGTGACAATCTGTACCACATAAGTCCTGCCAACCTCATCAATTTTCTTCAACAAGTTAGCAAGCAATTGTGCATCAGCTGCGAGGTGTGATATGTCAATAGACTCCAAGAGGAAAGTACCCGTTGGACTATTGACGAGGAAATTGACCAAGTGCCAAAGCCTAGTGTCAGTCCATCCATCAGACATGAGTGTGCAACCATATTCCTGCCAAGCCAACTCATGCCTATCCCTCAATGTAGTTGTCTTCTTGATTGCCTTCTCAAGCAATGGTTCCCGGATGTCATGATAAAAAGCCGATATGTAGCCAGGACCATACTGCCCAATAGACTTGACGAGGATATAATAATCCTCAATTAATTAAATTATTTATCTGTAATATTCATTATAGATGATAATGTCTTTTTATACAGCCTTCAAGGGTACCCCTTACTATCAACAATGAGGGAGATTATAAATGTCTAGTGGTTGTAAGCTATTCTACGACCACCCTATATAGTCGTAAGTCATCCTATTACTACTTCATGGTCGTAAGCTTTACTACGACCAGGTCATTTACGACCACCATATAGTCTAATTACACAGTGTAGCTAATATGTGCCTTTGTTCTCTGATATAATTGCACGTATTAATCTTTGTCTCTGGCATAACTGCAAGGCGAACGTGGGGTGTTATCTCTCTGACAATAACTGCCATCAACGTGGTATTTCATCAACCGTTGGGGCGCCCATTGACATACTCAACGGCCACCCCCTTAGACGCTACCGCCGGTTGACAGAGACAAGGACACAAGCAACAAAATAAACACGTGTCATTAGTCTTAGCCTTCGGTGACTTCTCTCTTGTTGTAAACACAATAAATACAGAACACAGGATTAGGGTTGTTATTCTCTCAGGAGAAGACCTAAACTTGTCTAAATTCCCTATGTCTCATCTATGTGTAGTCTCGAGTAAGGAGACCCCCCTTCTAGCATTCATTTCATAAGTTCGATATTAAAACATCGACAAGACTCACACAGAATCTCCCAACTTCTTGACTTGATAGCATTGAATGGGATGCCACACTCATACCAAAAATCAGCTACATGTTCGTCGACCCTCTGCTTGTCTTCCTTGTTCTTCTTTACGCAGCCCTCAAGGGTACTCTGAGGAGCACCCCTCGAATTCCTTGGCTCGACAATCTCTTCTGGAGTCTTCCTAATCATTGAAGCAACTGATTTTGTAGCTTTTTGCGATGTCCCCGGCACCTTGAAAATGGCTGCTGCTGTTGCCACCACTGAATGCCGGCTTCTTCGTGATATGCCCTGTTGAACCTATGTCGGCTTCTTCGTGATATGCCCTGTTGAACCTATGTCGGCTTCTTCGTGATATGCCCTGTTGAACCTATGTCAGCTTCTTCGTGATATGCCCTGATGTCCCCGGCACCTTCAACATAAGGAATTGTAGTGATAACTGGCTTTTTGTATGAAGAGTTTAGTGTTGTTGTCATGATTTTTTTTATTTGATTACTACTGCCAGAAGCTATGTACAGTTAAATAAACAACTCCTGTTTAAAATGGATATCATACAAACAATTCTCATTACTGTTCCTCTGTTTTTTCCTATGTGGGCCTACTATTTTATTTCAGCATGTTAAACAGCTTGCTTCTGTCTGAAATTCTGAATGTTCTGTTTTCCAGCTCTGATTGAGAAGAAGCTGTTCTGTGTGCCTATCGGAGAGAGCATCACCAAGTCTCAAGTTTTTGGTCCTCTCACAAAACCAGAAAGCAAGCATTCTAACCAAACACAATGACTACACAAGCATGTAAGAAGAGGAGGGCAGTTTATATAAGCAGTGAATCGGAAGATTCTGGTACAGATTCTGAGGCCAAGGGAGGTAAGCTCTCCCAAAAATCTGGGGTGACATCAATTTCTACATTCAAGTACCGACCATCCTCTAAGATCAAGGTTGAAAGCATGAATACTAGCAAGACGAGGCTGTGTGGAAATATTCTGAGGAAGCTCATGGATCACAAAGGTAGTTGGCTTTTTCATAAACCTGTTGATCCAGTGCTCTATAGGATCCCTGATTACTTTGATGTTATCCGCAACCCAATGGACTTGGGTACTGTTAAGAAGAAACTCACAAACAAGAAATACTTTAGCACCGATGAGTTTGCAGCAGATGTGAGGCTAATATTCTCAAATGCAATGAAGTACAATCCTCCAGGAAATGATGTCCACACAATAGCTGAACAATTGAATAGAATGTTTGATTCAGAATGGAAATCATTGGAAAGAAAATGGAGAGAGAGAAATCAGGTACAAGAACAGCTGCCAATGAAGGTAATAAAGGTTCGAGCTGCTGTGAATTCAATGTCTGCGGTTCCTAGAGGGCCAGTGGCATGCTCAAATTCACTTGCAAATAAGACATTGACAAATGCAATATCCTCCAAAGTAAAATCACTAATTCACCATGTACCCTAATTCACTTGATTTGTCTTTCTAGTGGCAATATGATTTTAAAGTACTGCTTTCTGCTGTCTGCACAGGTGAAAATAAAATTTTCCGTGCGAGGCTCTGAACAGACCTCTTCCAAAGGTGTGGTGTGAATGGCATAACACTTTGCTTTATGTGCCCCAAGTTTTTGTCCCATAGTTGATTATGCTTTACTGTCATGAGTATAATGCTTTTTTCCCAATTCAGATATGCCTTTGCAAACAGCTGGTAGCAGAGAAGGCTCTTTAAATCATTATGTCCCTTTCACCAAGGTTTTGGGCATGAGTTCCCTTATTTCTTTTATGACTCGTCTGAGTCTTGTAGCATCATTAAGCCGTATCTTCTATCTTTAGGAGGATGCTAAAATACCAAGGATACAATCAACTGAGCACAGCTCTGAATCAAATGGTATGTTGAACATTTCCACATTATTTTATCCCACATTATCTGTCTTGCTAATACACTTGCAATCTTAGGAAATGTTTCAAGGTCTTGCAACGATACTTCTACTTCGCCTCTTGCTTCTTCCAGACAAGGTTCCTTCGGCATACTCTCTTTATCATCTATTTGATTCATCTGCTTCCTTACTTTTAGTGATAACTTAACAGTTACGAACTTCCAATCTTTTTTCCATATAATTCTTTGCTAATGTATTGCATCCTGTGATGTGAATTCCAGGCGAAGAAGGTTATTTACACGAGGAACCTTTGTCACCAAGCAAAGCCCTTCGTGCAGCAATGCTCAAGAGTCGTTTTGCCGGAACAATTGTGAAGGCGCAGCAGAAGGCACTTCTGGATCATGTAATATTTCAAAAATACATACTGAACTTTGTGCTTTGCAATTAGGCTATTCTCTTGCAGAGGACAAGTTTTTCTCTACTCGTGCACGTCTTGCTGACATGCTGTTTTGATCTCCTAGGGGAAGAAAATAGACCCTGCAAAATTGCAGTTGGAAAAAGAGAGGCTGGAAAAAAGGCAGCAAGAAGGTAAGAACTTGCTCTGAGAATCTGATAACTATATGATCTGGATCTGTTTGATTTTCTCTGCAAATCTTGTGAGTTCAACAAGTATCGTAATATTTGCATAGAGCTCTCACTTGGACTGGCCCCTTTTTTAAATGGGATGGTCGCTTGTGGTGAAAATATGTTAAAGCCCAAAATACGCTAATACTTGCTTGACACCTCACGCTTTGAGAAACTTTGGGGTGTGAAAGTGAAAACAGTCCAGGCACATGCCCCAGATGTGTCAGAAGTGTCCAGTGTTTAACAGAGTGTCACACACAGACACGATACGTGGTTTGCAGCGAAGTTTCACCTAGTATTTGAACTAGTTTTTTTGGCACTGGGTTACCATTGTGAACTGGCTAGGGACTGATACCTATCGCACATTAGTTACGGGAATGAGTTTGATGCTTCAACCTTTCCCCCCTAATAAAATAACGAACAATAATTTAATAACCATAATCAATATCATCGTCAACATCATCCATTTATCTCTTTATGCTACTCAAATGTCATATCCATTCTTCATTTAATGCGATGCAACTTTATACATGTCCACATGCTCATTTCATTGCTTATACCGGTATAGTATGAGTGAACACCCGCGATGGTATTTACCCTTTCATCAAGCTCATCCTCAAAGGATCGGAGACCTCTCCACTCCCGTGGAGTCTCTACCCACGAAGTAGATATGTGATCACCTTCTCTTTTATGCAATGATGCATATGATGCAACAATTCAATTTAATCTTATCAAATATTCCATTAACCACAATTTATGTCTTCATCATCAAAATCGATAATATAGTCATTCACAAGACGTGTAATTAAACAATGTAATAGAATAAATAGCATAATGGCAATGAATAATAAAGAAAACAACAATCAAACCATCGATCACCGTTCTACCATGCACTTGCCTCTTATCCTCTCAGAGCCGAGTAGCAAGATGGTGGTAAGTTGCTAGATGCAACACTCCTTGAACAAACAGTTAAAACATACTAAAAACACACCACCACTGCACCAAAACAATAAACTAATCGCCTTAGCATGTCTATACAAAATCGACACATTTAGCTTGATTCTATCGGACGCACTACCTGTTGTCCCAGTAGTAATATGGCTCTAACTCTCTCCTCTGAATCCCAAATCTGGCGAAACATATACTTTCTAGAAGCCCCACAAAATTACCTGCAACTTTTTAGTTACGACGAACCTTTGAATTCGTCGTTTACCTCCCCGTTTCTGACCCTAAAGTTTACCCTAGAATATGTCAGGACAGACTACTTCACAATTTCATATCTTTTTTTATCTAACTTGAAAAGTAATGAACAATAGCAATTCTGGAATTTACTCAAAATTTTCTAGCTTATTCAAGCTATGGCAATAATTAAATTACTCCATTTATTAGACGTAATCAGCCCATCTACGTGACAGCTGCCATTGACGTCCGTTTTCTGGACAACGACCTTCCCGAGGCTACAACTTTTCGCTCACAACTCCAAATCTAGTGTTTTAGACCTTCCTGCAAAGCTAATGAAATTATCTACATTGTCTCTAGCTAGCCGAAACCCTGAATTCGAACGTAAACACATCTAATTGCCCCCGCAAGGTTCTGCAGCGCAATTCGACGAACTAGGGTTGACTGAAATCTACACTTCCCACTAGTTCAATGCTCGTGCGTTGCTATGAATTAAAAAAAAAATTGTATTTCCCTAGCACGCTGAGCCATTGTTCCTCTGCTGCCCTAGTGCCCGAACAAGCTCCATCCTGACCTGCGTAGTTCATTTGCTGCCGTGTTCGGCCTACATCGTGCCCTTGGCAACTTGGCTCCACAAACACATACCACGTCGGGCTTGCGCCACACAGCCGGCAAACCGTCATGACCGGCCAACATCATTGTTGTGGCATCCAAGCATCTTCATCAGATTTATCAATATGAGTTAGTGATTTCCATCTTCTTTAATCCTTATGTTCGGTTTGTAACAAGTTCCTGATTCTTGTCATATTTTTTCTTTTGATCACTAAAGACGCGACAAACATGATTAGCCTTTAGAGTTGCATGGGAAGATTATTTCTAACATGTTGACAAGAATATACATGAGGGGCACACAAAAAGGATTACTATTGGACATGTAAATTACTGAAGAACACCAATCATCTAATTATCCTATCATAGAAGCACTTGCTGTGAGACCATCAATTTATGGTGACACATGGCGAAATTAAATTTCCTGTAAATGACATATGAAAAGTATTTCACTGAAGCATTATGTAAATCTATATAGATCACTTCACCTTTCTACTAAATTCACATCAGTATTCCTCACACTAAACCCAATTCGCCTCACATGTGTTAAAAGTTAACGAGATCATAAAAATGGTCAATAAAAGTATAACTGGTCATAGTCATTGGCACTCGTACTTTCGGCATGGTCACACTATACTATTGTATTTCCATGTGATTCTAGCATTGCAGTATTTTGCTTTTGTATAATAATGTTTGTAACTTTCACAAACTCCAGTAAGCAGTGATAAATCTACCAATTGAACAAATGAAGAATCGCCTCTACTTGTGCTCTGGTGAACCCAAATGATCTACAGCCAGCATATCGACCTTCTTCTCTGGTTGCATAAAATGACTTCAAGCATGGCCCCTGGCAGCTGAGGGAACCCAAATAAAGCAAAGAAAAAGAAAACACAATCAAAATGGTGAAAATCCATTGCAGTCTGCAGATAAAAAAAATCATGAATCACCAATGAATTGCAAAGATGATGCAAGCATTAACACTACAGCAATTGCCCAAAGATCATCTCCTGCAAAAAAAAAATGTTTCAAGTTAACAGAAAGCAAACCTACTTGTGTTCCTTCCACCATGTTCTATAGTAAATAGCATAGAAACCATTAATTCAATGGAGCTAAAAAATCACCAATAGCTTCTCTGCCTCTTCTTTAATTGCTTTTTGAATCCCAATTCCTTGGTTGCTCTCCCTCCCTCACCCACTCCTTTAAGCTGCTAGACACTCTTCAAAACTGTAAAATGGATAAATACAAAAGTTGAAGCTAAGAGTCACGAAAATTGTACATGTAACTAATTAAAATGGATCATCCTCTCAGGGAAGTGTAATACCTATTAAGGAGAAATTGAGCTGTCATATCTCCTGCTGAAACAAGGACAACCCATTTGAATCATTGTTGGAAGCACATGCAGGAATGTTTTGCAAAACTTCATTGGGTGTAAACTACTCTTTGGAGATCATATGCCCAAAGAAACTTACTCTCTCAGGATCCTTTGATAAAATTCCATAAAATGCTTCAAACAACCCTTCCTAGATATTTGACTATTACTGGCATACTGCAAGTAGGAAGAATGAAGGTTAGATTAACCACGCTGCAACTACTTCAAGAAAAACATCTAGTGCATTTTTCTCTCGAAATGGAACTTTATGGGAACCCAAGAAATCAGGTGCAACCTTCCCATGATTCCAATATTTTCACCGATCGCTGAATGCTCTAAAGAAATGGCCAATAGCAATTTGGTTTTTTAACCTCAGCACCACCACTAAACAGGAACTGAAAGACAACACTGTCTACTTTTCTCAGGGAGATGGTTAAAACGGTCTATTTTCAAAACTTGAGGCATATTATGTAGAAGGAACCTGAGGTGAACTGTGAAGATGGGTGCAGCCGTGGAGCTGGCCATCAAGCTCACCCGACGTGCCTACTGCTCGCTTGCCCGAGGCTGTTGTTGCCTGAGGCTGCCGTCCAGCACGCCCAGTGCCGTCGCCAAAGTTCATCCCCTCGGGCATGGCCCTTCTTACTAGTTGGGCTGTTTTCATGGTGAGACCATGTGTCCCAGCCCGAACCAGAGTGCCCATTCACACATAGGAAATTTGAAGTGGGCACCCTAAATCCCAAAATACTAAGAACAATATATCAAGAAAAGAGAAAAACATCGAAAACAATTGATTTCCTAAGGTACTAATTAGAAAGATCCAACCAGGAACAATATATCGTGTAGAAAAAGAAATCAAGAATCAAAAGATGGTTTCTCTCACCACGATCAGCATCAGTACGAATGAGTGGGTGCCAAAGCCAGGCTCGAATCCTCCTCTGTAGCTATCACCACCAACTTGGCCACCGGTTTTGGGGGCGAGGGGACCGTGGAATGATAAAGTGGAATGCAATCGGTGTAAGTGAGAAGATCAGCGTTGGCACTTCAGCTGTAAATGATAAAGTGAAGGAAATAGATGAGAAATACCAAGTCTCTGAGAAGACAAGGTCAGCACTTGCAGCTGCTGAACAGTGTGTGTCTACTGCTGGATCTGCCATCATGAAGAACAGATATGTCCTTACTGGAGCAGCATGGGTAACTGGTGCCTTCAGTAAGGTTGCCAATGCCGCAAATGATGTCGAGGCAAAGGCAAAGGAGAAAACAGTGGTTGAGCAGGAGCGCAAGACTGTAGAAGGTGAGTATGCACAAGCTACTTGTGGTATCGTCTATTTGAGATCCGTTGCAGCGCACGGGCACTCTGCCAGTATTGACAACATTGGCAAAGAGCTGACCTGACTGCCACCAATAACTTGCCAAAGATTTTTGAAGCTAGCATAAATTCGTAATACAATGAAAAGAGCCAAGAGATACCAGGACACAGTTTCAATAAACCATTCATCAACCATCGCATTAATTTCAAAATAGCGGTAATGCAACTTTGATGCATTGGAAACAATTTTTTTCCCAATAAAAGGCAGCCTGTTCATCAAGTTCGAGAAATTTCTGTACAACACAGCTCATATTATTGCTACTTAGAGCTCAGGTGTACTTGGCAAGAATAAAGCATATCTAGAAATTTCAGTACAACACAATGTTATCCATATTTTTGCAACTCTCACATGTTTGCACCACAGATTCCCAAACTTAATAATTTCTGTCATTTAGGTTGTTAAACTTGAATCTGAGTCTGGAAGGTCCATGATCTTGCTAAGTAGTGCCACTTAAGCCAACATCAGTTCAGTAGCTGGATTAATGACATCAGAGCGACCTAAGAGTTGTTCAAAAGTTTGAGACTAAAAGCTCAAAGGATCAATGTAATTTCAAAAGTCCAAAGCAATGATACAGGAATAAAGATCATAGATTTAAGATTTATTCATTTTAGTAAATAGAAAGGATAATGTAATGAGGTTTAATTTGTTACCTTTTAGACTAAACAAACACAGCAGTCTAAAATCAGTTATTTGAGGGACACCATAGAACAAAGCAACTTAACAGATCAAAGAATAACCAGTCGCTATAAAAAAAATTAGACACTCCATAGCACCATAACTCAAAACACAAATAAGAACATAACACTTTTACCTTTGCTTGGGCCAAAAAGAAGCATATAGAGAACATAGCAATTAAATTTTACCATTGCCCCGAGCGCATATAGCAACTAAACTTTAACTATTGATCAGGATGTTACAAAGACTCAACTGAAGCTTGATGTGTGCATGTGCAGCAGACCAATGAAGAATAGATAAAGCACACCATGCTTCACCAACCATGCAAGATAGAAGCGCAAGGCCTAAACCAAAATTGAAGATGATGAATGACGAATCTGTATGCAGATAATACACCGAGACCTTTTAGCACATTCAAACATATAAACGAAGCCCGTCTATGAGCATCATTACAAGGATTGACTAAATAAAAATCAAGCAATGCACCTCAAGAGCAAGCCATCTCTTTTGTATCCACCTTGCGATCTATTCTTACTTCAATTGCTGCAAATTCCATAATAAAGAGAATTCTAGCACAGTTGAAACAATACATGCCATTTATCAGTATATAAATCAGCCTTGAGGCTACACCCAATAAAGCAATCAACTCATACGGTGCATATGAACGGCAAAGACAAGGGATCAATATGAAAATTGAACGAAGCAAAACACTAACAGTCATTGAAAGAAAATAAATTCCTTGTCACATACAAAAATCCTGATGGATTTCAGGTTTAATTTGTAGTTGACACCTACGCTGACCAAGACAATGACTGATTATCGCATCGTTGTCATTAGCACACAAGCACTACTGAGACAAAAGAAAGCATGCATTTTGTGAAATACCTACTGTGCACAGGGAAAGGAGCAAATCAGCAACAACTAAGAAATCTTCTTTCCCGATTGAGCAAAGAATGCAACAACGGCCATGCCCACCGTCTCCAAATACAACTGAACAAAAAAGATCAGTAATTATGGAGACAAGGAGAAGAGGGAAATAGCGAATCAAGTCGCACATTCATTACCAAAGAGCCCATATTAGAACAAGCAGATGGTCGTCACCGGTGGTGAGGAGTTGGACAACAGACAATAGCGGATTTGCACTGACAATGGCGAGGTCGCGCTCCCTCACCTCGGCCTTCCAAGCAATTGCGCCCGCGCCGGTGACGCCCCCATCCCACGCGTGCGGTGGCGACGGTGCACTCGGAGCTGATGCGACAAAGTAGGAAGGACCAGACCGGGATCATGGTGCTGTGACCAATCCTATGGGGTCCTCCGCCGCATCCATGTGCATGCCGTGTCGAGTGAGATAGAGGGAGCACTTGGGGCGGGGTTAGTGGACCTTTTAAACGCACTCGTCGAGGACCATGGTGCAAAGCAGCTCCTGGAGCTCGGTGACGGTGTCGATGTGGACGGTGTGATAGATCTCGTGGAGCTGGCGGCAATGGAGCTCAAAGCCTCAAAACTCCTCGTCGAACGGCCAAGTGGGCACACGCAGCGAGGGTGGAGCACCAGTCGAACGGCCATGCGGGCACATGCGGCGGGGGCCAAAGCCACAACGGCACGAGGAGCGGCGGTGCCCGCGTCCAGGCGTAGCCACGCCACTGGTCCCGCACCCATGACTCCACGCAGCTCACCAGTGCCGTCACCATTTGTGTGGGGAGAGGAGACCAAGAGAGGAGGGTGATCCATCAGAGAAATGGGGAGTGGAGACCAAGAGAGGAGGCGCTGGTAGTGGGAGGTTGGTGCCTTGGAGGCATGGGCAGTTGGGGGCCTTGAGGCGTTGTTTTTTAGCCGTTTTTTTTTGGTGGACGGGTAGGTAGGGGAGGGGAGGACTGACGACCACCAAGTCCCATTTTTAAGTAGTAGAGATCTACACTTCTCATGAACCAAACGATCTACAAATTAAACAACACTTAATCTAGGGCCAACTAAAGGCTTTTAAATCGTTACCCTTGAAGAAAATCAACAATGAACGTGTTGCCCTTGATCTTTCCTCCTTGCTTTCTCTTCCTTTCTTCCTTTCCTTCCCCTTCCTCTATATCTCCCGGCAACACCACCCACCAGCAGTAGCAGGTGTAGTAGGGGAGGAGATGGTGGCACTGTAGGGCACCGGCCAGGGAAGAGGGGGGGTGGGGGAAGGGGCACATTGGAGGCGCTCGGCAGGGAGGAGCAGCGTCTGCAGGGGTGGCGCTGGGGAGAAGGGGTGGCAGCAGGGAGAGGTGGGTGGCGGCTATGGTTTGGCCAGCCCCCTGCCTCCTCCATTAATTGGCCGGCCGCCGCCCCCTCGGCCGACGAGCACCTTGGGCCTTTGGCCCAGGTTCTAATCCTCCCTAAAATTCAGAATTTTCTCTTTTAATTATATTTAATTTCCTTCTCATTCATTTAATTCTCTAAAGCTTAAACAGGATATTACAAATTTTCATTGTTTTTTTCCTAAGCAGTTTTTGGGAATTTAACGTGAATATTAGGGAACTATATTTTGTCTTGACATGAGTTATACTGAAATACTAGGGAACTATATTTTGTCTTGACATGAGTTATACTGTGTGGCTGATTCGAAATTGATAACTAAAACTCAGAAGGATATCTTAGGTTGTACTTTTTGTGTTGTGTTGAGATGAGTTATGTCATTCCTGTGGATGCTTACCTTGCATGGCTTCCTTTTCGGATTGCAGAGAAAGCAAGGATTGAGGCCCAGGTGAAGGCTGCTGAAGCTGCTGCACAATTAAAGCTAGAAGAAGAAATGAGGATGAAGAGGGAGCAGGAAAGAGAGGCAGCACGCCTGGCATTACACATGGTACTACCTGCTTGCCATTTTCTGACCGGCAAGTTTCTATGAATGATGTACACAATGGTTATTCAATCTCTTCTCCTTTTGTGTAGATGAAGAAGACTGTTGATATTGACAACAGTGACTTTCTAAAGGACCTGGAGAACTTGAGCAAAAAGTGGGAACTGAACCCCCCCGGCAAATTAATTGTCAAGTTTGTCGATGGGATTGAGCTGCCACCTGGCCTAGGGAGCCCGCTGGAGAGGCTTGGCCTTTTCATGAAGAATGATCTTGAGGAAGAGGTCGAACATGAAATGGAGGACAGCATATCACCCTCGGTGGATGCTGATGTGGAGGAAGGAGAGATCAATTGCTGTCGGTAGCATACCTCTAAAATATCCATTGTCTTCTTTCAGATACTGAATCAACACGATCGCTGGGGTTATAAGATTATGCGGGTGCTATGTTATCTATTCCGCCACCAGGCAACCTCATAAGCGGAGTGAAATGAAGAATTAGTTCATGTTGTTTGTGTCGTCTAACCAAGTCACACCAGAACATGTCCCTGCCGAGTCACACCAGAACATGTCCCTGCCGAACTCTGGAGTGGAGTAATTTGGGCTTTGCTGCCGATTTTGTGTTTCTGTGACGCAATAGTACAATGCCACTGTATGTTGTAGGTGTTCCATGTCTATTTAAGACCGAGTTCCTCGTTTGGACATTCTTTTTTAAAAAATGAAAAAAAAGGTAATGAAATGCTAGTATATATTATAGTTATTGATGGTGAAGATGGATCTTTGATGTTCTGAGTGATCGCCTCTTGTTCTCAGCTGTGTGTTCTGCATGCTTATGGTACGATTGGTCCCAGTGAAATTCTGTATGTTGTACCTATAATGATAAGAACTTATCCAATTGGCGATTTGCTTATGTTGGTGCCTATACATGTTCAAAAAGCCGTTCGTGCCTGGGCCGTTTGGCCTTTGATCTTTTTTAAAAAAAACTCGAAGTGAACCCGCGCCAATTGGCGATGCTAGCGGGCCGGCCGGAAATAAGTGGGACGGGAATATGAATGGTATTTGCACCAAATAAACAGAGGAATTTATAGGTGAAAATTTAACCACATAAGCATATTTCTTTTTTTCAACAGCAAATAAGCTTTGTGTAGATTATGACCTAACTATGTGTTTGCAGTTGTTTCTAAACAGCAATTCGTTGTTAACACCTAGATGATACAATAGGAAAGAGGACAGTAAGCATGTTGAAATGGTAAGTGCTAATAGAAAGAACTACATGAAAAGATGTCATAGTATAGAGAGATTTTTTTTAATAATCTATTTTTTATTCGGAATTACAAAAATAATACTACTTAAAATTTTTTGCCAGAAATAATCGTCAATCGCCGTATGGTTGGGTGACTTGGTATTGTCACCCAACTGGTGTGTGACATCAGTCCCACTCGCGCAACAGTAGAGCGATTTGACCGTTCGGCTCATAGTCGCTTAATGGCATGGCGACTTGGCCTTAGTCGCCATACGATGGAGTGACTAGGTCTAACGCTAAACCCAAGTGGTCCAACCGTATGTCGACTTGGGGTGGATTTATAGCGCGCGCGGCCACGCTCGAACCATCGCCATTCGAGAGAGCGAGGCCGAGAAGAAAGAAGAGAAGGAGAGGAAGAAGAAGATGAGGAAAAAAAGATTCTTTGCTTCGCATTGACGACTACGACGGTGAGTTTGTAGCATTATTTTGTACAAGTGTATTTTTGAAACCATGGTAGGTTAGCAAGCAACATCATGTGTAGTGACATATTGTTAGCAAATGTTTAGAGATAGCATGATTAATACAATTAGTTTAGAAGTTCGTATAGAGGAAAAATTAGTCAGTGAAAATAAATTTAGTTGTACTATTCCGTGTGCTGCGCTAATTGCGTCTGGGCTTGATGTAGGATCAAGGATAACCGACTAGAGGGGGTGAATATGAGGTTTTAAAACTTTTTGACAATTTAACAATTTTAGCCAATTTATAACTTAGTCTAAACAAGATATAATTCTAGCTAAGCAATTTCACACAAGAAATAAGCTAGAAATGTAAATGCGGAAATAGTAAAAACTAGAAATAACCACTAATGAGACAATGAAGTTTTTCTTGTAGTATCGAAGACTTACCGGTCTTCACTAATCCACGTTGAGGAAGCTTGACCAACTCAAGCCGGCTTCACACAAGCACTTCTCTCGATCACTAATGGTAGCTCTTCTCCTCTCCGGATAGGTGAGCTCCAACCTTCACAATTTGCCCGTATCTTCTCACAATCTCCTTTGAGAAGATCACCGAACCCACTCCAAGCTGTCTAGGAGACGGCAATCTCCAAGAGTAATAGAACAAAAATTCTTCACTTCAAGATGCTCAAATGCCACAATGATCAAACCCTAATCAATGCTCTTGGAATAACCTCAACTACCTGTAACATCTTGACTTTATAAATATTTTTTAAAATGTGTAAAATAAATTAAAACTATTTTTGCTTTAGTGAGAATTCAAATTTGGGTTCTATCGGAAGGATTTGGGTTGTTGTGCCTCCTTGCCGGAAAGCTCAACAATTCCTCAGAACCTATCTCTTTCGAGTCTTGTAGGTTTAGACTTCCTCTAAAGCTTAGACCTCGTCTCACCAGAGATACTCGTATGATCGTGCCTTCCTTCCTTTGAGCTTGGTCATTTGGACCTCTTTGTTGGTTTGAATCTCTTAGGGTTCAAACCTCTTTTCTGCTCGACTTCTCTTGATCCTAAACTTCTTATCGTCTCGACACCTCTTGATGCCCGCACCTCCTTTCATTCGGACCTCTATGCATCCCAATGGCCCTCTTGTGTGCCTTCGATTTTTCCTAAGATCATTTGAACCATCTTAACTTTTATTCTTGACCGAGAAGACCTCCCTCGGGTAGAACCCCTCTATGGAATGCCTCTGGAACCACTTCGCATGGACCTCCTTTGTACTTAATCTAGCGGTCCAAACCTCCTCCCATTTTTAATCCAAGGGTCTAGACCTCCCATGCGTTATGTCCCTTCATGGACCTCCCTTCGTTCTGAATCAAAGGTTCAGACCTCCCTTGATCTAAATCGGACGGCTTGGACCTCCTCACTTTGAGTCCAAAGGCCCAGACCTCCCAGCGTCTGTTCTCTCGAGGACCTCCTCCTCATGCGGCTCTTGGTCGTTGGACCTCCTCTCGAGATCCAACCACTTAGACCTCCTCGCTAGACCTCCCTTGGTGAGATCCTGACTGTCAGGACCTCCCCCTGTCTGGACCTCCTTAACCTTTAGACCTCCCTGTCCCTGGGCTTAGGACCTCCTAAGCTGCTCGGACCTCCCTGAGAACCTCCTCTACGGGGGTAAGACCTCCCTGTGGTTGACCAAACTGTTGCTAATTTGACCGGCCCCACTTGCCAGCCTTAGACGTTCTCATTTCTTCCGCCACGTATGTACCTGGGGCATTTAATGTAGGTCTTGTCACGTCTAATACCTTCTCATACGTGGTATTTACTTTGAAGTGAGTCACTAAGCCGTACATGGATATTTTTCTTTGTTCCTTCCCATAGCCGCTTATGTGTCTTTTAATGTACCTTTCACCCAGGGTGGTGGTGACACCTGCCCTGACAATCACCAACTTTTGACTTACCTCTATACTTATCCTTGGCACGTAAGTACCTAGTTTTCTTCACCACTTTGACTACACATAGACTGAAACGTTCTAACACATCACCCTTCTCCTTCTCCACACTCTGTTGCTTTGGCTCTCGTCCAAGAACTTTTCCAGAAAGACCTTGGCTCCTCGACCTCCCCTTTCACCGTTACTTCCTTTACAGTAAGTTCCTTTGATGATCTGCTCCACCCTTGTTTTCGCCAAATGTCTTGGTGATCTTGTCCTTCACAGACCTCCTTTACGTGGACTTCTTTTGAAACTCGAGGTGCTCGTGTGAGGACCTCCTCTCTGACCTTGTGCAAGCATCTCGCCTCTGGAACCTCTCGCCCTCTGCCTAGGTCACATCTTGGGACCTTCTCTAAAGACCTCTTTTTCCTTTGGTAAGCTAGACCTTCTCCAAAAGAACCTAATCTAAATATAATCCTTTTCTGTAATTGGGTTTTTGGAGTTTTCTTTGGAGTTCTCCTGGTTCTTTATTTGGATCTTTATTGGATCTCTGTTTGAATCTTCTTTGAATTTGCCTTCTATATATATGTAGATTGTGAAGATTCCGGGGAATCCGAAAGTTCTGAAGAAGAAGAATCTCTAAGTAGTGAGCAAGGCAAGTTGCATTCTTGATCATATTGCACCTAGTATATCAAATTAATTATGTCCAGTTTTAAAATGTATTGCACGCTTATTTCTATCAAGTTAGTTCAATACCGCTTTTAACTTCATAGTTATACCCGCCTTTGTATGACCTCTGTTGGTTTGGTACAAAACACATTGTCACCTTTAGGTCAAACTTGGCTAATCTGATAGTATGAGTCAAGACCATTTGAAAAACATATGCTCGCTTATGCTTAGACCAAAACTGTTGATTTGGGGAAATCTTTACCAACATAACCAAATAATGTTTTAAATGTTTTCACCATGGCATTGGGTTGTCATGGAGGTATGAAAGTATTGCTGGGGAAGCAAAGAAAATGAAAATGGATATTGGACTAGGGCAAAATGGTTAGCTCGGTTGGTGCAAGTTTATGCACGGGATCGTGCCTTTATGGTAGATCGATGCCCTTGGGTTTGTGAAAGTTGCCCTAGTCATGTGAGGACCGGTCTTTGAGCGACCAATGCCATGCCTATAATGGGCTATGCCACAATCGTGCAACCACATGTCTCCAGAATGGGGTGTGGGACCTGGCTGAATAATTTGCAAAACTCCACTACATGCTGCTCCATTGGTGGTGTGGGAGGTCTTGTTGGCTAGTGGTCTTTGATGACCCATTGTTCCCATTGGTGCAAGAGGGGCTTCACGGATGGCTATCCATAGGGGTGAAACCTTAGCAAGGAAAGGCGTGGTGGAGCAATGCATTGTAAAGGCCTTGTCATGAGCTCTAGATCTCTTACCTTTGGAAGTGAGAGGTGGTATTGACGAATCTTGGGACAAACTAGAGTACTCATGTCGTGTGGGTAAAGTGCACAACCTCTGCAGAGTTAAATCTATTCAATAGCCGTGTCCACGGTCAAGGACGTCTTGGCAAAGGCCACTCGAAGTTAGTTGTTGACTTTGGGAATTTCGAAATGATTTTCAAATCTGTTTTGGGACCGCCGTCCCATGGGTTTGGGCGAGGAGCCTAATGTCGAGGTATCCTTCACCAAATAATGATGAATGCTATCCAACCTGAAAAATTGCTTTGGTAAAATGAATTTTATCTATTGAAAGACCCCTTTGAAACTCAATAATGGTACTTAAAAGAAAATTTGCTTTGTGCAAAATAACCATATTATGACATCCTTGATTATCCCTTATGCATGTCATATTGTTAATCCACAGGTGCAACTTGCGAGCACAAAGTGGTAGTGCTCACTCTTGCTCATTATAATTTTTGCCAGAGAAGACTTTGGTAGTGATGGAGATCAAAGCACTAGGTTATGCCTCCACCACCGCCTGTGGCTTGTTGATGGACCCTTTTGCTTTCTTCGCTCTTGTGTACTTGTGCTTGGCCCAAGGCCACCTTGTAATCAACTCATTAAATATTATGTTTCAATAAAGGTGTGTTAGGGATACCACCATTGTGTATTTTGTTTGTGAAGGGCTAGCCATGATCCTTGGGACCTGCTCGGGTTTCACAGGAACTTGGGAGTAAGCTTGGACCTCCATGTCCTCACCGAGGAGGGTATCACGAGGCACCGAGGTGGACTCAGATCTCCACGACCTCCCTGGAGGCTCGTGGGAGGTCTTGGGAACACTCTCGCACCTCCTCGTTCTCCTTTGTTTGGCTATGGAAAGGTTCTCGGGTGCTCCTCGGTTCTAAGACCCTCTCTCGGGTTGTGATCTCTGGACCTCCGGGAGGTCTTCTGACCTCTGGCAGTCTTGGTGGTCACCGAGAGGTCCTTGTGGACCTCTGGGAGGTCCTGCTGGACTTTCCAGAGGTCCTGGAGGATCTCTCGGGAACCCTAGGATTGGGTCGTCACACTACCTTTGCAAAAGGGATTAAATACTCTCAATGAGTTGAAAACAACGCAAAGGGCTCAAGAGTGTTCAATGAGGTTCATCAAAAACTTTCTAGCTGTAGTGGGTGAGGTATTTATAGCCTCCACCCACTGTACTAGCCGTTAGGGCACGAAATCCCTAAATTATCGAAGCGGTCACCCACGGGCATTCGTGCGGTCGGTCCGCCTCTGATGGCGGCCGATTGTTCTCTCGAACCGCATTAATTATACCGAGAAACTAGCCGTTACAGAGGTCCGATCAGACCTCAGTACAAAGCACGGTTAGTCCGGCCTGCCAAAACAGATTTAGAGAAAAACATGCTATTGGAAAATGCTAACCGGACCCCTGACCCGGGACCTCGGTCAGTCCGGCAATTGACCTGTAGTCAGTCCGGCCTAAAGAAAACCAACCTCTCTGGAAAATGTTGACCGGCCACTTGGTCCGCAAGTCCGGTCAGTCCGGCATTTAGCCGGCGGTTAGTCCGGCCCAGAGAATTCCAGTAAAAACAAGAAAACCAACCTCTCTAGAAAATGTTGACCATCCCATTTGGTCCGGGAGCCCGGTCAGTCTGGCCATACACCGTCGGTTAGTCCGGCCTCCAAGATTTTTTAGCAAATTCAAATCAAGGCCAAACCAAATCAAATAAATCCAAGATTTAAATCAAGTATGATTTGAGCATTTGTGGCATCATTCACTTTCAAGGTACTCGATTCTTGAACCCTCTTCATAGTACGGCTATCTAACCTATAATCCGGTTTTTTAACCTTCATTCTCCTAAACCGGTAAAACTAAGAAAAGGATCCTAGACTATTGTACCTTGTCTTTGAGTCAAATGATCTTCATGTAATCCTTTCACGTGCAACTCCAGGTCATCAAAACCACCAATGGGACTTAACCTTGTAAATACTCAATAAACACGTTAATCCCATATTCACATATTATCATTAATTACCAAAACCATTTTTAGGGGCCTAGATGCTTTCACTTGATAAATGACAACGTGTTACTTTTCTAATATATAAACATGTAGATAACCGGTGCATTCGCAAATGCTAGTTTATATAATGTTAAATATATGTATTTATTTGCACAATAAAGAATTGATAACATTTACTTTATAGTTTTGGTTGGATTAAGGAATTATAAACTACTAAGACAAAAATCACAAGTACATGGTTCAAACCCATAGGATTCTAAAACATGTGAAATTTTGATTTTTTTTTTCTTCTGAAAACTTCACCCATTATAAGTATGCATAGTAACGATGATGTTTTAAATATTTCGCAATCCATAGCAGCCGGTACAGGTGTTAACGTAATATAGCCTTTTGTAGGAAAAATTACGTGTTTACCACTTAGGTTTCATGAAATTGTATATGTATTACCACTGTGTTCGAGCAAAGTGTTTAGGTGCCACTAAGAACATACCAAATATGATTTATTTGCCATTGGAATATAATTTAAATGCTCAATTAATATTAATGCTTTTAATTTCTTAATTTGTAGGTATAGCCCACGACCCTGGTGGTTCGGACTAGCATTTGGTCTGCTGGACCGGTTGGTTGATGCGCAGCACCGCGCGAACCGTCGTGTGCCGCATTCGGTTCGCGGGGACGACGCGGCTGACTCGGGGGTGGTTCGTACACGGACCCCGACGGGCTTGGAGACTGGACCCACGCTGGGTAGATAGGTTTGTCCGCAAGCTGTGCCACTTTTTTTTGTATCATATGCCCACTATGTGCTTACTTCTTCGTGCTTTGTAGGTTGAGCCATGCCGGCCTTCTACCTCTTCGAGCGGATGGTGGAGGCCATCGAAGAGGATGACAGTCTTGTCGAGGACGACGGGGAGGTCCAGGCCGGTCCGGAGCGGTCACGACAGTTCCCGTTCGACCGGTCGCTCATGACAGCCCTGGTGGACCGGTGGCGGCCCGAGACACACACCTTCCACCTCCCATTCGGGGAGATGACCCCTACTCTGCAGGATGTCGCGATGCTGCTCGGTCTATCTATCGTGGGAGCCCTGCATTCTGTCGACGCTACAGCTAATGCGGCGCCTGCACGCGCGTGTTTCAGGGGTTCTTGCGGCGGAGGCCACGCCTTCGTACTATGACTTCTCGGAGTGACAGCGGCATGGCCCGCCCCTGCGGTGGCTTTTGCAGTTCCGGGTACATATACTATCTATTTTCCATGTTTAGCGATGCATTGAGACCTAGCCATATGACGGGCTTACTAATTATTCGTTTGTGCGTAGGTCGAGCAGATGGTCCCGCAGCCCACCATCGACCAGGTGTTGCGGCACCTCGAGGCGTACCTGCTATGGCTCTTCGGCTGGGTACTGTTTATCAGCAGCCACGGTGACTCCGTTGATGCCCGCCTCGTGGGGTACACAAGGGTCATCGCCGACGGCGAGGAGCTAGAGATCAGCTGGGGATCAGCCGTACTTGCCGCGACGTACCGTGGCATGTGCGATGCGTGTTGTAGGACGAAGCCGACATCTATCCTCACAGGCTGCCCCTCCTGCTGTAGCTGTGGTTGTTCGAGCGCTTCTCTCTCGGACGACCCATGCTGGTAGACTCCAATCCGTACAGCGAGGACATGTAACATGGGGACGCGGTGGACCGGCCGACCGTAGGGTCCCTTTGGTGCCGTAGACGGGTACGTACTTCCCTATATCTTTACTTCAGTCGTATTATAGGTCATCCTTTGTAACCACTCGCTCGCTCGCAGCCACGATATTCACGCGTCTGAGTCACACGTGTGTCTGAAACACTTTTGGAGCAATTGTACCATCTCACCGCCGACGACGGCTACCGAGCCAGATTGATCGGAGATGGAGGCCCATGCTCCTAGGGGGGCTGTCTTCACTGTGCTGACACGACCGGACGTACTAGCGGACACAGAAGAAGCTCGTCTTCGACGTGTTCGTCGAGGACTACGCGGTGCACAGGGTGATGCACCAGTTCGGCCTTCGCCAGGTTGTTCTAGTTCCCGTCGGGACGAGGGTGCCTGACTCGACCCACGCGTGAGTTACATACAACACATGTTCATATATGTTTTTGCTAATTCTGTTACGATAACTTCTAATTGCAGTGGTACGTTTCGCAGGCATAGTAGGAGGGGTGGCACCAGGACGCAGTGGCCTGCCAAGATAGAGCTGTGGGTGGCGCAGTGGGCGAACGCCCACGAGGACTGCGTGCCGGAGGACGGCCCGTACGACCCTAGTGCGTACGATGAGTACCTTCACTGGTACGCCCCGCAGACACGCACCAGGCTGGTGCATGTCATTGACCCTCGCCCTGCTCGCGTGCCAGCACCGACCGACGCATACCCTGTACACTTCGCGCGGAATATGCACCTCGTGGTACGTAAAATCGTGTTTTAAAATGTCGGAGTACGATTACCTGAATTATATGTTTGACGCTTTCATGTACTCCTTGCAAACGGACATCAACGTCGGGGTTGCCAGGTGCGAACAGTCGATCCTGGACATGATCGGCATTGGTGCGGAGGTCACGCGCAACGAGCTAGTGCAGTTTGCTCGTCGGGCCTGCAGTGCAGTGAGACGATACTTGACCCTGACGTCGTGCAGGACGGTCCAGGAGGTGGCCTCATCGGCGCATATGTCGAGGCCGACACATCCTACAGCCTAGTCAGGAGGCTCAGGAGGGGCACGTCCACGTGCCCCGCCTGCGCCTGCGCCTTGGCAGGCTGGAGGGTCCGGGTGGGCACGTGGGTACGCACCGCCACAGCCACCGTCATCGTTCCAGGACACCTACAAGAGAGCGCCAAGGCAGTATCTTTTCTTCCCCGAACCGTATGGACAGTACGGCGGGTTTGACCCTTTCTCACGTACGGCCCCCGACCAAGGTACGTTTCTTCTCTTTAGGTTTGTGATCGTTGATATATTTAGGGAAAGGGGGGGGGGTTACAGAAGTTACATCATTGCCCTCGACAAGTGGGTCCCGCCATACATGATATCGTCGGTCTTCTATCTATGCTGGTGTCGACGGGTCCGCGTCGTGTTGCTACCTCCGAGAAACTTCATTCATATTGGATTCACATGCATGTCCTATTCATTTTTCTTTCAGATATACCCTATATGATTTTGCTTGGTGGTATTGATGATGGCCTTTGTTTATGGGTTCCCGTGGGCCGTGGAACTAGCCAGGAAGAACGTAGTTTTTTCTCGCTTTCTCCAGAGTGCAAACGAGAAGCTGTTCACTCCATGTGCTCTGTGACGATAGTAACGATACGATCGAGTAGAAAACGTTTTGAGTTACAGAGGAAACGCCAGGAACGGCCTCGTCGATGGAGCTCTGTCTCTGCAAGAAGCGCGCCCACGCCGGAAGCTCCGTCGATCGTGCAGACGACGGGCGTGCTGTTGCGGCGCGCGGTGGCGCCACCTTCAGCGTGTCACGCCGTGACCCGACAACTTAACGACCAACGGGTGTTCCATAGCACGAGCGGGAGCAAGGAGTCGCGGGAGAAGCTCGAGCATCTTCACGGGCACGCTGCTCCCGCTCCCGCACAGCTAGCGCTACACATCCTTGCACGTTCCGGTCGTCAGTCAGCGGCGGGCACCATTACAGTTCTACAAAGGCGTCAGAAGATGGATTAGAAGCGGCCTGGCACGCTGCCCAGGAGTGCCCGGCGTCGTGCGGTCATCTCATCCATCACGGCTCCGGAAACTGGCAGGACGATTCCGATTTAAAAATTTTACGGTACATTTTACGAGTAGTATGTCGTTATATACTAGTGGTATAAATTAAATCTGACTATTGATTTGTTCAAGATATAATAAATTTCTATTTGTTTTTGTTTTCTTAGAGTTATTATAGACTTATTCAATTAGGGTTGAAAATATTACTCTTGTGTTATATAACATAAACAATTATAATTCTATCTCTCTTATATTCTACTACTTAGCCGTTGGATAAAAAGGAAAGAACGGATCAATGAACTTGGCCCGTTCTTCGGCCCAACTGGTGACTTCAGCATTTTGTGATTAGACGGCTGAAGAACTCCGCGGTTTTCTAACCCCTCCCCGATTTCTCCCACATTTACTCTTCTTTCTCGCTTTTTTTTATTCTCCTTCCTTTTTCCCCAGTCTCGCCTTTTCCGGTTTTCCCTTCCTCCTCCTCTTCTTCCCCTAATCTCCGACAGTACGCAATTTCCCATCCCCCAAACCCAAACCCCAACCAAAAAAGCCGCACGCTACGACGCGAGAAGGGAAGCGGCGAACGAAACCGGGAGAGGAAAAAAATTCCCCATCTCCTCCTTCTCTTCCCCCGGCCGGCCCGCTGCTCCAAACCCTAACCCCTCCTTCAGATCTCGCGGCCTCGATGTGACCCGGCCCTAGGGTTTGTGGCGGTGCGGTGGTGTGGTGTCCTCCTCGTCGGTGGTTAGGGGGGGGGGGGGTTTCGTGTGGCCCGAGGGGTTGGAGGAGGTGGCGGCGCGCGCGCACATGAAGGACCCGGCGCACCGCACCAAGGTGGTGCTCCGGCGGCTGCCGCCGGCCATCGCGGAACAGGCCGTCGTGGACCAGGTCGACGCGCGCTTCGCCGGCCGGTACGACTGGTCCTGCTTCCGCCCCGGCAATGCCAGGTGCTGGTTTTCTCTACCTTGCCCCCCCGTGTGGGCGTTGTGCGTGTGTATGTGTGTGTGGTTCGGCGCTCGTTGGGTCTGGATTGGATTCGCGGCTGTTTAACCTAGGAATTTTGGATAGGCCGCTACCTTTTCCCCATTTTTTTTTCCGTAGATTTCAATTGCTAATTTTAGTGTAGTTTTGTTGTTAGCAATTAACATGTTAGTCCTTGTAATTGAGAAGTATAGCTTGGACAGGTGCCGTCATCTAGTACATTATATTATGTCTAGCAACGAACAGATTGCTTTGACCCATCGGTTACTGAGTTGTAGACTTGTAGTTCTCGCTGATTATGGGGACCTTTACAAATCTGTGCCACTTACCTTGAGTGAAGCCAGAGTCAACTGTGTGGTGCAAAATTCTAGTTGAGATTTGTGTAAGAGTAATTTAGTTGTTGTTATTTGCTGTAATACTTGATTGCTACTGAAGTATTAGTGAGGATAGTATCGCCTTCTTAGTTATGAAACGGTGTAAGTTTTCTTCCTGTTAAGTACACCTCTTTAGTTGTAACGGACCTAACTGTGATTCTAATGGAAGCTACAGATGGCTAATATTATCAGTGAGAGTAAAATGTTTGTTTTTTGTTTGCTCTTATGTCCGCTACTAGAGTCAAGAGGTTTTGCTCTGGTTTTTCATTTGTATGCTGTGTGGGATACTTGGATTTTCTTAAAACATGCTTGTTATGGAGCAAGTTCCCTAAAAGAAAACAGATAAACTATTTTGTAGCGTTTAGCTCTTTTTTTATTTTACAGTAAGTGATTAGCAACTTGCCCTGGCTGTTTAATACTAGCTTCAATGGTCTAGATGTAGCTAGTCAGCTTGTGACTTGCTTAGCACTTCAATTGCTATGTATGCGAAATTTTTACTTAAAATATTGTAATTTACTGCTTTGTTTGGACAAATTTAGTAATAGTTAATCAGTGGAAGCTAAATGATAATGACATTCTTGTTTGTCAATATTTTTTCAATTTGCTAACATAGGTTGTTTATCCAGCCAAAAGAATCATAGATATTCTCGACTCTACCTTAACTTCAAGATCCCAGAAGACGTTGTTGAGTTTGCTGAGTTCTTCAATGGGCATGTATTTGTGAATGAAAAAGGTATTTTTTTTTTCATTTCTTTATCCAATATGTTTCTTTTGTTTGTTTGCTCATGCAATTTATATTCAAGATGCAAAACCTATATTCGCATTATGTCAGCTTGAACACTGTCCAAGCTAGAGATAAGTTCATTAGTGATACACCCTTTGCATTCTTCCTACCCTTTGTGCTATAAGTTTAGCATTATACATGAATACATGACGAGATCTTTGCAACAACCGTATCAGTGTACAACATCGCATATTGACGTTAACTTTTGATGCTTGAGCATTCGCATATCCTTTTAACTAAGTTGGATTGTGCTAATTAGGAGTGAATAGGTATAGCCATATAGGCGTATTGCCTTTGTCCATCTCAGATGACCAGTGTGTATTCAACCTGTTGATATCTAGGATTCTGTTTTCCCTTTTAATTGGTGAGCAGCAAATAAAATATCCAGTAGTAAGACCCGAAGACACTACTAAAGATCCAATATGAAGGCACTAGTTTGAATTGAAAAAGGGTACATTGTTATTACCTTGTTTAGTGCTATTAGAAAGTTAGAAGTTGCCACCATGGCAGCTTTGAACTGAATTTCTCTAGGTCATGAATTAGCCATCTCTTTCCTGTTGTATAAGCTGTCCAATAGTTTCATTCCTAAATATCGAGCTGCCTCTATATCTAAACTTGGGGGCAATTGTTGGCTAGGTGCGATCTTTTTTCTCCTTTTTTGGAATCACACATTGGTATATGTTACTCGCTCTGGTCAAAAAAGAGTGTCACCGTGGGGAATGTGCACTCCAACCATTTGAATTTTGACCAACATTTTTGCGAATATTTAGATTGGCCATATGAAAATGATATAAGTAGATTTCTCATAAAGTACTTACATGATTCTATAATTTTATTAGGTTTTACAAATAAATCACAATAAATAGTGATGGTCAAAGTCGCATTTTGGAGACTGTAACAATCTCCAAACACTACTTTTTTTTGTGACCAGGGGAGTATCATATATCAGTTACTGTTGCTAACTTGCTGTTCTTTCGTATACACTCTGTAACATCGTAAGCTTTTTGGCTGTCTATTTTGAGCATGTTGCCATTATTGAGATTCAAGGTAAACTATTTTCTTATTTTCATATTCTATCTCTATTATATGCTTAAATAGGAAACTAGATGCACTTAATTAAGGAAGGAGCATTGTGCTATATTACATCGTTTAATAATGATAGTGTACCTTGGAACTCTAGCTCTGGGACCTGCTGTGCTTGTTGGTCCAAACTTGTTTGGTCAGGTACTGTGGTCAGAGGTGGTGGCTGCAAGCCAGCACTGCTTATGTTGGCGTGATAGTATTTTATCCATATAGTCTGTTATATTGGAACAGAAATCAATTTGCGAAGTTCTTTTTTTTCAACACTAGAGCACATGTCTGCAATGCATCTATGTATTGTTTAAATTGTGTGCCATGGATGTCGCCCATGGTTTTCTTTCAGGTGCTCAATTTAAAGCTCTCGTGGAATATGCACCATCACAACAGGTTCCTAAGTCAAATATCAAGAAAGATCCCCGTCAAGGAACTATAATGAAAGGTCCTAGACAACCATTTTTTTTTCTATTTTTTTGTCCTATAAATACCATACTGTCATATTTATCATTATTTTAAACTTAGCTAGCATTTTTTTTATAAATAACTAGATCCAGAATACTTGGAGTTTCTTGAGCTTATTTCAAAGCCTACTGAGCATCTGCCAAGTGCTGAAATTCAGCTTGAAAGGAAAGAAGCTGAAAGGGCAGGTAAAATATCTCATTACTTTCTATTCGTAGTACCACATTCTTGCTTAATTAATATATCTATTCAAAGATGCCAAGCATAAAAGTGGGGTCTGTCATTACTTGGTTATCAACGTTATTGCAGCTGCTGGAAAGGAGGCACCTGTTGTGACGCCTCTTATGGTTTATGTTCGTCAGCAAAGGGCAGCAAAGAATATGGCTCAGGTACATTAGTTCATTAAATGATAATGTGGAGTTCTATTCTTTTTTTATCAACTGTCAAGTGTCAACTAACTAGCGATTTCACATGTTGCAGAGATCTGGAAGTAGTAGACTTAGCAGAAAAGTTGCAGGTGTCATAACTAGCAGTTCTAGTCCTTCTAAAAGAGCTTCTGAGAAGCGCAGGACCTCCACTTCAACGGTAATTTACTCGGTTGAGAACTTACTGAAATTTTCTATGGTCGCAATAAATGGAGCTTAATTATTTCATATATATGTTTTTATATTCTATTCCGACTAAACTTTCCAAAAAGGTTCTGTTGTTCTCTGTTTGTACTTCGATCTCACATAATAAACATGCAATGATTCTTTTGTTTTCTTTTATGTTTATAGCACTAACTCATCTCGATGTTTCTCCTGATTCATCAGCTGACCTGTACTATGGGCCTATTGTTATGTTTTTTGTTCAAACAAAATTTAGCATGTCAATCCGTATGACTATTATTACTTCCCCTGTATGCATTTATGTTTTCTCTTGGGTTTGTGAATTATATGTTCCTATATGTTTTAGATATTTCGGCCACTTCAAAGTTTTCTTTTAGGGTTATGATGCATAGTTTTCCTTTTTTTTTTCTTTTTTCAACCTATGCAAGTGTGTATGCTGCCATATTCAATCGAAGCACACTGGCAGCTTAGTGCATCTGTTTGTTTATTTTGAGTTTTGGACTATTTGTGTTGTGTTGTTCCGCGAAAAGCCTTACCTGTTTGCTAGAAGCTGTCTTGGTGTCCCATAATTCCTTCTGATAATTATTACCTGCCAAAACCAAGAAAACAACAAATGTTACCTTCTGTGTTCTGCACAATAAAGTATGACCTGAAGTTATTAATTTTGTTGCTTTTTGTGATCTTAGCAGTATGTTTTACGAGAAAATGCTAAGGAGAAGCCAACTTACGTCTTAGTGCCGAAGAGAGAGGAGCATACGCAGAGGGGGAAAATTACTGCTGGAACTTCAGGTGGTACTGAATCAAGAAGTTGTTAATCGTTATAAGTTTGTTATTACTGTTGCTCTCAACAGTATTTTGTATGTTATAGGTTATTACTAAGTGTAGTCTTTCTGCTATGATCTTTCCTTGGCTATGTGTTGTTAAAATGTTGTATCTACTAATGTATGGACTATGGTACCTGCATTTGAGCCCCATTATTACGAATTTGAGCCAAAGTAAGAAATAGGGGCATGGCACACAATTCAAGTTTGTAAGAACTGAGTCAGAGCCAGGTTGGGGCTGCTGTGTGTGCTGTGGAATGTAGCAAGCTATATGGGAACTTTTATCATTTTGAGTAAAATAGGTTAGCTGTTAGTTAATATTTTTCAAAAATAGCAAAACAAGCATGGTTATTATTTTTCAAAAATGGCAAAATAAGCATGCTTTTGAAAAGCTACCGCAATGCTAAAATCATCCTCAATACAAACAAATATAGATTGCGCTTCTTGCATGTTTGGTTCGATAAATGACGTGTGGCGGACTGGCAGTAAGCCAGGTGGAGGTTTTTTATGGCTACCCTTGCAGTCCAATTATGCGAATGATGCCGGTCCTTCTTGGATGACATCATCTACTTTCACTGCTGTTATGTTTTTTTTTCCTATTCGAGATAAAATGGAATCCATTTCTTATTTCATTAATTCTTCTAAGCACGGACGTCTATTTCCTTTCCAAGAAGGGAAACTGGTTGTCCTGTTAATCTCTTCTCCAAGTTATAAGTTCTTGATGTACGCTATGTGTTGTGCTTTGCGGCTTTGCCGCTTTCCGTCCATACGATGGCATACAAATGCTAGGTTTTTCTGCGATATTAATATTGGTTTTTGGTTTTGTCTTGTCTCGTAGATGCTACAAGCGGCGGAACATCTGGATCTGCTCAGGTTGTTGAGGCTAAAAAAGACAAAATTGTCCTTTTGAAAGGAAGAGCTAGGGTTGATTCTAATGTAAGCAAACACATTCAACAAAGATTTTTACCATTTTGTTGGTATCTACTATGGCATTTAATGAGCTTTTACCGCAGACATCTGATGGTGTAACTCAGCAGCAGTCAGTGACCCTTATGAAAAATACACCGCCATCAAGTTCTAGACAAGATCAGCGACTTGAGGCCAGTGGCCGAATTATTAGGACTATACTTTCAAACAAGGAAGGATGCCATGCGATTGCATCTCAACATGAGCAGGAAGGTCACATAATTAACGCTGAGAAGGATAAGCGGCCACCACGGGTTCCAAACTCGCGTTCAATTGTCAAAGATCAGACACTTGAAAATGCCGAGAAAAGCCATTTTGATGAGAAACATAATCATCTCCGTGGTGAGAAGATTGAAAGACATGCCAGAAATAGAGATAGGCCTGATCGTGGTGTATGGGCCCCTCGTCGCTATGACAAGTCCGCATCAGGTGGTGGTACGCAGGCCTCATCATCTGAGTTCCCGCTGATGCAGTCACGTTCTGGGGATAATTTCTCTCAGCAAGCAGATGGTACAAGTCTAACTGAACTAATTTTATTATTATTAATTCGCGATGCTCGAGCTGTATTGACTGTGTGACTTGATGACGCAGACCATGGAGAGAGAAAATTAGACACAAGGAGTCGTGGTGGTATTCGCAGCGGTCATGTAGAGAATGGTTTGTTTCTTATTTGTGTGTTGTAATTAGTGATTACCAAACAAGCTGCAAATTATTTTCTAGACCAGTTTCAGTACTATGGTAATGATGTCAAATTTTCATTCAGGGCATAGGCACGCCAACCGCCGTTGTTCTCCACGTGGTTTGAAGGAAACTGAAATCTCTGCTAGCACACCTGATGGAAAGCCTTCAAAGAGAGGCTCCACCAACCATGGTACTCATGAGGTGTGATTAGCATATAATTTCTTACTCTGCCTTGGCTGATTGCAAGGGCCTATGATCTTTGTTATCTGTTGTTCATCTAAAATTCTAATACCATAAATAATGTGCAGAGACAAGTATGGGTTCAAAAGTCAAGTTCAGGGTCGTGACTTTGTCCATTGACGGTACGCTATGTTACTCTAGTTTCAACCTATATTCAAGCGCTTGCTCATATAATTATAAGACTACAGTGATCCTCATGTTTTCAGCACCATCTATTGTACATATCTGCTCTTGATTTTTTTAAAGTCTGGTTAGCAAATACATGTAGCGAAAAAATGACTTGAAAGATTAATATGAACTTATCACCGAATATACATTAATTTATTTACTTATTTGCAGATACACTCATCGAAACAGATATCGCAAGTTGTGGAGGTTCTGGATTTTGCAGCTCATTCTTCTTTGTTAGCTGTTGATCCTGTGAAGTATGTTAATGAAATGCCCATTTGGTCAAATGCTTCCGTGAAGTGCAATCTCAGATTTGTCAATCGAAATCTCAGCTATAGCTGAAAAGGGAGCTCTTTGATTTGATTCACAGAGATAGTGAAGTAACATAACCCACATGTAGGTAGCTCTCAATCCCTTTGGGTGAGATACTGAGATTTGATTTGTGTCCAAGGTTGCTATTTCTGGAGCAATGGATGGAAATTAGGTTGGCATCGGTACCTCGTGACAGTGGTCACATATTTCCAAGACCCCTGGAGACTATACACACCGTCAGACAATTCAACAGAGATGGGTGTACATATCTCTAGAGAAAGGAGGTCTGGTTCTGATTGCTGTTTACAGGTTAGAGGTGCCATGTATTTACAAAGAGATAAAGAGTTATCAGACTACCTGGTTTGCTAAATAAAGGCGAGTTTAGTTGGTAGATTATGAGAACCCCATGTGTTTAGGCGGCTGCAATCGTGGTCACCACAACCAAAGTTTACCCTAGAGTGCAAAGCGGCATCTCTCATTTTGGTTTTATGCTCCCGAGTAATGGGATGTGAGATTGTTTTGACGCGTTGAAGTTGCTGGTGTGTCTTGCTGTTAAGTTTCACCAGATAACTTTGGGGGTTATGTTGAGAATGATATGCATGGTGTACAGCATCAAAGGTGATTGCTGTTTTAAATATGAAGTAATGTTCCGTTGTGTTGATGATTGATGGTCCCTTGATACATGTATTGTCCGTGTAGAAAAAATGCCCTTTATACGTTTGTGTGATTCACTGCGGTAGTTTTGTTTGAAAGACAATTATTCTAACCATTGCTGCGGAATTGTTGTCGAGCCTTTGTATAAGACCTTGTCGATAAATTTGGCGGGGCATCGCGCATCACCGGACCTCGATGTACACCTTCTGACAGCTGAGGTCAGGCGAATAATAATGGACGAGGATAGGAGTGGTACACATTAAGTCAATTAACACAGTCAAATTTAACACCACCAAATATAATGTTTAGACAAAAAGATCTTATCTACAACACCCATGGACAATATTATGATAATGCTGTCTGATCCGATACATGTAATAAATAATAAAAATTATAGTCTTTAAAATATTAAAATTGCCATAACAAATGTGTTTTTATGTAAAATACCTTAATATAAATTACGTAGACGGCTCAAGGGGAAAAAAAATAGGAAAGGGCTATTATAGATTTTTTTTAATATATAAAATCATAACTAGGCTACACAAAAACCGTTCGGACTGCCAATTCACACACTTCTCCATTGATCACCCATGGACACTCTTGAGAATTCTGCTTCTGCTTTGGTAAATGAATTCACCATGCCTCTTGTTTTAGTGTTCAACGCCATCCTATCCTAGGGGCTATCAAGTTCCGTAGGTTGATATTTCATAATAGCTTGCACTGTCTCCGTGGACTTTGTTTTAGCAAGCATACTGTATTATAGATGTATATCTTTGAATTAGTAATGTGACTGCGCGGTTTATAACTTGATAAAAAAGGGGCTTATATAAGGATTTTAAGCATTCGAAATAAGCCCTAAATTTTGTACGCCCCTGATTTTCTCTTAAAAAAAACTCTCTCTGCGGGTTGGTTTCCTATTGGGTGGAGATTACCCTAGAGTTGACACCTAACTTGTGGATTTCACCGAATGTTGGCCATTGTTTCTTGGGAAATTTTGATAAACACCATTGCTAAGTGGCCGTATCTGAGAAATGTCATCGCTCATTTTGATATTCGAAATATGCCACTGAAAAGCTTAGAACATCCTACAAATACCACTAGTATACGTAGTCTATCAGTATTGGACCAAATTGTCCTTACCTTCTCCTTCCTCACTCCTCACACTGTCTTCTTTGCCCGACGACTCGCGTGCAGCACGGCACGGCTCACGCGATTCAAGTAGTACTCGGCGGGCGTGCGGCGTCGACCTCGGCAAGCAATCCGGAGAAGAGCATGTGGGCTGCGCTCCGCGCCTTCCACGCCCATAGATCGGGATCGGAGGAGGCACACCCACGCCAAGGCGGAGGACGCCACGAACGCCGAAGCAGTGCGCCCTAAGGTCGCTGCTGCGGCGCGTCCTTGATTCGGTCAATCGATCACGCATGAGCAAGAAGGACGCGATCACTGGAGCCGGCCTCTCTGCGGTGGCGGCGGAGGAGACGAGTTGGGCGAGGCGCCTCATCCTCCTCCTCGCGCCGCAGCCCGCCTCCTCCTCCTCGCCGCTGCGGCCGCCATCCTCCTCCCTCTGCCGCTGCCCACCGCCTCCTCCTCCTCGCCACTGCAGCCTGCCTCCCTCCTCCTCGCCATTGCTGCAGCCGCTATCCTCCTCCTCACCAGCCGCCTCTCCTCCTCGCCAACAGCCCGCTATCCTCCTCCTCATCACGTGCGTGCCTCCTCCTCCTCCTCGCCATGACGGTGCTTGCTGGCTCACAAGCATCCCAGAGGTTGCGGCCGACGAGGGGGTCGTCTCCACTGTGCCTCTCATTGCCGAGGTTGTCTCCACTGTGCTTGACAATCTTCGCCTCCGCCCCGACGGCGCGCTCATCGTGCTCCACGTTCAGCAGCCGCCTAGCAGCGCCGCCGGCCTCAACCCCGGCCCCATCCCCTTCGGCGGCCTGAGTAAGTGAGGGTGACATGGAAGAAGACGGGGGCAATAACGTCCAATATTTGTGAAAATGTAGATCGGTGATATTTCTATGATCAAGTTATGTCTACAATGGCATCTTTTGAATATCGAAATGAGCGGTGGCATTTCTCTGATACGGCCACTTAGGAGTGGCGTTTATCAAAATTTCCCTTGTTTTCTTTCGTATGGCGCATATTAAGCCACGACATCACTGCTCCCAAAATCCACATCTCTTTCCAGCAGAGATTATGGGCATGTTTGGTTTCTGAATCCAGATAGCTATACTAAAATTTTGGCAATATCAAAATCTAGATAATGCTAAAAGCTGAAGAGAGGGGGTGGTGTTTGGATCGTAGTTATACCAATTCATTGGTAATACCAAAATTAATATGTTTGGATTATAGTCATATCAAAATTTGCTAAAATTGTGAGTATGACATGTGGGTCCCGCATGACATCAAGTTTTTTGCACCAAAATATGTCAACATGGGCCTTGTTTTGTTGATTAAATGACAAGGAACACGACGGTTCAAACGGATCACAAATCGGATACTCGGTTTAGAAAATATGATCATTTCAATCTTGTTAATCAAACTAATCTTACAATTAATGCACTAGTCTCTCCCAACCAACATCTGCCACCTGTCACGGACTTAACTGCTTCTGCCGAACCAAATTTTGGCCAAGGATTCGGCTGCCCGCGCGAAGCCAACGCAACGGCAAGAAAAAGGTAGGCGTGACCAAAATTTTGAGGGCAACACTAAATATTGGAACGAAACCAAACACTAGCCAAAATTTTAAGGTAATATCAAAATTTTGATTTGACTTGTTTTGATCCCGCACCAAACAGATCCTGTGTCTTTTTTTCAAGCAAACACTGATGGGTGCATTAGCCTTGTGCCCGGAGCATGCATTGAGAAGTTGAGCTTTCGCCATGGATGGAACGATGCTGCCTTCTGGCTGGTTCGACCCGGCCGCAAGTATCGCCACGCTCTTTAAACTCCCTGCCCCAAGCTAGTGGCCACCCCATCCTCACGCATGCGGTGGTATGGCACCGCGTAGCAGCAAGGTCAGGGCTGATGCTTTTGGCTGCTCTCCCCTCACCTCCATCGTGGCCTTGGCCTTCGATCCTCTCCAGCTCTCAACCGCGGTCAGGGCTCGTCAAACAGCAGCCCCTCAACATGCCAGACCAATAACCAGCCACATGACTTACTCGTTGATGCTTTTTATCCCTTCTATTCAAGCAAAAGGAAAAGGGATATGAAATTTGAGAAGGACCAGATCGCCGAATTACTCTCACTACTGCAGAATATGCTATACTGAACGTCTCATCACATACGGCTTCCCAGAACCGTTAGTGATGCAAATATTACAGACGGTTTCATAAGTGCGACCGTCTATGTTACTAGCGATGGCTAGAACCGTCTGTGATGATTCACAGACGGTTCTGAATTACTATCACTACTATAGAATATGATATACTGGATGTCTCATCATAGACGGCTCCCCAGAACCGTCAGTGATGCAAATATTACAAACGGTTTTATAAGCGTAACCGTCTATGTTACTAGCGGTGGCTAGAACCGTCTGTGATAATTGCAGACGTCACAGAAGGTTTTTAATCCAAACCGTCTGTGATAATTCACAGACTGTTCTTAACAAGCACCGTCTGTGATAATTGTAGACGTCACAGACGGTTCTTAATCCAAACCGTCTGTGATAATTCACAGACTGTTCTTAACAAGCACCGTCTGTGATAATTGCAGACGTCACAGACGGTTCTTAATCCGAACCGTCTGTAATTTTGTATCACAGACAGTTTGTGGTTGGAAATGTCTGTAATAGGTATCTCTTAAACGCATCAATGCCGCTTCAGCTCCCCGATGCGTCTCTTTGTCTCACGCGCCGAATTTATTTCTTGTTTTATAAAAATGATCATCTGCCACCAAGATGAATCCCCACATCGCTCTACTCTCAAGCACAAACGAATAGCAATTACAAAAATGGCTCCCCACTCTTCTCCCCTGACACCAGCGTTGATGGCCTACCTTGACATTATGCGGAGGGGAACTGTGAGACCCCGATTTATTAGGCTCATAATACTTGGTCATCCAATTGACCCTAGTATTATCAACTAAATAAACCGTGCCTCGAGATATATGTACTTCCCAAGAATGCAGTACACACAACTCATTACAAAAGAATGCATCAATTCCATTCAAACACATAGAACAGAACAAGCAACAAACCAGAAGTTAATATAAATAAAAGATAGTTATTACAAAAGAGAGGCCGACCGGCCAAATAACAACAAGTCTACTAAGATACACAGCGGAAGCAAAAGTGCCATAGAGATGGCCATAACAAGAGCCAACCAGTGTGCCTTAACCCACAAGGCAACTGACCGGACCGCCAAGCTAGTCGCTTTCCCAGCCACCGCACATCTCACAAAAGTAAAGCCCTTTGGGCTCTACCTCCTCTGCAACAAAGTTACTAAGCATAGCAAATGAGTACAAAAATGTACTCGCAAGACTGACGTGTAGTATAACAGAACTATAGTTTAACTACATGCAAGCTTTATTTAAGTGGATGAGGCTTTGGACTCATTTTTAGCATAAAGCAAGTTTTCATTTGCAATAATGTAATAGATTGAAAGCGATTTGACAAAGCATTTTTAATTGTTGAAGTAACAACGAGATAATAACATAATAACAACGACACGAACAACTTTGAAGTGACTAACCCAATAGCCACCACAACAATAGCATAAATTACCCATTCATACCACCCATGTCAAATTTTAATTAAAGGTTGTAGTCTAGTTCTCACGGGCGTATCCGGCGTGTCCATAACCTAGGGCGAGGCTATTGAATAGTTTTAACCTGCGAGGGTGTACCAATGTACCCACATGTCGACCGCCTTTTAGCCACATGATTTAGCACACTTCCTTTGGTATGCTTAAGACGGCTAAGTCCTCTGAGACATTTCCAATGGACGATGCTAATTAAGAGCCGCAACCCACGGGGATAAGGACACATTAGACAGACCTAGCCGGTGCGCTAATGCTCCCTCCCAACACCACACACACACATTTTATTTAAACATACCCACCGAACAGCTCATAATTAACACCTCCCAAAGTACTTAGTCAAGAGAGGTCCCATATCCCCTCGTGTGGTTAGTGCGCAATAATGCTCGATGCGGTGGCGCAAGTAACTCGGTCCTTGTTGACTTAGGCATACTACCACATTCCAAAAACCACACCATCCATCCAATATGCCCAAGTCCAAATCAAACTTTTAATTTTCAGATTTTGACTTTACAAATTAACAAAGCACAAGTGCTGGACATAAATGAGTAATAATTAGATTTGTGTGATCAAGACCATCGACTAAATCGATGATCGCCCATTACTACCGATAACTAAGCATGTCTAAGCAGTTGAAATCGAAAACTACTAAGTGATAAGAGCTCATCCAACGAGCTCAAACCACAGCAAATAACCTAGGCTCATTGGTAGTAGAGGATAATCAATTCCTACAGATTATGCAACTATAGGATTGCTAGCGACATTTTAACACAAGGTAGCATGCATACATACAAGTAAAACAATATATTAACCTTTAAAGTAATGGGACGATAGAGGGGATATGATCAAACTGCTTGCCTTGCTGTTGCTGGTCAAATTGTTGCTGAGGATCGCTCACGGGATCAACACACTCGTCAACACCTAATCGAAAAGACGAAAAGAATCGATAAGAACGACGAAAACGACAAAGACAGCACAGCAAACAAACTCCAAATACTCTGAATTTTCTACAGCAGCAATAGGATGATTTTTAGGGAATTTAGCAACAAGAACCAATTGATTTGGATTCTCAATGCAAAAGTTATGAGCAAAACAAATCTGCTTAGCCCTAAAAATACCAAACTGCCACTATTCACTAATTTAATTATTAGGCAACATTTTCTAGAAGGGTGGTGATACTAAGATTTTTACTGTAAAACCAGCACCTCATGAGATGAATAACACAATTGAGTTCATCTCATTTGGAGCTATTATGCATTTTCTATAATCTTTCAAAAACAAGAACTTGAACAAAATTATAATGCACAAGTACTCTTTTTGACAACAGCAACATGTTCAAAACTAATTTTCACAGTAAATTCATTAATAGAGGAAACCAACAAAGTTGGATTCACTCAAAAATAATCTACAGAGCATTACCTATGCATTTTACAAGTTAAACACTATTTTGAGTGTACATTTAAAGTTAGTTTTAAAATCTATTTGCAAAACCATGTTATGTAGCTGAACTGGGCTCTTAACCATTTTTAGATTGGAGCCCAGGTCGAGCCAGAGCTAACACAATTTGAATCACCCTATTTGGATTTAAATTGAATTAGTTATGCAATTTTAAAGTTCATACCTTTTTCAGTTCACAAAATAAGAGTTCTCTGGAAAATCCCAAAAATCACAAAGGCCGGGGAGGACATGAGCCATAGATTTTGAATCTAACGGCTCAAGACCTCCCAGGAGTTAGCGCACACGCGCGCTCGCGAGGTCCAGAGGTGCTGAGGAGGTCGAGGAAGGGGAGGACCGGAGTTGGAGAAGATGGGGTTGCTCCACGGCCAAAGCTCGGCTCGGCTCGGTGAGGCCTCCTCTGAAAATGTCAACCTAAACAAGGTTAGGGTTAACACCAGAAGGCAAGGGGAGCACAAAACGAGCAAGAGGTTGAAGAGGGAGCCACTGGAACAATGGTGCCACCGAGGAGCTCCAAGGTCTTCAACAATGGCGGCAAAAAGGGGGAGGTTAGTGTAGGACAAGCTCAGCCAAGCACAGGCAAGGCCAAGCTCAAAGGTGTGTAAAAGAAGCCAAGGGCAACAGTGGGGAGGTTATATAGCTAGGGCAAAAGAGGTCATGGACCACGGGTTAAGCTCATGGTGAGCTTAGCCCAGGGGAGGTCCACGGGAAGTCCTGGACTAGGACAAGATGGAGGGGACAGAGTAGGTTAGGACAGGGCATGGCCTAGGGGCGAAAAAAGCTGACACGCATTTAATGCTTGCAGGATCAGAGCCGTTGGACAAGACCTTGCTCTGACTTTGCCTACTGCCATGGCACTCGCACGCGCCCAAGCTAGGAGAAGAACAGGGCGAATCTCTCCACCGCTGGATGAAAAGGATGGGGAGGTCCTAGTCCTCGGATCTGTTTCGAGTTTGAAACGGTAAGTTTAAGTGACTAGAGGAGGTCACAGCCCTCCGATTTGGATGGGGAGGTCGTGGCCCTCCGATTTGACTGCGCGGATGCGCAAGTGGAGAAGGGGACAGGAGGTCCAAGGCGTTGGATCTAAATCCAACGGTGCGGACCCCAGGAGGACTTAACTTACGCGACTTTGATAAGTGAGGAGGAGGTCATGGCCTTTGGATTTAAATCCAAAGGCTACGACCTCACATGGGTGGGAGGTCGAGAGGTTAACAAATGAGGGAGGTCGGGGCCATGGATCTTTGATCCAATGGCATAAGACCTCAATGGGGTGGAGGTCCTCATTGTGATGGTTTCTTGAGAGGAGGTCGTGGCCTTTGGATTGAATCCAGCAGCTCGACCTCAAGTGAGTGCAAAGGAGGTCGGCGTGCTTGATATAGAGGGAGGTCGTGGGTGTTGGATCGATCCAGCGGCTCACGACCTCAACAAGCGGAGGAGGACTTTGAGGTTTGATAACAAGGGGGTCATGGCTATAGATCTTTGATCCAATGGCTATGACCTTGATGAGGTGGGGAGGTCCTTGCGGTGTTGACCGCGGAGGAGGTCGGGACTGTTGGATCTTGATCCAACGATTACGACCTCCACAAGGTGGAAAGGAGGTCTGATGGGGTTGGGTTCAACCCAGAAAGGAAAGAGGCTCATCCCAGGAACAGTATAAGGTTTTGGAATTTCCAAATTTAACAGCTGAGACTTTGCAGAATTATTTGAGATAGCAAATGAACTCCAAATTTTCTGAAATTTTAACAGGAGCTTGCTGGCATTAAGATTAACCTTACATAAAATTTCCAGAGGTTATTATGCAATGCATTTTTCTCAGGAAATTCATGAAGGCTGTTCAAGGATTTGTTTTACCTCCAAAAATTATCAAACAAGTTTTATAACTCATGATATTTTTCAGAGAGGCTCCACAACATTTCTAGGACCAAGGAAAAATATTTCCAAGGGTTTGGCACAAGATTAGTGACAAATGGGAAATGAGTTTGACTTAAGGTCAACAAGAGCTTTGTGTTTTTGGATTACACAACTCTCGGACAAGAATTACCTGAGAGTTTAGGGGTTTTCAAGATGTGAGAAAAAGTTTTAATTTCTACACCTTTAATTACATTAGAAGCAAACACCTGTTTAGATATTTGGGATGTTACAGGAACTTTGCTAACAGTGTCCTCCCTCCTCCGCAGGAAGTTATGCCGAGGCACGTGTCAGCGACGTTTCACCGTCTGGACATCTGAAAGCATCTAGGCCCCTAAAAATTATTTTGGTAATTAATGATAAAATGTGAATGTGGGATTAACATATTTATTGAGTATTTACAAGGTTTAGTCCCATTGGTGAACTTGATGTAAAGATGCATGCTAAAGGACAACATGAAGATCTACATGGCTTGAAGACAAGGTACAAGTAGTCTAGGATCCTTTTTATATTTTACCGATCTTAGGTGAGTTAGTTGGAAGACCGGATTGTAGGTTAAATGCCGTACTATTAAGAGGGATCATGGCTAGTAGCTTGGTAGCATGTTCTCATGCCATATGGATCAATTTAGGATTATGCATGCATTTGAATTTGAACTTGAAATTGAATTTGAAAGCTTTAAGTGCATTTGTCAGAAATCGGTAGTACCGCAGTTATAATGGCGGTTGTACCGCTTGGTACGGTATGACCGCGCTTTACTTGGTGGTAATACCGGATTTTGAAGGCATCAACCAACTGAGCGCTAATGCGGTATGATTGGCTCTTTAAGCGGTACTACCGCATTGCGGTCGTTCCAATTTTTAGTTGGCGGTTCAATAAAAATAGTACAAGTGCATTTTGGCTCAGAAACTCTCTTTGAAAATCGGTCGTATCGCGTCTAAAAAAAACGGTTGAACCGTGCTGTAGTTGTACCGATTTTTCTAAGACGGTACGTATTTTCCAGAGAGCATGTAATTTCAGTGTTTTGGAAACCCTACGATCGGTTGTACCGCTCGTCAATGCGGTACGACCGGGCGATGTGGTTGTACCGCACTTTGGTTGACGGTCGTACCGCTCGGGAAAATTCCAACGGCTATGTCAGAGTATTAAATCATTGTTATAGCCGTTCTGATCTTCGACTAAAATCGGTCGTGTCGCAACCCGATTGCGGTCGTCTGGATTCCGTGAAGTTGGGGATTTGGTCATAGCGGTCATAAGTGTTGGTGGGGGTTATAAATACCCCCCCAACTGCTCAAGGACTGGTAGCTAGTGTTCATTTAACATCCTTAGAGCCTTGTGCATTCACTCAACACCAAAATTCCTTTGTGCATTCATTGTGAGGTGGTTGAGTTCATTCAGGTGCATCCATTCATCCTAGTTGATACTATTACACTTGAGCGTCGTCAAACGAAGGTCATTGGTTTGTTACTCTTGGAGTTTTGCCAAACTCCTAGACGGCCTTGGCAGTGGAGCACGGTGATCTCTTCAAGAAAATTGTGAAGAGGCCCGGTGCAAGCTTGTGAGTGGTTTAGTGTTCGCCATCTCTGGAGCGGAGGAAGAACAACCATAGTGATCGAGGGAAGGCTTAATTCGTGGAGCCGGCTTGAGTTGCCAAGCTTCCTCAACGTGGACTAGTGAAGACCGGCAAGTCTTCGATACCATGGGAAAATCATCATTGTCTCATTGTGGTTATTTCTAGTCTTTAGATTTTCCGCATTTACATTTCTAGTTTATTTCTTGTATTGAATTGCTTAGCTAGAAGTGTAACTTGTTTAGACTAAGTTATTAATTGGATTAAATTAATAAATTGTTAAAAAGTTTAAAAACCTCCTATTCACCCCCTTCTAGTCGGTTATCCTTGATCTTACAACGTCCTCCTCCGTCGCGTCTTTCAGGTCATCTCTAACTTCCGGCGAGCTAACCTCGCCATCGATGTGGTCCTCCAGAACGACGTTGCATGTCTCCTAGAGAATTACCATCGATTTGAGTGCTTCGTAGAGACGGCGAGCCACCGAGTCTACATTGCCGAGAAGCCTCGAGCAAGAGAAGGGAGCCTATGAGCGCAATTCGACTTGATTATTCAGTGAGAGTGTCTTTGGGCGACACTCGAACGAGCGCGTCAATGGATGGACGCATTTTGAGTTTCCTACGCTGATCCCGAACCCTCTGATGTTGACGACGTCGCCTACATAGTTTTAAAGACAGAGATAGCAGTCTACCTCTACCACTAGAGAACTTTGATTAGTTAGGTTTCTACTTTTAAATTTTAAACTTTGTAAGAAGCAACTGACCACGCTATTTGGCCATATATCAATACAAAAAAATCCAGTTTGGAATTGAAGTTATTGTCTATGTTGAACCTGTTTACTGAATAACGTGCTTATCTTACTGTCTTCTATGTGAAAAACAAGTCATTCATATTTACTCCTGAGGCTAGCCGAAAAACAGAATATTTTTTAGATATAAAAGGAATTATCACATACGGTTTAGTGGAACAAATCGTCTTTGATATGTATCATAGACGGTTCTAAAATAGAACCATCTGTGATATATAATTATCGCAGACGGTTTTTAATAAACACCGTTTGTGATACATAATTATTACAGACGGTTTTAAATACAAACCGTTTGTGATGATTCGTAGATGATTCGTATTTAAAACCGTCTGTGATAATTATGTATCACAAACGGTTATTCCGAGGGACTAGATGCTCTGCAGACCGAGGTGGTGACGAATCTATGTCATCTTGAGATGTATTTTCCTTCGTTATTTTTTGATATCATGATCCATCTCATTGTTCACCTTATGAAAGCGATAAAGATATGTGGCCTTGTGTTCCTATGTCATATGTACTCGTTCAAAAGGTACATAAGAATTCTCAAGTCCTATGTACGAAATCGATCTCGGCAGGAAGGCATCATCATCGAAGGTTATGCAACCGAAGAGGTCATTGAGTTCTGCGTCGACTACATGGCTCGGGTAGAACCTATAGGTGTGCCTCTATCTCGTCATGAGAGGAGGCTAGAGGGTAACTGTAATATCCCAAAGTTCTGTTACCAAATTAAAAATTAATAAAATTATTATTTTGAGTTTTAAAAGAGTTTCCTTGCTTTTTTCTGGATTTCCTAGTGTTTAAAATTCAAAAATAAAATTTATGGAGCTTTTTGAAGTTTTATTGGGTTTAAAGTTTAAAATAAAATTTTAATTAATTTTCTTGAAATTTCGAATTTTAAAAGGTTTTTTCTACTTCCTAGAAATTAAAGTTAATTTATGTGCAAAAATAAAAGCCAACTTTAAGTTGAAAATAATTTTATTAAGTTCAAAATAAGTTAGAAAATTTCTGTGAATTTTTTCTTAATTTTGGATCGCTATTTGCTATTTTCTAAAATCCTTTTTGATTTGTGGTATTTTCTGTAATTCAAAAATCTATTTTAATTTCCTTTTCGCTTTTTGGGCCGAATCTCTCTGGTCTGTTTTCCCTTTTTCCTCCCCGCGGCCCAATTCCCTGGCCAACTCCCGAGCGCTAGCCCGCTCCACCTCCTCCGGTTCTCGCCCCCGTCGACAGGCGAGCCCCGCCTATCAGCCTCTTCCGTGGTCATTTTCCCCGACGCCCATGCCGTCCCAGCGCACGCTTGTGTCACTACTGCTGAGAAAGTCTTCGCCTTCGACGCGTTTTCCTCCCTTTTTTCCCTCACCGACGTGCGCATTAATTGCCGTGACTTCCGTCGCGCCCAATCCCCCTTTTTTTCTCTCCACCTGCCCCCGTCTTCTCCCTCATCCACTCCAAGCCCATGCCGCCCAGAGCTCCGCCCATGCCGATCTCCCCTCTCGCTTCTCCCCCTCCCCTATAAAGGCATGACACGAGCGCCCCTCACCCTCCTCTTCCTTCTCCTCCGCTTTCCCCCCTCTCTCTCGCCTCCTTTTCGCCGTATTTTGAGCTCCAACCTCGCCGGCTGAAGCGTGCGTCGTCGCCTCTAGCGTCGTTGTCAAAGCTCCTCCGGCAACGCCGTTGGCTTCATAAGACTCCGTTCTACCTCATGCCCCTCTCCCCTTCGCCTGAAGCTCATCGGAGCGCCCGCGCCACCCTCGACCACCGCCGCCGCCTTTTGTTCTCGCCACTGGCCATCTTTTCGCATTTTGTCACTGAAACCATAAGCCATTGATTTGCCTCTCTGTCGTCTCCCCATAGTTGCCCTCGCCGCTGCTTGCCGTGGCGCGTAGCGCCGGCGAGCACCACCACCCGAGCCACCGTCGCCATTTGGATGACGTGGCGATGCCACCTCAGCGCCAAGTCAGCGCCACTCTTCGTCACGTGGCGGCGATCAACGCGCGTGTGACGGCAAAAAGAAGCTCTTGCAATCACAGTGCGAGCCATGTCCATCGTGGACCTTCGTGCGGCCGTGGGGCCCACTTGTCATTGCACAAGCTTTTCTTTTTGAAAAATAATTCCAGTCGAAATCCATAATTCCTCTTGCTGACATCATCGTGACACAATAATTGATTTTCCTTTAGAAAGTTAATTCTGATAATCCCCAATTTCATCATTTCGTGTATTTTCAAACTTTTGAGAGCCCGTTCTCCTTCGTAAGAGCTCCGATTCGAGTGATTCAAATTTCTAAATTCAATATCTACCTCTCAGAGCTGAAATTATTTAATTTTGAGTTTATTTGAATTTGGCTTATTTTCATGTGTAGATTTCGACGACTTCGGAGAACCGAACTTCGTCGCCGTTTAAGAACAACATCTAATTGAGTAAGGCAAGTTACATCCTTTGATCATATTTGAATCCCAGTATTTTAAATTATTTAAATTCTATTTTAAATCATGAATGCATGTATATTTATATTCAAGTAATTTAAATTCCTATTTTAAGCTTTATAGCTATTCCCAAATCCCTCATATGGCCAATTATTGTCAAGAGAGGTGGTAGGAAGAACCTTTACGAATATGATGTATTTTGGAGTTAGAAATTGATAGAGATTGGATGATAAAAGTAGATTGTGGATAGATGTTTGATGATAGAGGTAGATTGTTGATGGATTAATGTATGTTGAATTATAGAAATAGATTATTATTGGATATCAGACTGTCGGAGATTAGATTATAGGATTGCATAATTGTTGAGTATTGATTTGTTGGAGTTGGATTATAGAAATATATCTTGGATGGATTATAGAAGTATATTATTGTTGAATATTGGATTGTTGATGTCAGATATAGAAATAGACTATTATTGGATATTGGATTGTTGAAAGTTGGATTATAGAAGTAGGCTATTGTCGGATATTGGATGTTATATTCTAGAAATAGATTATCAATAGGTAATGGATTGTTGGATGTTGGAGCATAGGAAAAGAATATTGTTGGATATTAGATGAATGGATTGTTGGATGTTGGAGCATAGGAAAAGAATATTGTTGGATATTAGATGAATGTATTGTTGGATATTAGATTAATGGATTGTTGGATTGATGGATATTGGACTATGGAGATAGATTATTGTTAAAGATTGGATTGTGGGATTATATAATAGTTGGAGATTGGGTTATCAGATTACATCATTGTTGTATTGTAGGATTATATCATGATCGGATTATTAGGAATATATTATTGTTGAATTATAAAAGTATATCTTTGTTGAAGTATAGAAATAAATCTTGGTTGGGTTATAGAAAAACATCTTGGCAGAATTAAATAGATTGTAGCATTTGTTGGAGAATTACTATTGAGAATTGATCCAGTAAAGGTGGTGATTGAAATGCAAAAAGATGGATTTGCATAACAAATCATGATGTTAATTTTTGGTGGATTGGTTGGATCATGAAAAATGGGCAAACTATGTGGAATTAATTGGATGATTTGGTTATATGAGATTTATTGGTTATGGTTGAATAGTCAATTTGGATTTAGATATATTATTAGTGATTGTTGGAAGTTTAGTTGACAAGGTGATCCGGTATAGATGATGAATAAAGAAAAAAGTTGGATTATTTGATGTAAGTTATGATTGGATTTCATGTATCTTGGATAGATTTTAGAAATAAATCCTGGTGGGATTGTAGAATTCTATTTTGGTTGAATTATAGAGAATCGACGAAATTGGTGGAGGTAATTGAATAGTAGTGTTTGGTTGATCTGCAGTTGTTGGTGGATTAATGTAAACAATAATTTGGTGGATCAATATATAAAATAGATTGATATGGAGATTATGATTCTCATATTGATGTCTAATCTTCGAAATTGACAATTCTTGAAACTTCAATCCCTCATACCTTGTCGCCCTAGATAAAACTCTAGTCAATGCAATAGTATTGACAATATGCTTCTGGTTGATAAACTTTACGCTTAGACAAAGCTTAGACAATAAATATTGAATTTTGGGAATTTAGCCAAATGTTCAATTATGATTTAAATGAGCCTATGGTATTGTTTTACCATAGAACTTTTGCAAATGATTTTTGGAAAGCAAAACAAAATAAAAATTGGTTTGGACTTAAGCGAAATGGATGTTTGGATGGGTGCATGTTTATGCACGGGATCGATTCATTTCTATGATCGAGGCCCAAGGTTTTATTGGAAGATGCCTAAGTCGGTTAAGGACCGGTCTTCGAGCCGCATCTTGATAAGCCCCATCGTACTACCACATGTCCTGTGTGGGCAGGACTTGTCTAACTAATTTGTAATATTCTGCCGTGGTTGTGCCATCCGGTTGCGTGGGTGTCACAATGACCTACTTTTATGTATTCCCACATGGCGCACGAGGTGGCTTAAATCTGATGGGTTTCTATCGAAAGGAAGCGGAACCTTAGCGAGGCAGGACTACAGTGGGATGGCGCAATGTAAAGGTCTTGTGATATTACTTAGTCACACACCTACGAAAGTATGTCAGACGGTTATAAGATGATATTCTCTTGTAGGTAAAGTTGTACAACCTCTGCAGAGTGTAAAACTATTTGAATAGCAGTGTCCACAGTCATGGACATGCTAGCAAAGCCATTCAAAGTTAGAATTTGGTTTTGATTTCAAAATACTTTATCAAATGATTTTTGGATAGTTTATCCAATTGAGAAATTGGGCGGTTTGCCATGTGATAGGAAGGTATCCCTCACCACTCTTGGATGAATGTTATCATACTATAAAACTGTCTCTTTAAAACTGATTTCTGGTATAGAATAACTGCTTTGGAACTTAGTACAAATAATTAAAAAGAAAACATTGCTTTATGCAAAATCAACACTATAAGCCTTCATTTGATATATTCCTGCATGCATTATAATTCTGTTGTTGGGTGTAACTTGCAGGGCATGGTTATTTATGCTTACTCTTGCTTAATAAAATGTGCTCACTCTTGCTTAATAAAATGTTGTTTAGAGGAGAAGGACTTTGCAACTGCTGAAGATCTCGATGACTAGGCCGCTACCCCAGTCGATTACCTGTGACAGATTAGCTGGGCTCTACTGCTTCTTTCTTCATCTTCTGTTGTGTTCTGTATTGTTGTCTCGTAAGCCTTTCTGGTAATAAACTCTGATATTTATTAATAAAGTTTTGTGTATTTTGGATGTTACTATATTTGTTTACTGTGTGAGCTAGCCATTGATCATGTGACTAATTCAATAATACACAGAGGATTTGGGAGTGTTAATCCTAGGTCCTTGCAGTACTGGGACCATCGGAAGGAAAGCAATCACTTCCGATCTGGATACGTACGCTCAAGCCCATTTCACAGTCTTACAACACATGACTGAAGTGTCCCCGTACATCGACGAGCGCAAAGACATGGTACGCCAACAGAATCCAGGTCGGTCGGAGGTTTGGATCACGAGAGAGCACTCCCGTCGATTCAACGAATATTTAAAGGTGCGATTCACTGGGACGTCATCAAGTGATGGTATGCTGCGATGGTTGGCAAAAGGGCCAAAATTTATAATTGTGACATGGCAAGAATACGATATAAATGGGTACACATTTTGTGACGACTACGAGGATAGGAAGAGCCTGATCCGAACAAATGATGTCCACATAAATACGTTTCACGAGCAGTTTAATACCACTGGGCCAAACATAATGAAACGTGGGTTGAGCTCCTACTATGGGTTCGTATAGGAGATTTGGGAGCTCGGCTACGTACTTTTCAAGATCCCCCTGTTTCAGTGCCATTGGGTCAAATTTTCACAGGGTGTGAAGGTCGACAAGTACGGTGTCACTACTATAGACGTCGAACGTGTCGGATACAAGGACAAACCATTCATACTCGCTTAGCAAGTTATTCAAGTTTTTTATGTTGTGGGCCCAACAAATACAAACCGCCACGTAGTTCTTCATGGAAAAAGAAGGATTGTCGGAGTTGAGAATAACGTGGATGAGGAAGAGTACAATCAATTTGACGAGTTGCCTCCTTTCGGAGACGGCATCAGGATCAAGGAAGAACCCAGTGAGGAAGCTAGCTATATGTGAGTCGATCATTGTGAATGGCTACTTTTTAAAAAGGAAATAGCCATGTGGAATTAATGATCCCACACGGTGAACACCTATTTGGAAATTGTTCCATTGTAATTAAGAAACTTGGCTTGTAATTAAGAATTTATTACATTGTAATTGATTTAGTAATTAAGAAATTATTCCATCTGTGTGATTGTATCCGCTTTCTTGTTTTCAGAGAGCATGGCTAGCATTTCCTAAGGCTAGCTGAAAAATAAAATATTTTTTTAGCTATAGAAAGAGCTATCACAGACGGTTCTGTTACAAAACTGTCTATGATACTTATCACATGTTGTTTTTAAAATAGAATCGGCTGTGATATGCGACCATATCATAGACGGTTCTATTATGGAACCGTCGGTGATAAGTATCACAGACGGTTCCATAATAGAACTGTCTGTGATACGCCTTTATTAGTAGGGCCCCGCTAGGGTTGCGCCCTTATTCCTCACTCGCGCTTGTCCCCCTCCCCACTCGAGCGCCCCTGACCTCGATGCCGCCGCCGCCGACCTTGACGACACCGCCCAAACCCCCCCTAACGCCCGCCCCAGGTCGCGCCGCCCGAAGCCTCCTCCTCGATGGCCGCCCCCAAGTCACGCCGACGCCGCCTGAATCCCCTTCCCCGACGCCTCCTACCTCAAGCCACGACACTCGGCCTCTTCCTTCACACCAGAGCCATGCCGCTCGGCTTCCTCCTCCCCCACTGCCACCCGAAGTCCCCTCCCAAGGTGATCTTCTAGATGGTGCCTAATTGTGAGGCGTCTTGGGATGGCAAGGCTACAAGTACAAAATGTGCAATGGACACGAGGCCGGAGAAAGTGATGTTGTGATTGAGGTGCTTGAAGGGTTGCTACTAAGTTGATAGTTCAATTGTTATGTCTACTTCTCCTCCAAGTTATGATATAGTCCTTCTTGCCAATGTCATGCTAACACCTGTAATACAAGAAAACTAGCAACCCTTCCTACGATTATATATGTGTGCTTATTTGCCTGTTGTGAATGTCATAGTTGCTTTTGGAATATCCTTTATTATCACTTAATATGTTAACAAAGAAAATTTTATACGAAAATAACCATTGGATATCAACTTCTATATGTTTTTTTTCTGTTATTATGTTCAGATGCTATATTCTGCATTAAAATACCTAGCAGATGTTAACATGTGTACCTTTTCAATTTTCAATTTTCTTTACTAAGTATTCTATATTTAAGTTCAATAGGTAACTTCTATTTGTTTATATACTTAATCTGTTTACAAGGCAATTTTAGTTCATTGATTGGATAACTTCTATTTTTTCTGTATAAAATATGTTTCCAAGGGAAATTATCTTCGAAAATACCTAGTGGTTATCAACTTGCAATTCATTTTATTTAAACTCTCAGCGTTTTGAATTTTGGAATTTTAGTTCATTGCGTATGTAAATTATATATTTTTCTATATTTAATATGTTACCATGGCGTAATTCTCCATGAAAATACAAACTAAAATTTTAGTCATTGGAATCCTACAAATTTAGTTCTTTGGGTGTGTATCTTCTATTTGGTTCTATATTTAATATCTTTCAAAGAAAATTATCGATGAAAATACAAACTAGGTATCAACTTCCACACCATTCCACTAAAACTTTTAGAGTTTGGAATGCTACAATTTAAGTTCATTGGATGTGTAACTACTATGATTTCCACCTTTCATTTTTCATCTTTCCTTACCGCTTTTCATTCCCATTTTCTATTGCCATATCATTAGCACATTATGTAGTACCAATTTATGCAATGTTCTATATATTAGCAAACTAAGCAATGTAGTACCAGAAATAATTATATGAAATTATATATTTTTTGTTGGATCGCTTCTCAGAGTTAGAAAGTAAGCGAGATGGTAGAGGAATATCGAAAAGATCTGCGGGCCGAATGACCATCACAGAGGTCACTCCTGTTGGGGTCCCTATGCATCCCAAGAAAGCAGCGTCAGCATTCCAGACCACCTACGGGATAGTTAGAAGGGAACGAGTCTCCATCACCACACCAAGCTGGAAGTCTCTAACGGACGAAGAGAAAGAGCAGCTGTGAGCTAGAATTTCAAGGTCGTTCAAGATCCCAGCAGAAGTCTAGGGACTCATACGATGGCAGGCGTTGCTCGCGATGGGAAAAGCGTGGAAGACATTCAAGAGCTCGCTTGTCACAGAGTACATGAATAAGGATCGGACACCCTTTATAAAGTATCAATTCGTGTCGCGGGATATATGGGGCGCCTTTGTACAGATTAAGACGACGACCGAATTTCAGGAGTAAAGTGCGATGCACAAGGCTATCCAGACACAAAACACTCACCCCCACAGACTTGGCGCTGCTAGATACGCGGGTAAAATCCCGCAATGGACGAGGGAGGCGAAATGTATGTGATGTTTGAACGCTTGCGCAGGAGGCGAAATGTTTTGGCATTGTCCTTATGTATTATACCCACCTAGCCTTGTCTTCCGTCAGTCTCTCCCTCTCCCCTCCCCACTCCGAGCTTCGGCAACCGCCATCGATTCCCTGGCGTGGTTCGGTGAGAAGACGCAGCCGACGACGAGGAGGAGGAGGGGCACACAGGAGCTCCATGTCTGTCGTAGGAGGTAGACTGCTGGAAGGTACGTGTATATCCCCAAAACATACACAATTTGTTGGTTGTTTGATGGTTCTTATTTTATTTGTACCTAATGCCGGAGTGCACCGCCGGAGGTTTTCGGTCGTCTCTCCTTTTCCTTGCCGACGAGCTTGAGTCGAATTCAGGCGACAGGCAAGAATAGTTTGTGATATGCTGGTGAGGTACATAGAGGAGCTCACATGACCAATCCAAGAAGTCGATGAGTCCTTCAGGAGCTTGGAGGCACATATGGTTTCTAGCTAGTTTAACTTTGTAATTTCATTCTTTTTTCCCCATTCGGAGGGGATGTTGTGAAACCTTTTGGTTTCTATTTTGCTAGATAGGTCTCTCCTACAATGTGTTTACCATCAGAATTTTAATTGGATTTTAGTTGTCTTGCTGGAGGTTGCATATGGAAACTATTGTCCAGTAATTGATTGGTTTGGCTCAAAATCCAATTTTTTTTGCAATAGAAAAAATCTATCACAGACGGTTCTTGTTCAGAACTGTCTGTGAAAGTAGACTATCACAAACGGTTCTGAACAAGAACCGTCTATGATAGATTTTTTCATGAATGGTTAAAAAACCGTTTGTGGTGATCTCATATCATTACTGACGCATAAACTCAGACAACTCATGAAACTGTCTGTGATAACGTTTTTGAACCGTCTGTGAAGACTTTTTCTGTAGTGGTGTCTATTTTTGAAGTGGCACCAGCAACTACAAGACCACCTATGTACATTCTACGTTTGCTGTCATATGCAGAAAATCACGAGTGCTAAGACTAGTGATCCAGATGTTTGTCAATCTCACAATAATTATTTCCTAATTATCAATTTAAATATACATGCTTACTACTTTACTCCTACCGACAAGGCATGCCAATCAAATCAAGTGCATTCGATCTAGACGAAGTCTCGGACGTTTGAGGACGGCTCTCCACCTTCATCACGATGGAGATCATTGACAAGAAAGGAGAGTTTCACTCCGGCAACACCGCTTCAAACAATTGATTCAGTTGTAATTCACTTTGAGTTGTAATTCAATTGTAACTCTAGCGACAATACATGAACATTCTTTTGTAATTGATTTTTAGTTGTAAATCACTTTGAGTTGTCATTCACTTATCTGTGATTTATCTGTTTTTTGTTTGCTTGTTTTCAGAGGGCATGGTTAGCATTTCCTGAGGCTAACCGAAAAACATAAAAAATATGTAGGTATAGAACGAACTATCACAGACAGTTTTATGTTATAAACCATCTACGAAGGCTTACTATCACAGATGGCTACCACCAACAACCGTCTGTGATATATAGGATATCACATATGGTTCTTTTTACTAACTGTCTATGATATATCTCTAATCACAAACGGTTGGTACATATAACCGTCTGTGATGGCCGACGTATCGCAGACGGTTTTTGGTAGAAGTCGTCTGTGATAGTAAGCCTTCACAGACGGTTTATACCACAAAATCGTCTGTGTTGTGACTTATCACAGACGGCTCACAAATCGTTTGTGATAACTGTCTGTTATCACAGACACACAAATTCAGACGGTTCAGAAACCGTATGTGATGATGGTTTTGAACCGTCTGTGAGAAACCTTTCTGTAGTAGTGTCTAGTAATTTTTGAGGGGGAATATAAATGGAAAGTTAATTTCCCTCCAAATGCATGAGGTGTGGTAATTAAGTTGAATAGGTTGATGTGGCATAATCTATACCATAGGAAAGAATCGATGGTCTAGACATGGAGAAATCCATCCGGTGGAGTTAGGTGTTAACTCTAGGGGATCTATTGGCTAGGCGTCCCCTATTTCCTAAATGAGGTCGGCGAAGAATCCATATCCGCCCGCTATCCGGATCTAGAGTGCGGAAACGTAAATGCCTCAACAAAATTGGATATATGTCACTTCAAAACATAGTATTTCGAGATATGTCACTCAGAATCTTTAAATGATATATATGTCACTCTAAAACCTGATTGCTTTGATATATGCCACTTTATGATACTTTTGACCTTGGGCTTTCTTTCTCCTCTCTCCTTTCTTCTTCCTCACCTCCGCTGCTCGGCTCCCGCTCCTTAGCCTCCTCATCCTCCAGCAAGGTCGAGCACCTTCTCGGCACCACCTCCCTCTTTCACATTTCATCGAGCACCCTTTGCACGGACGAAGACCTCACAGGACGGTCTCACAGACACGAGGTCGTGGGCAACGCTGTCAGAGGAGCGGAGTAGCATGGCGACCTTAGTGAAGCAGGTGCAGCGAATGGTGAAGGTTGCGTCCTTGGGCATCCTCTAGTTGAGCTTGGGGAGCGCGGCACCGCCGAGGTTGATGATGGTGGCGTCGATTGCAACCTTGAGCTCCAGGAAGGTGGGCCTGAGCGGGTTGTTGGCCTTGCGGTTGTAGACGTCGTCGTACTCATCATCGGCGGAGCCGAAGAAGAGATCGGAGTTGTCGCGGTTGAGGAGGGAGACGAGGTCAGGGAGGTGGGCATGGAGTGGGGAGGGGTGGTAACTAGAGGTGACAGTGGGGAGGAGGAAGGGGAGCAGCTTAGCGTCTTGGTTCGCGTTGACGTCGGGGTGGCCGACGAGGTAGTGAATGAAGGTCGCGGGGAGGGGGGTGATACACCACTTTTGCGGTGGCAGGGAAAAAAGAATAAGAGGGGAGGAAGAAGAAGAGGTAGGACAAAAGTGTCCTAGAGTGACATATATCAAAGCAAGCAAAACTTTAGACTGTCATATATTCTATTTCAAAATTATGGGTGGCATATTTCGAAGGGAAAATTGATCATTTGCCCCATCTTTGAGGTGACTTCTATCATTTGCCACTTTTCTCGTTGCACTTGATCATTTGCCACAAAGTTGAAGATACAATCGATTATTTGTCCTTTTGGACAGTTTTGCGCCTGTCGCCTTCCTCATTCTTCTCTCTCCTCTCCTCTCATCTCCTTTCCTCTTCTCTTCTTCCTTACTTGCTCTACACATGGCAGACAGGGTGGCCAGAGGCGGCCGTTCGCGCGATATCGACTGCCTCCACCTCCTCGTCGGCACCCCCTGAGCTCTTCCCTGACCTCCCCTCAGTCTTGCCTCCCCCTCCCTCCTCACCCATGACAACGCCGACCTCGCCATCGCCTCCGCCTCCTCCCCCTCACCGAGGTCCAGGCCCTCGTTGACGTCCTCGTCGACGCCAACGCCCTCGACCTCCTCTTCCACAACTTCTCTCGCTTCTTCGAGGCCGTCCACCACACCCTCACCGTCCTTGAGAACCTCCTCGACCTCTGCCCCCACCTCGCCATCCTCCTCTAGAACAGCCTCGCCAACCAAAAGGGTCTGGGCCAAATGAACGAGGTCGACGGCCTACCTCGAGCACAGAGTCGACCTCCTCGGCACCGGTGTCTTGTGCGCTAGGACCCCCCACGCGAGTTCCGCTTCGCTGTCCCGCACCGTCAGTCGATGTCGCTCCACCTTGACCAGCGACGACGACGGAGGTTGCCCTAGGTCTCCCCATTGTAGACGAGGTGAGGCGGTGGCGATGCATCTTGAGGGAGGAGGGTGGCGACGTGGCTTCGAAGAGCGCACGACGGCTAGGGTAGAACGGCGGCCGGTATGCCATGGCCGAAGCAAAGAAGATGTGGAGGAAGAAGAGAGTGGCAAAATTGTCTAAAAGAACAAATAATCGATTGTCCAACTTTTGTCGAATGATCAAGTGCAACAAAAATAGTGACAATAGATTGAATTCACCTAAAAATGGGGCAAATGATCCAAGAGGCATATATCCCATCTTGCCGAAAGATCCCGCGCAGTTGGAGCCTGTTTGATTCAATACCCAAATTAGCCAAACCAAAATTTTGACGTCACCATGAAAATTTGGCTATCATTTGCTTCCTTTCAAATATTTGGTGTCGCCCAGGAAAATTTGGCCGCGCCTAATTTTTCCTTCGTGTTTTCTTGGCGAAGCCAGGGCGGCCAAAACATCCGCCCCAAATTTGGCGCGACAGCTAGGAGGCATTCATGGCAAAAAAGTCCACTTGTGGTATACTTGTGTTGGCTCAATTTGGGTGCACTAATGGCAGGCTAGTTTGATTAAGGAGCTTCAAATGACCATATTTTCTAAACTGAGTATCCGATTTGCGATTCGATTGAGCCATTGTGTTCCTTATCATTTAATCAATAAAACAAGATCACTGTTGGCATATTTTGGTGCAAAAAAGAATATATGTCATATGTGACCCACGTGTCACTCTCACAATTATGTCAAATTTTGGTATGACTGTAATCCAAACACATCAATTTCAGTATTACCCATAAATTAATAAAGCCACGTCCTAACACTATTTCCCCCCATATTTTGGCAAGGTCACAAACCAAACGGCCACCTCCTGCTTGCCAAGTTGCCCTCCGAAACCAAGCCTAGGGTTTGATCCGCGTCGAATCCGCGGTTCGCCACCGACGTCGGGATGCAGAGGTACGGGCTGCAGCTCCGCACGAAGCCGCCGGCGTCCTCGTCGTCGCGGCCACCGCCGCCGGCGCGCCCCCTGGCGGCCTTTGCCGACGACGGCGACGATGACGTGGAGGCCGACATCCTCCGCCAGTCCTCCAAGAAGCGCGCCCTCCAGAAGGTAACCAGCCCGAATCCCCTCCCTCTCCCCCTCACCTCTACGTGCGTTCTACTTCGTTGGGTGCCGAGCCATCAGATGATTGATTTCTTCTTGGGCGCGCGCAGGTTGAGGAGCAGCAGAAGAAGGCGATGGAGGAGGACCCCTCTGTATTCGCCTACGACGAGGTGTACGACGACATGAAGGAGAAGGCGGCCCGCCCCAAGATGCAGGACAAGGTCGTTCGCGAGGTAATTCTCCGTCCTGTACATTGGCTACTTTCTATTTGCGCCTCTAGTGCTCCCGTTTGTCCTTACTGGGATGCGCTACAGAGTGTAAATTACATAATTTTTGGCAAAGTACTTAGTTTTAGTAAAGGGGTAGTATCGCTTCCAGTTTATTTCTGTGTCCTGCTTCCTAATGTTTGATGTGTGACGGCCAAATTTTACTTTTGTTAGTGGAGCTTACGGATTTTTTTTCTTGTTTGATGGGAAGAAACATCAAAATGACACGAGAGATGGTAATTTGAGTGAGCGGCGTTTATCTTGTTTGTTGGCGCCTGCTAGTTTTGCCAGATGAATATTGGAAACACAACTGAGGGCTAAACCAGAATTTTAGGTCTAACTGAACTTTTCCTTCTTGGGTGGGTGTGTAATGTCTCTGAAGTTGTTTGTATCTCTCCATCTGCATAAGGAATTAGTTGATTCTGTTAAATTTGTACTGGGGACCGGTATTCAAAGATAATCACAGGATATAGATGCATGATACAATTTAAGGGGGATTGCCTTTGAATTTTGGATTAGATATTGTCATGCAAGCTTGAGCTGATGAACTCCTTCATGGATCTATTCCGCATTGCATGCCATAAAGTTGCAATTGATTTTGCAAACGTAGCAAATCTCACCAATAATTGGTATCACAGAATGCAGCTAATTAATGGACAGATATTTGGAGGGATATGCTTCTTATTCTAATATGATGTCTTTATTTTCTGGCACCATGTTTTGTTTTTGCAGTCAAAGTACATTGGAGCACTCATGGAGAAAGCAGAACAGCGTAAACGAGAACAGGACATAATATATGAGAGGAAGCTTCATAAAGAGAGGAGCAAGGAAGACCACCTATTTGCTGACAAAGACAAGTTCGTAACATCTGCCTACAGGAAGAAACTTGAGGAGGAGCGAAAATGGCTGGAGGAAGAGAAACGGCGGCAGCATCAAGAAGAAAAGGAAGATGTAAGTTTTGCTCATTTGTTTATCGTTACACGTTTCTTCTTGTATACATGCATACACATCTTCATGGGTTCATATTTTTATTCTTCTGTTTTGTTTTGAGGTTGCATACGTGTTGCTACTTTATTTGTATATAATATGATGTGATATAGCATTTACTTCTTTCTATCAGAACCATGACCACGTGTGAGGCTGGTCCACATTGCCAAAGTATGAATGCAAACTTGATATAGTCTGAATTGTTGTCAATGTTTACAATCAAACTCTTAGTTTGACTTGTGCCTTTTTCTGATCACACTAGTGTGCTTTGTGCCCTCACTTGTCTAGCCAGAAGGGTAGGAGAACAAAAGGGGCTTTGGTGCTTATGAATTCTGATGCTGTATTGCTATATAGACCTACTTTTTTACATACACTTTGAGTTTTGTCTCTTTTTAAAGGATTGTCGTCATCTACTTTTTGCTGTTATGCATAATATGATCCGCTGGCTGTTGCTCATTACACACACATCTTTTGAGTAATCTGTGATATCTTTGCTCACAAAATTAATGAAAGCTGGTTTGTCTTTACGTTTTTATCCAAATCAGATTCCTTGCAAAGAAAACGTATAGCTAATATTTCACTACCATCTTGTCTGTTGGCTAACTGATTTTGTTTTCTTCATCTGCTTTTCTATAGGTAACTAAAAAGAAAGATTTGAGTGATTTTTACTTTGCGCTTGAGAAGAATGTTGCTTTTGGTGCACGGATGAATGAGAATACAAAACATACCAAGCCTGACAAATTGGATAATAAAGTAGAAGATATTCAAATTAGTAAGTTTGATGCTGAAGGATCCAATCGTTCTCCTAAGCGCCGAAGAGAATCTAGTATAGGATCAGAGATGGCTCGCGAAAGTAGAAGTGTGGATGAACCTGCAACAACTAGATCGAGGGATACAACAGCTGCTAGATCAACTGAGAAACATTCAGATGTTTCCTTGAATGCTTCTCAGACCCCGCAGAATACTCAACCAGCACAGGTTACAGATGGCCACTACAAGAGGAGTGCTGACGCACTTGCTGCTGCCAAAGAACGAGCTCTGGCCCGGAAGAGAGCGAAAGAACAGCAACTATGAAGTATGAAGCAGAGGTACTCTTACGGACTTAAGCTTATCATTTTCTTGTTTAGGGTCATGTATAGACTGTATTTGATAGCCGTTTTGCACCTTGTAGACTTTCCAGTGGATGATGCATGTATCTTGCATAAAAAAAGATCCCTTTGGTTTGGTCTGCGTGATGCTCCAGCTTCTGTGAACAAAATATCTTTATATGGACAAGGAAACCCATTCGACGTCAGAATGGTCATTCTGCTCTGCACAATCAGGAGAGGTTAACGCGGCTCAGGCTATTGTACTGAACATTTCTACTGCCCAAAAATGGTAAATAACCTGGCACAGTGTTCTGACGGTTGCATGCATATGTGCTATGTCATGTGTACCATTGTAGTTTGTAAGCTATGCGGTGGATTGCAACATGATTTCTGTAATGGCTCTAATCAGTGGTTCTTTACTAGTCAATGTTTTTTATATGGTTTTTCCTGGTTAATGTTGAATGAGATGAGAGGTATATGCCATGTCCGAGTCTCCATGATGGCCTTATTCCATGTCCGGCTCCTCTACGGTATTGATGCATCTACGTTTCTTGAAAATGTGACCTGTTAACAGACTAAATATAAACGTGACCTCTACGGTATTGATACGTCAGAGCCAGAGCATCCCTTAGTTCAGAAAAAGTGGCAACCACAGACTAAATCTAAACGCGGGAATTCCCTACAATTTTTTCGATAGGAACAAGAGAATTGTCTATGATCTAAACGCGGTAATTCCCTACGAATTTTTCGATAGAAACCGCAAAAATTAGTACAGAAACCTCGCGTTCCAAACCTCAAAGATCAGTATGGATCTTTACAATCTTGAGTGGGCAGATGTTGCTCTCTGCTGAATGTTGATAGCCTGAGGTCATGTAAAATGGACTTACATTAGTTGTCTATAGTCTCTATCATGTAAGATTTAAGTTGATGTAGATTAAAGAGAATAAAGAAAGAGAAATATGTTATCTACAATTCTGTAGTCGACTGTATCACTAAAACCAAGAAGGCTATTACCAGAACCATGAAAGCATTACAAAATTATGTGATCTATAAAAACAAGTAAAAAAGATAATCCATTGTATAAGCTGTTTTTACTGCTGATATAAAGAGATATCAGATATTTGTACAAACTACTCTTTTGATAGTGCTACAGTAGTACCAGCCGCTAACCAGTAAGGCAACCACCCCACAGCGATAGGCGAGGCCTTCGGCTTTGGATTTAGGTCCATCTCACCGCACGACTGCACGAGTAAAAACTTAGAAGCCTGAGGCCTCGCCGCTACGGCGACACACACGCGAGCCAAAAACCCTAGCTCGAGCGAGCGGGGGGAGAGAGAGAGAGACCTCACCTACGGACGGCAGAGCTAGGGTTTCCCGCGGCGCGGCATGGAGAGCCTCGTCCTCGCCTTCTCCTGCTCCGCCTCTCCCCGCCTCCCCCTCCTCTCCGCCGGCCGCGGCCGCGGCCGCCCCCCCTCGTCGCAGCCCTTCCGGGCGGCCGCCGCTACCGGGCGGAGGGGAGCCAGGAGGCCCAAGCTCGTCGTTGCCGCCGCGGCCCGCGGATCCAGGAACGGTGAGGGGGCTGCCTGTCCTGTTGCTTCCGTAATTGCGCTCTGTTCAGTGTTCTGTTTAGATGCGAGGACGATGCGCTGTTGACTAGGAGCAGGCGGCGGAAGCGTGCGCTTTGGCTAGCTTGAAGTGTCCGAACTGTAGTATTTGTGAGATTGTTCGGAGTTTTACCAGATTCTATACCAGCTGGATCCATGGCTGTGCCCTGTACTTCATTTGTGGGATTGAGTGCGTCATCCTTGCGATTTTTGACGTCGTTCCGTCATGCATCCTCGATAAAGTTATCCATCTGTATTTGCAGTATAGTGGTAGTTGATGACCTGAGAATGGTCAGCTTAGCCATCCATATTTGTAGTATAGTAGTTGGTAAGTAGAGAATGACCATCATATCCATCTGTATTTGTAGTATAGTAGCCGATGAGTAGAGAATGTTGGTCGGTTTGTACTTTTCCCATTTTAATCTTTCTATTAGCATCTCCTTTGTTCTGATTTTTTTATGTAAAAAAATTGTTTGCTACATCAGTTTTGGATGGATTGAGCACAAAGGGCTTTGCAAGCATGTCGTCTTCAACCAGCAGTGAGAATGTGTCGACCGGAACTGGTACCCTGCCTCCCATGCCGCCCCCGTCATCATACATGTGAGTTTGTTTACTTGTTTTGTCTGTCTACGCCGTTCTCAATTTTGCCCCTGCATAATGGCTTGTTGCAAAATCCCTGCAGTGGTTCCCCTGTTTTCTGGATTGGAGTTGGCGTAGCATTGTCTGCGGCATTTTCCATGGTGCGAATTCTGCTGCCTGTTATGCTTTAATGTGTTGTACTACTGTTGTACACTTGTACTATATATCTTCTCGTTGTAACTTAATACTTGGTGTTTGGTGTATCAGGTCTCTTCAATGGTAAAGGTGAGCTCACAGCTATTATCTGTTTCTGCATCTTCAAACAGTATGTATCCTCATCATTTGCATAGTTGCTCCACAGAATGCCCCATTGGGTATCTTTGCATACTAGGGCAGGAGTCAGGGAGGTATTTCATTGAGCCTTTTTTTCTTCTTACACATGCTTACCCTATCAGTGCATCTGTATTATACCAGTTCGTTTCTTGCTATTTCAGAGATTTGGTTTTAGTTCTAGTTGTTTGAAGCATATTATGTGGTCATATGAAGGTGGCAATGTATTGTAATTCGACAGACAGTTCATTTTCTTTTATGGTATGCCACATACTGTCTAGTTTTATACTATTGCTACAATTTCCATCGTTGTTGCGCGACACACCACGTTTTCCCCTAAATGATATTATAACATATCTCTTTCAGCATGGCTCCGTACTTTGCTGCATGGCTTTAAATAATACAGTATTCTGTTTGTAGGCTTGCTCATCTACCCCTTCGCTGTTGTCTTTTACTGTATCTACTGTTTAATAGTTGCATTGTTCGAATTGTAAAACTGTACATTTGGCTGTACATGAGAGACATTAATTCGCATGCCCATTTTGACATGTTGCCCAATTTGTTGCAGAAATATGCAATGCAACAAGCAGTCAAGTCAATGATGACCCAAGCACCACCAAACACATTTGGCTCCAACTTGCCTTTCCCATTTGCCATGCCACCACAGGCAGCTCCCACAGCCCCAAGCAGTTACCCATACTCAGAACCAAGGAAAGATTCCTCCCCAAAAGGTGCAACTGTTGATGTTTCGGCTACTGAAGTAGAAGCAGCTGGAACTTCAGAAGCAGCCAATGTGGTTGAAACATCAAAGCCTCCAAAGAAATTTGGTATTGACCTTTATCCGGAAATTACTATCATTGAATGGGGGCTGGGTTCTTTTTGTGTGTCAAACTGTCAATAACATGCTCAATTTATATCTTTTAGAGTAATTAGTGTATTTTTCTGCGAACCTATTTTTTGGCTCCTCTTTAGTACAATATTAGGAAATAATCACACCAACCATTGAGCCAGAACACGATCCTAGTGGGATCGACTGTGCTGCTTCTTTTCTTAATGCTTAACCCCATTTTCTTCATATAGTTTCCATCTGCATCTTATTGTGGTTCTCATAACGAAACGTGTGCAGCTTTTGTTGATGTTTCTCCTGAAGAGTTGCAGCAAAAGGAACTTCAATCTTTACTGGAGACAGTAGATGTAAAAAGTGATAGCACCGAAAGTGCACGTAAGGAGGATACTGAGCAAAAAGTAAGTTTCATTAAGAAGCTTGATAATAGGCTTCCTGTACAATTCATAGTATTTAAGGCCTTTTCTATGGTTCTTAAAGGTTCCGACAAACGGAGCTGCTTTTAAGCCGACTGAAGATTCTGCTACCGGGCCAACTGAATCCAGTTAGTAATTGCACATTTTTCTACTTCACAAATTTAGGATTTTTATTTGCATTTAAGCATTTTCTTAAAATGGTGTTATAATGTTCTTTTTATTTGTTGTTTCCTGGTGTGGATAAATGCCCAAAACTGATTCTGTGTATAGGTAAGTCGGGACCTATGCTATCTGTTGAAACAATCGAGAAAATGATGGAAGATCCAGCTGTGCAGAAGATGGTTTACCCGTAAGTTTGCAACCAACTTAAACTTTGCATCTTGTGCTATTTTTTCCTTTATTTTTTTTAATACGGTAATGTTTCCCCAGGAATTGGGTGCATTTGGTTGTAATAGCACAGTAAAGTTTTGCTGGTCATCAGTTAAATGCTTTATATACTAAATATCCCATAGCCTGTACACCCTTCACATCTGCACACCTGACCTATTACACAATATGCTCGCGCAGAAAGATAAACGCTCTATATCACATGTAGCACCGCAGGAGCCAGCTGTGCCCCAATATATACCTATGCCTAAGTCTGTTTCGTCAGCGCTTTTGGGTTCAAAAGGGTTCCTGGTCAATATATATCAGTTCAGTTGCGGACGCAGAACAAAATCTTAGGTATGGTAGACACAGGATGCAAAAATCACTACCCATTATCCATTTGAGACAGCCATGGGATATTGAAAGGAACACTTAAATCACTTACTGTGTTTGCTATTGACATTGTGGTGGCCGGTGGTCGGTGCTGCTGCCCTGCACATTAGCCTCCCGCCGGCCGCACCACCGCAAGGAAGTGCCACTCAATTGCCGCGTGGCCGCGCCCGGGCACACACCCCTTCACCCCACCCCCACCCCCAACCCTATGGCCGCGCTCGCCCCCAACCGCCATGCGGTCACGCCCGGCACCACCAAAGGCTGTGCCTGCAACCGCACACACGTGTACGGGCCACGGCCCACCGTTCGCCAGCCTTGACGCACACCTTGCTCCGCCTCCACGCTACCTAGGGTTAGGCCGATGCAGGAGGAGAAGAATGGAGGATGGACCGATGGAGGAGGTAGCTGCGATGCCAATTTGGTCTAGCTGTTCGGTTTGGGCTGGTTGGCCCACAAACAACACACCCTCGGCCCAGACGTGCAGCCTTGCGGAGATGCGGCTCATAAATGGCTTGCCTGCTTTGCCCGTCGTGGCGTCGCCCCAGCCTTCGTCTTCATGCCCGGTGAGATGCAAGGACTGAAAGGAGGAAGGGGTGCTGGCCGGTGCCGCGTCTTACCTCTGGCAGATGCCATAGCTCGCCATAGTGGTGGCTCCACCCCTGTATCAATCCAAGTGGTTCTATATGATGCAATCACAACATTTGTGTCCAATATGGCATCACTAATACTCCCATCTGCATAGGGTATCTTCCTTCATTCTTTTTCCTGAATGATAAGGACAATTAAGTGATTAATAATACCAAAATAAATAACTGACCAAGTATTTAGTAGTGAATTTTACTAGTTTGGGAGTCTGCCATCTGTAGGCTAACAACCAGTCCTGCGCAACAGCATGCCATATGAATCTCACATTAATAATTTGTCAGCGTTCCAATTATGGCTTGTTATGTGATGGGGCTGAGGTGATCATGCAGCACTGTCTCCCATGTAATGGCCATCATACGAACCGGTTTCAGTAATTCTGAAGTTGTTAATTCTTGTATAGCAGAAAACTAGGTGTAAATTAAGATTTCTCTTTTCTTTCAAGTAGCTTGGAATTTTTAAGGTTGCTGATTTCTTCACATGTTGCAGCTACTTGCCTGAGGAGATGAGGAACCGAGATTCATTCAAGTGTAAGCCCCTGTTAACTTATTTAAACACTTCCGTATCACATAAATTGAAGTTTATTTTCTGTTTTCGTGTAGTGACGTGTGAGAATCTTATTTTCCAGGGATGCTTCAGAATCCGATGTACCGCCAACAACTACAGGATATGCTGTAATACATTAATTCTTTGCACTTTTTGTATGTACATCTGTTTCTGATTTTATCATTTCAACTTGGATGTTGAATTGTTGATATTTTAAATGTTTGTAATTAAAGTGAACCCTGGCCAAAAGTAATTCGAAAGATGAACCCAGTAGCCTTGTCACTAACCCATGCCGCATCAGTCTTGAACAATGATGCCATGGACTGTTATAAGCCTGTAGGATCGTGCCTTGTATTTACTGGGTAATGCCAACACATGTTATGTGACTTGTGTGTTAGCCCAGAACTCGTACCCATGGGCCACGGTGTTACCTACTGTTACCGTCTGTTATCCCTTGCAGTATGGAGTTGAACTAAGTATCAATATATGAATGTAAATAGTATACAAATCTTCCCTGGCCTTTTTATACTGATGTTTTGCTTATTAACAGAAATAACATGGGTGGATCTCCTGATCAATGGGATAACCGCATGCTTGATCACTTGAAGAACTTCGACCTTAGCAGTCCGGAAGTCAGGCAGCAGTTTGGTGAGTGAATTAAACGCTTCCACATTTACTTGGATCAGGTTTGGAACACAGGAATTCTGCAGGAAATTTCCCATTAGCTCTCATCCAGTGCTTTCTCCCATGTTCTTCTAAATATGTTATATTGAGCATCCGGTGTTTTTTTAATACCCCTGTTATTTTCCTGTGCTAAACACCTAGCATAGTTTTCACACATGCTCCTGTTATTATACTTGGTAGGGGATAGAAATAGTTGAATTGAACTGAATTAAAAATACATTCTTCCCCTGAAGCAATTTTCTATTGCTTACCACAAGTCATCATTTGCAAATTTGTTCCATCAGTTACCCATAAATTTTGTTGTCCAATAAAAATGAGTAGATGTGAATTCCCAAAATCTTTGATTGCCTGTACAGCGCAAGTTGGCATGACTCCAGAGGAAGTAGTATCGAAAATAATGGCAAACCCTGAAGTTGCTGTTGCTTTCCAGAATCCAAAAATTCAAACGGCCATCATGGATGTAAGTTCCTGTACAAACTATTTCGTACTATTTGAATTATTTGATTCTATTTCGTACTATTTGAATTATTTGATTCTTCTGACATGGTGTCATCTTGATGCAGTGCTCGCAGAACCCTCTGAATATTGTAAAATACCAAAATGACCAAGAGGTATGTTTTGATTCTCGTAACATTTTATATCGACGCGCATATTAAGTTTACCATTTGACTCACCCTGGTTCTATTTCTAATCGGATGTCTCTGCTGGTAGGTCATGGATGTTTTTATGAAGATATCACAAATCTTTCCTCAAATTAATGGCTAGTCGATCTTCATCAAGAGAATGCAATTTTGATTTGCCTTGGCCTATCTCATCTCCAGTCTAAATGGCTGCGGTAGCATCTGTTGACTGGCTGAGTAAAGAAAGGAACTTCATCTGTTCAGTCATTATGCGCCAACGATGTACCCTTTTTTCTGTCAAGATTTTTGAGTTGCCAATGTACATCATATGATCTAGTGTTTCGGCTTTGGGTGCTACCCTGCCTATAGTCAGACTGTGAAGAGTAATGAACGTAGCAAGGTTAAGATTTTTATTTACATCACAGCTCCGTACAATTGTGTAGTTCGTGCTTTGACATTACATGGTTTGTCCTAGGATGTGAAGAAGAGAGTTCATATCACCTCAATTTTGATATATTATGTATTATATTTGTGTTACCATGGCAATGCAGATGAACATGTTGCTATGTACCCCAACTGTTTGGTTGGATTGTAGCCCATCTTCCATATAACTGATGCGCAGGGGCGTCAAATATTTCAGATTTTCTGGCCGCTGAGAGCCAGGGGTGTGCAATCTGCGGTTTAAGTCGTTTTCGCTCTAGATCTGCCATTGTGGTGTGTAATCTGCAGTTTAAGCCCATCCCGGTCGAACCACTTGCTGAGAGCCATTGTTAACCAGAGAGCCTAAAGGCAACAAAATGCCTACTTGGGCTGATGACCAGGAGAGGTTAGTTCAACTTCGGTTTCAAATGTTTTGTTGGTCATGATGGGATTGGCTTGTCATCTCTTATGTGAAGAGAAGAAATGGGCATATTATTACTTACCACTGGCTAGTTAAATCCCGTTTGTTTCCATCTCCAAAAAAAAAAACCCGTCTCGCTGGACAGGCATAAACGTAAGGAAATCGAGCGTCCAATCGCTAGAAGGCTGAGCCACCAGCCCGCCACACTTTCTCCGTTTCTCGTCTCCCTCCGCTGCCCTCCCCCGCACGTCCACGCTGCTCGGCACGCCCGCGCCGGCCGCACGTAGCACGCTGGCGTTTTGGGCTTTTGGCTCGGTCGCTGCTGGCAGAACAGCTGAACAGGTGATTGTGTTGGATCGTTAATAGCAAATAAGAGGGGGTGAATGATTGTTATTCCTAGCGAAAATTTTTTTCTCAAATCATTGTCTTCTGACCAACCTGTCAACACAGTGAGAACACAAAAACAAAGGACAACAAAAGGGAAAATATTTCTTCCTGGCACTGTGCACGGCAGCAGAGCGCTGTGTTACTGTAGCATATTACTGTAGCAGATTGAAAATCGAAGGCTCCGCTTCCCGTCGCTCTTCTCTCTCCTAGAAACCAACAATGCTGTTACTGGTCAGTGGCGGACCTAGGATTAAATCTTAGGTGTAACGATGTAGCTTCCTCGCCGGACACCGTCTCACCACGCACCGCTAGGGTTTTATCGTTCGGTCCTCGCTCGATGGCTCCACGCATTGCGTTGAGCTTTTGTTTAACTAAACTTCTTTTTAGTAACGTATTTATGTCCGATTCAATTTTAACAACCAATTCATCTTATAATTCATGAAAAAGACAAGGATGCGACGCATACTGAAATCATGGATTGTCCGTTATCATAATTTGGTATATTAACAATGTTGATTTACCAATTGCAACATACAAGTTCTTTTTTCTATTTTGCGAATTCACATAACAAAGTGTGCTCTGTGCTGCTTGATTTCTTATTTTGCAAATTCCTTCCACACCACTAGAATAACATAACTTTAGCATCTAATTCATACCATTTTAGCATCTAATTCATACCATTTTAGCATCTAATGATCTAATTCATACAGAGACACAGAGTACTAACTATTAAATTTTAGCATCTCGTTCTCTTTTGCAATTCAAATTCATACCTCAACAAAAAAGAAGCAAAGCAAAAAAAATGTGAAATTCATACATCAGGAATTAAGATGTAAGAACCAAGAGAAAGTACAAATACTAATTGCTTGGCTTGGCTGCTTGCGGCCCCAAATCTGTAGTCGCGCCTCCGATCCTCCCCTCCCAACTTGTGGCGTCGGCGTGTCGCCCCTCCTCCGATCCTCCCCCTCCCGAGCGCTCACCTCTTCTTCTTCCCCATTCTATTCTTCCCATCCCCTTTCTTTTCTCTTCACTCCCCAACCCAATATCTCACTCTCCTGATGCCTTGCTTTGGTTGAAGTTCTCCAGGTGCCGCCTCCACCGCCGCTTTGCCGCCATTGCACTCCACCGCCGTCCTCACAAGACCTCTCCGCTCACTCGCAGACAGCTGCAGCAGTCGCTCGCCGGTGGTGCCGCCCACCGCATCAAGGCGCTACCGCTGCCGCCGCCGAGTTAAGCCACCGCCGCCTACCGCCGCCGAGTTGGCCTACATGGCTTGCCACCCGCTTTGCCGCCGCTTGCTAGGGTTGGAGAGTGGAGTTTGCAAATGGGGGGAAAAGGGGAAGTGAACCAACCAATAGATTTAGTGATTTGGTAAGATGTGCTATTGGGCTTAGCTAGGCCTGGGTGTAGGATTTGGTTTGGGCTGTGGCAAAACTAGCAAGGAGCAGCCGAGCGGCGAGCAGGGACCGCCGGCGCTGGGGGTGGGGGTTCGGCCGGCGCCGACTACCTCGGGCAACTGCCCACCCTTGCCCTATTGCTAGGACCGCCCCTGTTGCTGGTTGACCAACAACCGAGAGAAAAATAAGAAAGGACGCGATGTGCTGCTGCTGTTGTTCCGCACGCAGACCGAGGCAAGATGCGCATTGATGAGGAGCAACGAGACCGTAGGAAGCCCTGTTGCGTGATGGCACGCCGACTGAGGCAAGGAGAGAGACAACCGCGTAGATGGCTTGTCGGCGCCCCGATCAAGAAAACGAGACAACGCCGCCGTCGAAAATTTTCCGCACGGATCGGATCTATTTGTTTTTATTGCTTGATCATATTTGTTTGTGGCTACAAAGTACCCTCCTGGCACCCCTCAAACCCTAGGACGAAAATAACATCTGTAAAGCCCCAAGGTTAGCACTTACCCCATCTCTATTTATAGCCTAGCGCCCAAACCATGATCTTATCCCTAAGACCATGTGTTTCAATCCAATTCCAACAAATAAGGAATTTTAAATTCTCTTAGCGTTCCACTTTTGGACACCCTAAAATTGTCACGTGCCGTAGCCTTCGAAACGCACCTTCATAGCTCCAACACGTATTAACCATCTTTGATCTCCACTCGTCCTAACTTGAGCTCGACCGTCTCCTCCAGTATCCTCGACTTTTTAGACCATGACTTCACACCAAGTCATTTCCAGGTCACCACCGTAGACCACGATCGTCTCCGAGTTATCCTGCACATACAAAGAATAAAACAACATATTTTCCCGGCACAAATTCTTCCCAACTTAACCGACATAAATCCACATCTCAAATAATATCAGTAAATAACATTATCAATTATTCATCAACTAAAATATACCAGACCTAGCCACATGGTTTAACATATTGCGTCAGGTCTAGGTCGACTACCGTCTTCTACGTCAGCGATGTGCAGATTGACGCGCAGGCAGGGGTGAACTATTTCGCCTCAACGGCTAGCGAGCCTGGTCCCGACGAGGTTGCATTGGTAGGTCAGCGTCGGAGAAGTTGTGCGCGTTACAGCTTACAAATCGGCGTTTTGACTCTGCCGGCCAGCCATTCGCGGATCGATACAGGAACGCTGTCTGATTCTCTGAACGAACGACGTCGCAGATGAGAATAGCAAGCCGAATCCCGTCCCGGCGAGAGACCCTTCCGACTTTTGGCAGAACAGAGACACGAACGCAATGGGGTCAAACATAGCTACTCGGAGTCTACCCAATGATCAAGGATGACGATTCGCCAAGAATTAAGCACCGAGGAAGACGAAAGCAACAAGCCAATCAGGGCTTGCTTCTGCTGCGAGCTAGCCAGGCCTGCCGAATTCTGGCTCTGTTGAGTTCCGTCTCTTATTGGATTTGTCCAACAAATGATGGTGTCAACATTAACAAATCGACGTGTACTCCTATACACCGCGAGCACGGTCTTCGGCCATCTCTCTTACGTAATCTTATTATGGAAAATAAATTGAGTGAATAGCGAGTTTTTATATTCCTGTGGTACATGTACAACCACAACCGCTCGGGTTCCATGGTTCTATTGGAAAAATCCCTCTTCATTTAAGTGGAAGGATCCATGTTTTTTTTACTAGGGATCCTGCTCCCTCGAAAAGTCTTAGTTTGCGTTTTCCCCAAACCAAAGAAGGTTGCATGTCTTCGGGCTACGGCAAAGGAAATTGGTCGCAAGTCGTAACAATGTCAAATTGTCAATCGATCTGTTCAGACATTTTTTTATCACTTTAGGTGATCAAACCTGCAAATCTGGCTATCAATCTCTGACGAGATGGTCAAAAGCGGAACCATTTTAGAAACTTTCATGAAAAGGGGAACATTCTGTTCAACAGAACAGGAGCTATTGGTAACACTTTTTGGCAATTCAAAGGTAGAAGAATGAAATAAAAAAGACAAAATGCAAGCCTATGAAAGCAAGTTTATATCTGCATAATAAGCGCAATCTAGCTGTGCAAATAACAATGTACTAACTAAAAATAACAATATTATTTGTTTTCTAATATCATCGATATTTTTCTGATGTGGATGTGTCATCTAAAATATTGCTGAATACAGAAGAAAGAGTCCTGCAAGGTCCTCTTCTTTGAACGTAACCTGCAAGGTATTCTTCTCTTGTCGGTCTGGTTTTTCAAGAGCCACTAATAGCTCTTAAACTATAATATTTTTTTTATAGCATTAGCTTAGCTTCTATGCAGAGACGAGTCATACAAATGTTCTCTGCTGTTAAGCCGTTCCCTTCAAGAACCACCAACTCTTCGAGTACTACGATAGTAGTACTACACTACTACTTGCTCTCTCTTTGTTGCTTTTAAATGATTCTGGTAAATGATTATTGATAAGAAAAATGATGTCTGTGCTTTGTCACATTCACAACCAAAGACTATTATAAAATCAGATGCTTTGTGACTTCCAAAACCTGTAAAGTAAATTTGAACTCCAAAGTACATAAATTTGGATTCGGCTAGTGCTGCATCAACTTCAAAATATTGTGTCGGCCCTGTACAAAAATTTCAGTGGCGGCTACTTTCCGTAAATCATAGCCGCAATGAAATTTTACAATATGGAATAGATTAAGGTATTCATGACTTATTATTGTCAACGAATGACATAGATGTATTGACAATTCAACTTCCAGTTAAAGATACATAATAGTCTGCACTCTGAAGAAAGCTTTGCTCGCACACTGACACTGGTAAACAAGGGTAATCGAAATGAAAGAAAGATGACGCTGTATTTTTTGAAAACAAGACGGGGCTATTTTTTCTTCTTCCTGGACTGATGTACGCTAATGAGAATTCAGAACTTGAGACCTGATCAAAATCTAAAAGCCCATAAATTCGGCAGAAAGCCATCACTGGGGAAAACGCAAGAACGAACGTGGAAAACTAAAAGTTCAGGTGAAAAAAAGGCCGAAACTTTCAGTACAAATGCAGATGCAACCATATGACTCGGATCACAATTTTAGCAGGAGAATTTTCCTGGAAGTTACAGTGTGGCACTTCGCTTTTGCTCTAGGAATCTTTTATAAATGTGCTCTGAATTTTTCCTAAAAAAATGACAAGGTAAAACTGGTTTTGGACCAAAAGTGCAGATTGATCAACCACTTGCATTCACATAGAAAAGGCAACAATGGCAATACGAAAATTGACCAGGCAAGGTCATTGGAAAGGTGCAACATGCAGCAACTTGGTGTTCAGACTGTACACACTGTGCTATCAATCTCCATGTCCTCACATAAGCAGGTGAGCCAAACAAACGGCAGTACGATATCTGAATCTCCCGCGCCAACTTAACAATTCATCATGATATATTCATGTCAGCATAAACAATACTGTACTGTTAGGTGAAACAGATAAGGGAGAGGGAAAACAAGAAGGAAAGATGTCGATTCCTCAACGGAATTTTTTTAAGGAAAAACTAGTCCAAGAGGGAAGAAGAAGATGGAATGTAATTGACACCTCAACCCCTTGGGCATGCCAATTGGATGCCGGTTAATTATGTTTGTTTCTTGCATGCCTAGATGGAAGTATCCAAGTGACAAGTAGTGATGACCAGTAAATCAAGAACACAGTGACAGCACGCTCGATCGTACGCTAACAGCGATGTTTTTTTCAACGGATCAAAATGTAACACCCCAAAATTGGGATCTACGGGATTTTTAAAACTTTTGCGTGTTATTGGTTATCAACTTGTGTAAAACTTTGCTGAGTTGTTTTGAAGGCGATGATGTCCGGATTAGTTTCTCCAAAAGAATGAATCGCACCAACGAACGCATAAATAAGAATATTAAATGTTCAATTCATGATTAAAAAAAACCGGAACCTTAAAAGTGGAGTTTCAAAACTTCAAACCGAAGTTTCATATGTACGTAAATCCTCTAAAAATCTCTAAAATAGAAATCCATGAAGAGAACTTATTCCAAAAATGTAACATCCCAAATCTTGGGTTTGTATTTCAAATGTATAAAAAGGTGAACTTTTTAAAACTTTTTGGCATGCATAGTATTTCTGGAGCTTTTGCACATTTTGTTGCTTTTGAAAAAGTTCAAATCAAGTAAAACATATAACTGAAATCGAAGCTCCAAACAAAATCAACAGTAAAAACTTGTGATCATCCTTCGAAAATAATTTATTTGAATCTTATAATATTTATCTTGATTTAATATGAATTTTCCTAAATTTTTAGAAACCAACTAGACCCTAAGAAAATTCAAACACACTTCAAAAGGCCTTTATGTAAATGCTTTAGATAAAGAAAAATAAAAATAATGAAAAGTGAGGTTAGAAAATTTATATGAGTACTAGGTCATCTTAGGAACCTCTCTGAACAATTTCAGATTTTTAGGAATTTATTTGCTATTTTATCTTGGCCGGTCAAAGTGGAAGGTTTTGAAATAAGCTTAGTCAACTGTTGGACTCAGGTCGGACCCGGCCACTTGGTCCGATTAGACCACCCGAGCAGACCTGGTGAAGGATCTAGACCTGCCATTATGTGTTAATTGAGTTTTGGTGATTAATGACAAATCTAATTGTGAGACTAACACCTTTATTGATATACATATTGTGTAGTCTTATTTGGATATAAAGATGATAATCATGAAGGCATGCATGTGATTAATGACAAATCTAATTGTGAGACTAACACCTTCATTGATATACATATTGTGTAATCTTATTTGGATATAAAGGTGATAATCATGAAGGCATGCATGTGATTAATGACAAATCAAATTCATTGGATAAACAAAAGGAAAATCCAAACAGGTATGCATTTATAATGACAAATCTATTTGTGAGACTAACTCTCTTATTGTTATATCTCATTATTAGTTTCGTTTGGATATAAAGAACAAAAAAGGTATGCATTCTATTTTGTATTTTTATACCTTGTTGCATTCCTCGGATCCAAAATATAGGTTGAACTCCACCAAAAGGTTATCTTGAATATGTGCATATGTTTCCATTACACATTCGTGTATGCACACATATAGGAGGAGTTCATTCTATATTTTGAGGTTTCATTAGTATTGATCCATATTCCTATTTCCACATATATTTAGGATCTTTACTTTGAAACATATCCTTTGAATATATTTAACTTACATAGTTAATATATTCATATGAGTATATGAGACTTGTGTAGTTCATATATCCTTGAATATATTTAACTTGTGTAGTTAATATATTCATGTGAGTATATAAGACTTGTGTAGTCTAAATATACTTATATGTGAGTATAACATAACTTGTGTAGTTCATGTGTACTCATATATCCTTGAATATATATAACTTGTGTAGTTAATATATTCATGTGTGTATATGAGACATGTGTGCTCATATATCCTTTGAGTATATATAACTTGTGTAGTTATATATATTCATATGAGTATATACAACTTGTGTAGTGCTTATATACTCATACCAATCTATATTCAATTATTTGTTATTGAAGTGATTATCATCAATTACCAAAGAGAGAAAGATTGTGATATCTTGTCCCACCATTATGAGTTAATGGTATGATGTGGTAATTAATGATAATCATATTGTGGAACTAACATTTTTCATGAGTTGGATAAGCAGGTTAGGTTCCATGATAATGAAGACTTGGGATGACATCATGTGAGGATTGTCATCAAGTCAAGAGGAGTTCCATCATGTGTTGATGGAAGTCAAGTGAAGGAAATCATCGTGTGTCGATGATGTTCAAGAAAAGGAGATGATCATCAAGTCAAGATTCTTGAAGAAGAGGAAATCATCATGTGTTGATAATATTGAAGATCAAGAGCTTCAAGTAAAGGATGCATCATGTGTTGATGCATGCCAAATTCTAGAAGAAGAGATGATCATGAGTTGATCATCAAGTAAAGAGAAGGTCCATCATGTGTTGATGAAGATCGATTGAAGAATGCATCATGTGTTGATGCATATCAAGAAAAGGGAATCATCATGTGTCGATGATGTTCAAGAAGAGGAGATGATCATGAGTTGATCATCAAGTCAAAGAGAAGGCCCATCATGTGTTGATGGAGATCAAGTGAAGGATGTCATCATGTGTTGATGAGCGTCAAGTTAAGATCCCGAAGCAAAGCTTCATCATGTGTTGATGAAGGTCAAGTGAAGAACTCATCATATGTTGATGAGTATTCAAGTCAAGGACCCGGACTTGAAGTGAAGATGTGTGTCATCAAGCTTCAAGCGGTTGCGCAAGGCAAAGGTATGACTAGCTAGGGCTAAGGATGTGTTTCTAGTCTTTTACCGGTCTCGGTGTTTTGTTGGGAGACCGGATTGCTAGTATAGGTTGCCGTACTATTAAGAGGGGTCTTTAACTAGTAGCTTGAGTTAGTTATGTGTTGATAGCTCACTGTGTTTGCTCTAACTCATCTTGGCATGATGCAATTATTTGCGAATGTGTTTTGCAAATAGTTGAAACTCACGTATAATATTGTTAACATGTTGCCAATATTTGCGAATGTGTTTTGCAAATAGTTGTGGCGCATGTATTATCCTTGTAGAATATGACTTTAGTTTGCGAATGTGTTTTGCAAATGGTTTAAGTCTATGTACCTTTTCTTTGTGGCATTGATTCTAAAAGTGTGCAAATGTGTTTTGTAACTTGTTGAGAATCTTGCCTTTGAACCCTTGTTTGCATCACTTGTCAATTGTCAAATGTGTTTTGCAATTGAATTTGTTTTGGATGCAAACTGCTGTTTTTCTCAGGAAAATCGGTTGTACCGACGTATTATGGGCGGTTCGACCGTGCTGCGGTTCGACCGGATTTTGGTGCGGTATGACCGCACATCGGTTGTTCTGATTTCCAGTTGGCGATTCAATTAAAACAGTACCGGTGTATTTTGGTTCGGTGACTCCCTTGATAATTGGTAGTATCAAGACTCCTTGAGCTGATGCAGCGACCAAGCGGTAGTACCGCATGTTAGTTGGCGGTCGTACCACACCGGTGCCCAACGGCTAGTTTTATATCCGTTGAAAGAAGTGCGGTCGTACCGCACCCTAGTTGGCGGTCATACCGCATGTGCTGATTTTTCAGCAGACTTTTTCACAACGGCTAGTTTTTGTGTGTGGACTATAAATACCCACTTTGGCCGTGTGTGGGCAAGTTGCTGGTGCCCCTAGACATTCCATTGAGTAAAGAGCAAGCCCTCTACTCTCTTTTGTGCATGTGTTGCACTTAGTGAGCTTAGAGAGCAAACCCTAAGTGCATGTGTTGCCTTAGGTAGTGAATTGTATATCCATTGAGCTTAGACACTTGATTAGTTCAAGTGAGAGTCTAAGACTTGTTACTCTTGGTGTTTGCCGACGCCTAGACGGCGTGGTGGCATCGTGCGTCGGTGATCTTCTCAAAGAAGCTTGTGAGAAGACCCGAGCGGTTTGTGAGTGGTGTGGTGCTCACCATCTCCGGAGTGGAGGAAAGAGCAACCCTAGTGGAGCGAGGTGTTGGTTTGGTTTGGAACCAGTCCAAGTGGTTGGACTTACCTCGGAGGAAGGCTTAATTTGTGGAGCCGGCCCAATTGGTTTAGGTTTACCTCAACATGGATTAGGGGAGACCGGCAAGTCTCCGAACACCATGGTAAAACATCGACGTGTCTATTATGGCTTGCATTCTTATGCCTTACTATTGCATTTACATTCATTGTGTATGAATGCTTGCTTTAACTTGTGCAATTTACATTGCTTGAATTGAATTGCTTATAAGTCTTGCTTAATTGCTATATTCATCAATAGACTTGTATAGTTGGTGCACTTAGTTGAACCTAGTTGTTTTAAGCTTTAATTGTACAAAACCGTATTTGTATTAGCTTCCGCATTAGAAATCGGTTTTAGCCGTAGAGAATTTTAAAACGCCTATTCACCCCCCTCTAGTCGGCCTCCTCGATCTTACACCTGGCTCCGACTAGACCCCGACCCGAACTAGTCTAAGTTGACTCGACCCAACCGCCTAAGCGCACCGACCGAGCCACACTACGACTCGAGTCGCACCGTGTCGTTGACACCGCGGGCCCCACCTGTCAGCTCCTTCATCTCCGCGTCACAGGCGACGAGTGCCATGCACAGCACGCGCTCTGAGCGCCAAAGCACACTGGCGATCATGCGCTGTGCACCTCCGTCCACCTCCGCACATGGGTCATGCCGCTGCGGTCGTTGCCCAACCAGCGTCCACCTCAAAGAGACGCCATCTTCTCTTGCCCGTTGGAGCTCGTCAAAACCCCCCTCTCTCTCTCGACCGCTCAGACGAGCTCGGCCATTCCTCCTTCTCCTCTGAGGTAAACCCTCCTTTCTCTTCACCTTTGTCCTTCTCGTTGCATGTCGTACCCATGTTGCTAAGCTCGTACCTAGACATGCAGCGGAGTTGACGGAACATGGGCTCGTCTTTTTCTTCTCCGGTGCGCGACCCGTGACGCTTCGCCGTGTCAACCTTCGCTCCAGTGAGACATTCTCCTTCTTTGGTGTGTCAACACATTTTCTAGAGTATGAGGAAGCTTTCCCCTTCATTGATTTGGTTTCCGTTCACAGGAGCCTCGGGATCTTGGATTTTCTCCGTCGACGGCTGAAGTTTCCCCTTTCGTCTCCACCTCTGGCACGGTGAAGCATTCCCCAATCCCGTGCTATGGCAACATCTTCTTAGTCCCCTTAAGCTTTCCCAACATTTCATTTCACTTTCTTTTGCTTAGGTCGAGCTCCCCTCGTCAACCTCATTGCCGCCGCCTCGGTTCTACGTCGTCGGCAAGCCTCAGCCTAGCTGGTCCTCTCCTCGGCACCTAGGTAGGCTCACTGGACCCTATAGTAGCTTATGCGCGCACTAGCTAGCTCGTTTAGCCCTTGGGTTGTGACTTGCACGTAGCCGTAGGAGTCCCTCCACCTTTCTCCGGCGTGTCGCCACGTCGGACCTTCTCCGACGATGCTCCGGCCGCCCAAAGTTTCGCCTTGACGTGGTGGATCCATTTTAGTCCTTGGCCAGCACTGCCTTGGCTTGAGTCGCCGGCAATAGCCACGGTAAACTCGCGGCCTCGCACTCCTCTGCGGTCGGAAGTTTCGACAAGAACTGTAGCGTCGGGATTAGGAGTAAATCAGTGTCCTAAGCACGTTTAACTGTGTAGATTCGGTTTTAAATTCACTAATGATTCGCTTACATGCGGGACCAAGCCATTAAGTGCACAGCGTTTTGGTCCGTGGACCATGAATTGGGTGCATGGACTCTAGTCTATGTACTATTCCCATGAGCCAACTCGCTGACGTGTAGGACCACACGTTAGTAGGATTTTAACCAAAAATTAAAAGGAAAAGGAAAACAATGTACAGTGGACCCCACATATCATTTATTGTGGCTAGCTCAAGCTCGGCAAGAAAATTATTTAATTCCATTTAAATTTCTGAAAGGAATTATTTTTGTACTGTAAATTCATATTACTTCAAAAATTCATAACTAATGCAAGTTAACTTCAAATTGAGTAAAACCAATTTTGTTGGGTTTCATTTTTATTGTAATTTAATTTGGAATAACTTTGAAACATGTTACTGTCCTAGAAAATTTAATTGTTAGGATTAAATTCGGTTTAGGATTATTTTTATACTAGAAATGGATTTAACTTCAAAAATGCATAAGTATTTCTTTGTAACTCCAAATGTAGTGAAATAAACTTTGATGGTTTAAATTTTTAATGTAATTTAATGTGGAATAGGTTTGGAGTATGTCACTATCATCGAAAATCTTGATATTCAAATTATTTGCACACTAATGGCACAACTTTGAAAATTCATAGAAAATTCATATGGACTCCAAATGAGGAGAATCAAGTTTTTCTAGTCATAACTTTTTATTCTATGTCATGCCATGTAGTTTTTGTATTCCCCACATTTCTAGAAATTTTTAACAAAATGATAATTTTCGGATGAATAGTAACATATCACTATTTTTCTGATTTTTCTTCCCTTTTGATTTTCCAAAGGCCATAAATTCCACATACAAACTCCAAATTAAATAAATTTTGTTTATAAATTCATATAAAATCATAATCTACATATTGTGTAATTTTCATGTATTTTGGATGAATTTGATTTTTTGGATATATTTGGTGTTACGCGTTCTTATTCGCTTTTCGTGTCCAATCGCTAGCTTACGAAGATCCGAGTGAATTCGAGAGTGATCCTTAGTAGCAACAAGTGGATTATCTTCAGCAAGGCAAGCAACCCCCCCTTTGATCATTTTGATCCCATTATATTCAATACAAGTATCTTGTTTGCAACTATATGTATGCATGCTTTATGTAATATTTCTCGTTAGAGGTAGTTAATCCTATTGATGCATTGAACTGTAGGTAAATGTTATTTCCAAGCCACTAGCCTAAGTTATTATTCCCGCCGATGTTATTGCTCGGTGGATGTTATACGATCTATATATGTTTGTGCGAATTGATGCTTAGCAATGCTTAGATCGGTAGAATTGGGCGGTTATCGACTTCGTCGATAACCTTGATCACTCAAATCATTTTATTACACTATGTCCAGCACCATGTGCTTCTTACTTTGAAAATTAAAAGTGTAAATAAAATGATTTAGACTTGGGCAAGTGGTTGAATGGTGTGTTGTTGGGTGTGTGAATGGTCTTGCCTAGGTCAACAAGGACCGAACATCTTGTTTCACTAAAACCATCACTAAAACCAATCATTTTTGTGTGCATTCCACATGAGAGGGATATGAGATCTCTCTTGACTTAGTACTTTGGCGTGTGTTGGCTCCAGTTGTGGGTGGTTTTTGTTGTGTTGAAAAATGTTCTGTTTTGTTGGGATGTGCGGGGAGGGTTTCTAGTTAGGTTCCCTCACCCGAGGGGCGTCGGTAGTTGTCTAAGGCTTTACCCCGAGGGGTAGTTGACCGAAGCTTTACCGGTGACTCCGACACAACGTATGTGTTTCCATTTATATGGGCGGCTCGTAGTTAATACATTATATTGGAAACATCTCGTAGGACTTAGCCTTGCCAACATACCTAAGGAAGTGTCTATAACTTGGCGAAAAGGTGGTCCGGTGTGTGGGTACAGTTGTACACCCCTGCAGGGTTTTAAACTATTCGAATAGCCTCGTCCTGGGTTATGGACACACTTGGGATTGGACTTGCAGGAGTTAGACTTAATATTTTGGAATTCAAACTTAAAACTTGACCGGGTGGTATTGAAAGTGGCTCTCATGCTATGTTTGTGAGCTGCAGGGGCAGCCACCTGTTGTTGTTCAGATGTTGTCTAATGTTATTTACTAGCTGTTATTTAAAGGATTAAAAATGTTTGCTCACTTGCAATTTCAATCTACTACTTGTACTTCAAATGAAATATTGCTTTATGCTGAAAATTGCTTAGTATAGTAGCCTTCTTTTGATACTTGAATACATCTATTATATTTTGTTGCTTGTAAGACTTGCGAGTACAACTTTGTACTTAACCGGATTGTCCACTTGTTCAGAGGAGGTTGACCCCCAAGGGGTTAGCCATTGTGAGACTGTCTACGACGACGACGACGACTAACTTGGCGGGTTTCCGGTCGGTTGCCTTGTGAGTAAGGGCAGCCGATTGGTTTTCTTTTGTGCCATCTTATGGCTTTTGTATTTCCGCTGCGTTCTCTATCTTTTGGATGTTCTATTTGGCCGGTCAGCCCTATTATGTAATCTGAACTTGGATGTTGTTATTGTTGCAAGTTATTAAGACTTCAGTAATGTAATATTTGTGTATGTCATTGATACTTGTTTGTGAGTGTGTATGTGTACCGCTGTTTTGGGAGGTACATAATACACCAAGAGCAAGGAAATTTGATTTGTGATGCTAGGACCATTGGAAGGTTAAGTATTACAAGTTAAATCACCTGGCGGTTCTCACAAAAATTAAAGCCATCATTTTTCTCCTAATTTCCTTTTCCTCTTTTTCTCCTCTCTTTCTTTTTCATCCTGTTTCTCCAGCCGAAATCGGCTTGGCCTATGCGCCTTGGCCCAGAGCCACCTCCCCTTCTCGGCCCGGCCCAGCGCCGCTCCCCACTTCCCCGAAGGCGGCCCCGGCCTTGGCCCGCCCCCTCCGAACCGTGCTACCTTCTCTCTCTCTCTCTCTCTCTCTCTCTCTCGCCACCCACAAGCCACCTACCCCTACCTGTCTGCCACCCCTACACTCGCGCCTGCTCCACTGGAGCTGCACGGAGATGATGCCCCTTCCCCCACACTACTCCTCGCCGCCTTCAGCAACGTCACGCCGTCGTCGCTCAATCGCCTGCCCCCGTCCCTCCGAGCCATTGCTCCTATGCTGCCTTGATGCCGAGCTGTCCCGCTGGTCCCAATCGGCCACCAGCCCTCCATCCCTCTCTCGTCCATAAAAGGTCACCCCGACCTCGCCTTGCCCTCCCCGACCACTCTCCTTCCTCCCTCCTCCACCGAGCACAAGCACAAAAAGGGCACAAGTGCCATTATCGGCCGTCGCATCGCCGTCGTGTCACCGCCGCACCGGTGAGTTCCTCACCTCCCCACCCGCGTCACCACGTGTTTTGGAGCCTGAGCAATCTTTTCCCTCAACCAATTTTACTTTTCGTCCACAGGAACTCGTCGGCGGCTTGATCTTCTTTGCTTCCAGCCAAAACCGCCTTTGCCGCCACCGCACCTCACTCGGTGAGCTCCGCTCCAATTACTTCCATCTCGAGCACCCTCTCACCCCAATTGTGCATCACCGGCCACTCACAGCTTCTCTCTCTACGCAGGACACCGTCGCCACGTGAAAGCTCCTCCGCCGCCTCAGGTCGACGCCGTCGACCACTCTCCGGCCGCCTCCATCACACCGCGTCACTCTAGTAGGCTCCCTTCGTCCCATAGATACTTATGCGCATGCTGGATAGTGGAGAATTCCGCCGGGTTGTAGAAACCGTCGTAGCTAGTAAGTCGCCGCTACCGACCGCCCTGGCCCTCGTCGTTGGTACCCCTAGGGTCATGTGCCCACAGGGAACCCATTTTGGGCTCCCTCTTGCTTAGCTCGCCAGCGACGACCACCACCCGAGAGCTCCTCCAACTGCTCTGCTTCGGTCCAAAGATGCCCAACACTGTAGCATTGTCCACATTAGGACATAGTAATCACTGTGCCATAGTGATGTCATTAAGACAAGAAAGTGATTAGGGATTGAGTTAATTAGGGCTCTATTAGATTGATATGTGGGCCCAAGAATGAATAGTAGGAAATAATTAAAATCAATTTTGATTATGAGTCTATGACAATCGGGCCCCACCACTTTAAGTGCACAATATAGACCGCATCCATGGACCAGCACAGTGCTTGTGGACCTTTGGTCCATATACTATTCATGTGGACCACGACTAGGACATATGGGCCCCATCTGTCATAAATGGATTTTCTTTAAGAAAATAAATGAAAAACAAAAAACAAAAATGCCAGGGCCACCTGTCATCCCCTAGTGTAATTTCCAATTAGGAAATAAAACAAAAGAAATTGAAAATGCAAGGGTCCCACCAGTCAAAGAGAGTATCCTCTCTCCTCTGTTTATTTCAGGTTTTTTTGTATTTAAAACTTCAGAGAGCCCATTCTCTCTCGTTTTAAATCCAAATCGAATTATTCTTATTTCTAAATTCATATAAATTCAAACTCTACCCAATCAACCAGAAAACATCCATTTTGGAGTTAATTCGAATTTCTGAATGAAATTTGCATTCTTTCATGTGTATCCGAACCCTAGGCGGTAACCCTAGGATCCCCTAACATAACGTTAACTACCTTACGTTGCAAGTAAAGTGTAATGGTAAAAGACCTTAGTTGAAACTAGTTAATATAACATGAACAACTAAAGTAAACTAGGACCTCTGTGTAAGATAGTGTCGAAGCGTCAAATAGGCACCTTGATAAGGGTGCTCATATAAACAGTAAGGAATGTTCAGGTGAATAATAACCCTAGGTCATTAACAATGACTAAGTTGAGAGGTAGCATATTCAACAAAGCCTAGTTCAATGAAAACATGATATGACTGACGAGTATGTCTCACGCATAACTAGGTTTTGCGGTTGTGTCAAAGACACCAAGGACCTAGGCAGTAACTGGTAATCATAATGACATAAGCCCACATATAATTAGGACATAGAATAAGCAAGGGAATAAAATTATATATATAGACATGTATGACAATTGACATATAAACCATGCTAGTAGTTGGTTAGGCGGTTGAGTGTGACCTCGACATTTAGAATAAAATGCCAAGTAAAATGCAGTAGTGATAAACCCTAATGAAGGTTAGCGGTAGCTATGGCCTAGCTATGTGCCAGTGATAGGACTCAAGACAATAGGGTCGATCGCTAAGCGAAGGCTAGTAGGCAGAGCCATAGACCTTGTAAGGTAGTTATTCACTTAGTCAGAAGTAGTCGTTAGCATATGTTGTAGCTAAGGATCAACCTAGTATGATAGGTTTACTTTAGAGTATGCAAGTCACGCAAGTAATGAGACCTAGTAAGAATCACCTCACAGATGAAAGCCAACCCCCAGACACCACTAAAGATGTAAGGCTGATGTCTAGCCAATACTTGAAAGTTCCAGCGAAGGCTCATGGAACTTCTTTAATAAATGACAAGTCGTAAAAGAAATCATTAAGTGAACTAGACCCCGTGTGTCGGTGAGACTTATGTCTACCGTATGCGAACCATGAACTTATGCATAGGTCTCACTTGACTATCATGGAACTTTCTCGATAAATAAAAAATAATAACTAAAGAAACCATTAGATCAGTTAGGCACCGCGTGTGAGTAGCGATGAGATGTTCCCAAGTGGGTGATAGTAACTTAACCACCAAACAACATTGTATCGACTCCAGTTATCATCCATCATTATCTGTTCCCAAGTAGTAGGCCCATTAGTAACCCGAAGGTGGATTAGAGAGTTAAACCTGACAAGGTAATCTCTCCCATCCAAGTAATCAATGAGGAATGTTCCTGGGAATATTCCCTCTCATCCGTTGGGTTCGTAGCTTTCTTTGCCAACGGATTTTCCAAGAGCCCGATCCCACCACTAGACCAAACGAGTAGAGTTTGGATTTATCTATTTTTGTATGAAGTATTTCCTTCATTCCCAATATTCTTGGATGTACTTCATTCCGTTTGAAGTATTTCCTTCATCAACTTCCTTTAGTTATACTTCGTCTGAAGTATTTCCTTCCTCAACTTCCTTTGGGTATAGTTCGTCTGAAGCATTTACTTCATCAACTTCTTTTGGATATACTTCGTCTGAAATATTTCCTTCATCAACTCCACTAAATAGGTTTAGTTTCATTATGAATGTTTCATTCTTTTAAGGTGCTATTAGCTATGTTTGCTTTCATTTGAAGTGTTTCATTTGGTTTAAATGTCTTTGAATTTATTGGATTTCATTTGATTATATTCAGGCGTTCGATTGTAATACGTGTAATTAGAAGTTTGAAGCCTGGGAGAGGCAACAGTCCGAGCAGGAGCAAGAACAAGGCGAGGTTATCAAAAACATTGAGCAAGACGATTATTAAGATATTGAGAAAGACAAGTCAACACTTTGATCATATTGCTCCTACTTTTGAAATGCAATTATATTGTTTTAAATTATGAAATTGCATTGCTACGATTTCTACAACTATGTTGATCTAGCTCATAGTTAATATCTTAATGATAATTGAATATAATCTTCCCATCCTTGAACTTGGACACTATCCTTTGTCACCCTAGAACTAATGGTATACATAAGTGTCATGCTTAGCCTTGCTTTGATACATTAACTTGTGGGCAATGATTTGCCCCGTTATTATTCAAAACATGAAAACTGGATTTGGGGAGTTGGGGCTAGAGCCTGGCTGGTACATTGAACTAACAAGGTATTTTAAAAACAAAAGAAAACCAAAAACAGATTTCGACTTGGACGGCTGAAAAGAGTGGTGTGTACTGGGAAGAGCACAACATAGTGAGTATAGGGAAGTACCGCCCAAGTCAATTAAGGACCCGGATCTTGTGATGACCCCTCGTGTAAAAACAGTGCAACCTCAAGTCTATAATGGGTATGACCTGGCTAACTAATTTGTTTGTCTCATCGCAAGTTCACCATCGGTGGGTGTGTGGTGTGGATTAAGGGTAAGGGAGTCACCGAACTACACGGCGCAAGTGGGAAACCTCCCGGGGGCGTGGCCCAAGGAGGTGATACCTGGTGGGTGGAGTTGCATTGAAGTGGGGCATTGTAAATACCTTGTGGCAATCATCTTAGTTGCACACATATGGAAGTGTGTTAAGACAGACATTATAAGTTGATTGTCTCTTGTAGATAAAGTCTACGAACTCTGCAGAGTGAGAAAACTATATGTATAGCCGTGCCCACGGTTATGGGCGGTGCCGAGAACTTGCTTGAAGTAGCTTTTATTTTTATAAAGCAATTTGTGGGAGGGAATGAAAATATGTGTTGGAGCCCAGAGATTTGAAATGGTCTAGTTGAGAACCAGTGAGAAATACAGGATGTGACCCGACAAAGAATATGAGCATTAGGTGGATGGATCCACTCAATAGTATAGGAGGTTGGAGCCTCCACTAGTATTTTACAACAAAACTCAATTTTGTTAAAACTTATGTTAGTTAAAAAATGCTAGGTCTCCGGATTTGTTACTACATAATATATTTCAATAAGTGATTTTATGCAAACAAAAGAACCACAAGTCATTCCTTTGATCAGCCTTACATATTATATAAACACATTCTATGTGTTGGCTCACAAGTACGGTTGTATACTCATACTCGCTCAATATATTATTATTCAGTAAGCATAAAAGAAGAAGACTACATGAACACTTACAAGCATTCGTCAAGACTGGAGACCAAGAAGGCTAAGAACTAGGTCGCGGGCCCCAGTCGATTGCCTGTGGGTATACCGTGAGGGTTCCACGTGTTGTATTTTAATTTTGCTTCCGCTGCTGATTCTTTAACGATATTTGGCATGGTCGGTCATTCTGAAAGACAAGTCATAAGGTATATTTACACTTTGTTTATTATTATGCAATAGCTTTATATTTTTGTGATATATATTAACATCCAATGATATAACTATGAGCATTAGCTACTGATTCAGAGACAGATGATGTAAACAAAGAAGATTCCAAAATTAAATTTAGGGACTGACACAAAAGGAGTGGTTGAGTAAACTGACGTACATTTATGTTTTACGCCTCTACTGCGTGTAGAAAGATAACAGTGGGATCAATCCTATGGGACTTTGTAATGTCCTTGTCCTTCCTCCTATGAACATCTCTATCGAAGAGATGGACGGAGACAGCATGATTTCCATCTCCTCTATTTTGGACCTCACAGCAGGGACGAAGCTGAGTCTCAGGCTATTGCCATCAAAAGATCATGTAAAATATCAGTAAAATACAGCTTTAGACAAAAACGGCTAGGCCGGCCGAGGCTTGGACAGTGACGGATCGCAGGAATACCAGAGACTGACCTTTGTTTCGGTTCTTTGGTCAGAGCGTTGATGGTCAGCAAGTCATGAAACCACGTATGGCTAATCCATTCTCATGCCTCCGTTCCTCCGAGAAACACCAAAAATAGCTGCCATGTGCCGTCTCATCTTTGTTTTTATACGGCAAAAGAAATCAAGAGCAAGCCCACAGTGATAAAAGTATAGAACTACATATTCTGACTTGTCAATTGCCATTACAACTAAAGAAATAATCTGCTCAATTGCCATCTGACAACGAAAAAAATAATATATCTGACCTGACTGTGATCAAAGTTTCTCCCTTCACACACACTAAGCTAGCTGTCTCAGCTAGCAGAAACACATGCAATCGACAATCTGGATTGTAGCTGGGACTCTCGCTTGTGGCTTACATAGTTGGCAAGGGAGATCTAATCCTCAACAGTCAGATCGGTGACACTCATCGTCCACTGTTGATAAATCGTTCCTCCTAATGATAATGTATTACAAAAGTTGTTTCTTGGTCTGGAATGCACTCCTTTTCTTTTCCAATGGTCTCACTTTCTGAAAAAAAAACAAGTATAATTTTTAGCTGTTTTCTCTAGTGAGTGAGGCGAGCACAATAAACATCATTTTCTCCCACTTTATACGACATGAATGATCTGGAGTCTAGACTCTGGACACATACCTTTCGTAAATCACACAACAGAAGTCATGACCATATGATTATGCTTATGCATGTATGACACATGCAACAAAAACATATCACCATAGTAGTAGGGGCAAATTGCTTAGTAACACCATAATAGTCATGCAAGTTCGAAAATAGCATCAACCGAGAACGCATTGAGGGCCCAATTGTTAGACTTGCATTGGATGTTATTTTCTCATTTCATTTATCAAGATAACACGTCTCTTTTGGGATAATATAGGAGAACCCAACTGCGGTGTGGCAAGGTGCGATGTAATGGCGGTGGAAGATATACTTGTGACACACATCGAATAGTCCCTTGGGCTGTCAATGGACGGCCATGTGAGAGGAGGGTTTTGTGAAATGAAATGCATTGCAACGCTAGACACATCGATTCCACGAAAATGTACTTAATCATCATCGTATGTACAAAGCCTGAAAAAAAGCATATAAATACGATAGCATCTCATTGCCACGGTTGCAATAGGTAACCAAAGAAGATCAGTTCTCACCAGTGCTCCTCCTCGCTGGCAACATCTATCTATTATCTTATTAAAGCATAATCAAAATAAACCGACAATTTCTCTTTAAAGGGCTAGAAATTCACACATTAATTGGTGAAAAAAGATAAAGATCTACACCGTCGATCGTAGTGGGTCCAGATTATAACGGTCTACATTAAAAGAAATAGTCCATATCAAGTACAAAAGAAATGAAATTCGGAATAAAAATCTAGTCTTATTAAAGCATAGTCAAAAGAAGCCACCACATTCGCTCTCAAGGGCTATAAATTTCCACGTTAATCGGTGGAAAAAGGATGAAAATCTACACCATCGAGCGTGGTGTGTCCAGATTATAACGGTCTACATTAAAAGAAATAGTCCCTATCAGGTACCCAAAAAATTGAAATTCAGAATAAAAAATAAAATAAAATCAACAATTTCATTTCGATACGAATTCCTAAGTAAAAGAGTCAATGTCAAGTACAATAAAATTGAAATTCAAAAAATAAAGTAAAATCAATAATTTGATTTACATACAAATTTCTAAGTAAAATCCATAAATAATTATGATTTGGAATTAAAAATAAAAAAATCGAAATTATATTTGTATACAAAATCCAACAAAAAATTCGAATAAAAATAAAATAAAATTACTGATTTGATTTCAATACGAATTCCAATAATTATAATCTGTAATAAAAATTAAATAATAATTAGCAATTATATTTGTATACTAAATCCAACCAAAAAATAACTGAAATTCGGAATAAACATAAAATAAATTACCAATTTGATTTCTTCTAAGTAAAATCCTAAATAATCATAATTTAGAATATAAAAATTAAAATTGGAAAATAGATTTGTATACAAAATCTAACAAAAATAACCAAATTGAATAAAAACATAAAATCAAGAATTTGATTCGATATGAATTCCATAATTATAATTCGAAATAAAAATTAAACAATAATTGGTAATTAGATTTGTATATGAAATACAAAAATAATAATTGAAATCCTAAATTAAAAATAAAATAAAATAAACAAATTGATTTCAAATCGAATTCAAAAGTAAAATCCTAAATAAATGTAATTCAGAATAAAAATTAAGAAAATTAGCAATTGATTTAGATATGAATTACAAGAAAAAAAAATCAAATTCGGAATAAAAATAAAAGGAAATTTTGTAATTTGATTTTCATACGTATTCCAAAATAAAATCCACAAATAACTAAAATTCTGAATAAATTAAATAAATTTAGCAATTTGATTTGTATACGAACTCCAATAAAAATAATTGATATGTTGAATAAAAATAAAATTTATAATGAAGATGACACAAATGGTGTCGGAGGAGACACAAAAGAAGCCATCACTTTCGTTCTCAGAGTCACGTGATTCTATTGTTATTTCCTATGGAATAAAAATAAGAAATAACTGAAATTTTGATTAAAAATATAAGTTATAACAACGAAAGCACGAATAGTGGCTGAGGAGACCACGAAAGAGTGCAATGGCATCGATATGTCCTGCAAGACATTGATCCATGAGGAAGTGAAGAGTCGAGGCGGCGACGACGATGGAGATGAGGATAATATCGTGCTGCTTGCCAGAGCCATTGAAGAGAAAGTCCAATATTAAAGGAGCTAAGGGCCACGATGACAAGTAGTAAATGTTGGCGTTGTTGAATAAGTTAATGACCAAAGATGCTCGATGATGGGAAAGCCCTAGCAGAGAGGAGATGAAGTTTTGAATTGAAGACAAGCTATGGACGATATGAGGTTATCGAGTAGATAGGAGCGTACCATCACTGTTGAGGGGCACATTGTCGCCGATGACAGCGAAAAGATTCTCCATATCGTTAGACAATGACTAAAGTAGACATGCCAACATTAGTGAAGATGGGAGGTCGCCACGGTTAGTGAGGAAGTCATAACGTTGAGTTGGCCAATATCGAATAAGAGGAGTGTCTGACACGAGAGAAGAGGACGTCGAGTATGTATAATATCATGCATGCGTATGTACATACATGCATCTTTACGAATAGAAGCGCGGGCGTACAGAAGCTAGGGAGCAAAAAGCTTGGAGTAGAGATGATGCAGCCATAGAGAATATGCTCGGGGTCACCGGAGAGAGCGTGACACGTGTCCCTAGCTGGGATCAGCGACGATTGCTTGTATATGCGCGATGATGTCACAATGGTTAGCATTAAGCAATAATTGAGGAGAAGTAGAAGATAACTATGTGGTAAAGTATTGTATTGGAAAGGGTAGCAGCTGAGAGGGGTCGATTAAGATTTGGGCTTACTGTTGGAGGTTGAAGTAAAAAAAACTATGACGACAAGAAGAGATAGAAGTGACACGGTTTGGTGGGTTAGCCGGTGTGTAAGGGAAGATAAGTTCAAGGTAGGTCGCCCTGGTGCATCGGTGTATGCGTGAGCAAGGCACTCTAATATATTATACCATGTAAACTAACAGGATAATTTGATGCACACATAATCAACGTATTGCTTGAGATTAAATAGAAGTACATGTGAATGCATACAATTTGGAAAAAAAAAAACTAATAGAGTAATAATAGTGACATGCAACTACATGATCTATCCATGATGAAGAGTGATTAGTTTCTAAGAACCCCAACAACTTATTATGCCCAATAATTTTCTTCCATCAAAAGCATATACTTCAATTACGTTCTCCAGGTTGTAATTTATTCTTCTATTGTTGTTTCCAATGTTTAGGATCTTAGAAGTATAAATAGCCTATAAGATACATAAATATACTACCAATCATTTATACAAACTTCGAAACAATTCTAGCCGTGCAAATACGTGTAGCACCTGCTAGTTATATTCATCTAAGAGAATGGTATACTGGCAGGCAACATTTCCCTGACAAAATACCTTTTTTAGGCAAACCCTGACAAAATACTGATACACACGGTACTACTCAAGCAAAAAAACCAAATACCACTAAGAGTATGTACAATGCAGGTGCTTACAGAGGTGCTTAGCAATAAAAACTATTTTTTCTTGCCACATAAGATAGATAAGATGTCTATTTTGTAGCATCGATGCTTAATTAGACACCGATGCTTAACATGTACTTATGTATAGAGCTATATGCAATAAATAAATAACATAACCATGTAAGCACCTACAAAAGATATGATTGCATTAGAGAAAATGACTTTTACATAGGTGCTTGATGATGTGGTTATACTCTCTCTCTTTAAACACCCGTGTATAAGTATTGTACTTATCCTAATCATATGGGCATACCCAACACCCAAATTCTAATATATTTCCACAACTATTGCTTTTTAAAAGAAAAGAAAAAGAAAGAAGATACCAACCTTTAAACTTCCTCCCTTCCCTCGCTCCCCGTTCTTCCTTCGCTTTCTCCTTCCTCGCTCGCGCCACAATGGTCCACACAAACTCCTCCCCTTCTTCTTCTTCTCCACCCTCTCCCCCAACCCAATGTCTCCACCTCCACCGCACCACCTCCTCCTAGCCTTCCTCCTCCAACTCCTCGTAGCTTTCCCACCCCTCCTTATCGCCTCCTCCTCCTTCCCGCTCCCCACCATCGCCATCGCCGCCGTGGACACCAACACCACCTCTCCGCACCACCTCGTCTGCGGCCTCGTCCCCGCCGGGAAAGAGTACCAGCTCACCTGCGCCAGCGTCGCCAACCGCTCCGCCGGCCCCCACAACTACTCCTACGGCGGCGGCGGCACTAGCACACCGTTCTCCGCCATCGTCGCCGGCGATGGGTACCTCTGCTCCGTCGGCCCGACTTCGTCGCCGCCAATGTCTATGCGCTGGTGGGATTTGACTAATAGCGAGAAGCCGTCGAAGAGGGTGTACAGGGGCGAGGCGCTGTCCGCCGTGTCGGGCGGCGGGGAGTACGTGTGCGGGCTCGTGGAGAAGAGGATACAGTGCTGGAGGTGGGCATGGGGGATGGTGCCGGAAGGGATGGGGTTCTCGGCGGTGGCGGTGGGCGGCGGGTTCGTGTGCGGGCTGGTGGTGGGGACAGGGGAGGTGAGGTGTTACGGCGACGGGGACGCGGTGGGGCGGGAGCCGAGGGGCAGGTACATGTTGCTGGCCGCCGGTCAGAGGCACGCCTGCGCGGTGGACGACGGAGGGGTGCTGGGGTGCTGGGGAGAGGCGGCGGCGGTGGCAGCCGCGGCGCCGCCGAGGCTGAGTCGCGCGGTTTCAACAGTGACGGTGGGCGACGCGGTCACGTGCGTGATGTGGGGAAACTGGACGGTCTCGTGCTGGCCGGAGGAGGAGGCGGCGCCGCCGCCGGAGGTGGCGCAGCAGCAGTTCGTCGCTCTGGAGGCAAAGGGGAAGGTGGTGTGCGGGGTGCTCATGTCCGACTACTCGCTGGTGTGCTGGGGCGGAGGTGTCGCGGGCGGAGTGAGCAAGGTGTTCGACAAGGTCCTGCCGGGCCAGTGCGCGCCGTTGAGGTCGTGCCCGTGCGGCGTCTGGTCGGGCTCCGCGCCGCTCTGCGGCGTCGGCGGCGGCGTGGCCGTCTGCTACCCCTGCGGCTACACTCCTCAGCCGATGGCGCTGACACCTACGTCCAACTCGTCGGCGTCGACCTCTCACTCGAGGGGGAAGCGGCGACCGAGCGATCTAGTGATCCCGTTCATCAGTGCCGGAATTGGTTCGGGACTCGCGGCCATCTTCGCCGCGCTCATGGTGGTTTATTTCCTGCGCCGGCGCCGGAGCAGCAGCTCCCTAGATTCCGGACGCATCCACGTCGAGCCGACGACTCCAGTGCCGCGCGTGGAGCGGTCGCTCAGCGCGCTTCTCTCCAATGGCCCGAACACGACGGTGGAGCAGTTCCCCCTGGTGGCGCTCCGGGCCGCCACGGGCGGCTTCTTGCCTTCCCACCGCATCGGCTCCGGCAGCTTCGGCGCCGTCTACCGCGCGTCCCTCTCCGACGGCCGCGTGGTCGCCATCAAGCGCGCGGAGCACCGCGACCCCGGTGCCCCCTCTTCCTCCTCCGCCGCCGCGGCGCGCCGCGTCAACCAAGAGGCGGCCTTCATCTCCGAGCTCGCGCTCCTCTCCCGCGTGAACCACAAGAACCTGGTCCGCCTCCTCGGCTTCTGCGCCGACGGCGGCGAGCGCATCCTCGTCTACGAGTTCATGCCCAACGGCACCCTCCACGACCACCTCCACAAGCGCCCCGCCCCGCTCTCCCCGCCGCTCGCCTCCTGGCCGGCCCGCCTCCGCCTCGCCCTCGGCGCTGCGCGCGGCATCGAATACATGCACACCTACGCCGTGCCGCCCATCATCCACCGCGACATCAAGTCCTCCAACATCCTCCTCGACGCCTCCTGGACCGCCAAGGTCTCCGACTTCGGCCTCTCTCTGCTCAACAACTTGAACAGCGACGGCAACGGCGGCGGCGACAATGCCGGCGACGACGAGCCGTGCGTGACGGCCGGGACGGTGGGGTACATGGACCCGGAGTACTACCGGCTGCAGCACCTGACGGACAAGAGCGACGTGTACAGCTTTGGGGTGCTGCTGCTCGAGCTGCTCTCCGGGTGCAAGGTGATCCAGAGGTACGAGGGGAGCGGCACGCCCAAGAACGTGGTGGACATCGCCGTGCCACACATCGAGGAGGACCGGGTGCACCGGGTGCTCGACGCGCGGCTGCCGCTGCCGACGCCGGGGGAGATGGAGCCCGTCGCCTACGTCGGGTACCTGGCCTCGGACTGCGTCCGGCTGGCCGGGCGCGACCGGCCCACCATGAGCGAGGTGGTCAGCGTGCTCGAGCGGGCCGTGGCGGCATGCGAGGAGCATGAGCACTGCGGCGGCGAGGCGGTGCTGTCGCGGTCGTGCACCGATGGATCGACGACGACGTGACGTGGCATGTGGAGGCATGCCATGCCATGCCTTTGCATGGTTGACCTCCCTGGCGGCAAGAACACGAGGGAGTTTCTTGAGGATTTTCTTTCTTTATTTTCCCCAATTTTGTAGTTATTTATTATTGATATTACTAGTATTGGTTGCACTCGTTACTATTTTAATTAGTGTAATTTTTTGTGCAAATAGATCTTTTTATACGTTATTTGACCGGAAATATTTTGATTTTAGCTCATTAGGTTGCGACAAAACTTTTCCATTTCCATCTCTTCGTCTTTATTTGTTCTCAACTTTTTCTGTCGAGTTTTAGGCTCAGTTTGATATTGTGGTGGTGTGCTTATTTTTAAGTTGATGTGAAAAGCACGTTATGGGAAATCTATTAACATATTTAGTAAATTATATTAAAGTTAGATAGTTTTTGTTATCCAATAGTTATCTTCTCGCATTTCATCTCTTATGTCCTGAAATGCAATAATATATCCGTGTGCAACTTGATTATAAAAACCGTTAGCCAAATACCCAAATATCTAAAAATGGCTCAACCAAACAAGATTGTCGTAATCCACCGCAATACCAAACGGAGCCTCAGTAGATTTAACTATTTTACAATGGTAGTGTTATAATAGCTAAATATAATGTTGAATTAGTTGCAGGTGTCAGAAGTAGCTACATAGAAAGATAAGCGCAACACATATATTCAATTTTTGTTTTTGGAAAGATAGCATTCCACATTTTACACACAACTGCTGCAATAGTTTATTTGAACTACCACCAATACATTTTACAAAACTGTAGCTGCTGTCATCTCTCATGTATGATGGCCATGACCTAACGATCATTTTATACACAACTGCTGCAATAGTTTATTTGAACTACCACCAATACTACACCAATACATTTTACACACCACTGTAGCTGCTGTCATCTCTCATGTATGATGGCCATAACCTAACAAATCATTCATTATTGAGAGCATTCCTGGCAGTCCAGTACTACCAAAGCACCAATGTACTATCCTATTGCTAAGCTTGCAATATGGTGCAATTCTAGTACAGGTTGGTGTGTAGTAGTTGTTGCCAAGAGGTCTTCCAGTTCCCCCACGCAATTAACCGAAGAACAAGTCAGGGAGAACCAGTGCTGGTGTATAGTGGAGTTGCACCAACCGGCCATTCACTCGCTCGCAATCTCCTCATCAGACTTCTCTTCTCCACGGCATTTTTCTTCCATTCTTTTAATTTAGGCGGTGAAGCACCACACCAACCAACGCAAATCCTGGACAGGCCATCGCCTTTTGGTGTGTGTCACGTCACACACAAGGCAAATTCAGTAGGAATGCCTCCATCCATCCGTCTCATGGGAAAAATTCATGCTGTTTTAGTCCAACGATTTGAAGGATGGATGAGAATAAGATCCGGTCAGTGACAGGTTCTGGGCAAGCTCATTTGCGTGTTAGAGATGGAGATTTCGAGTGGATGTCCCTGTTTTTGGGACCTAGCTAGCAAAGCTAGTGAGTGAGGTGATGAGAAGTGGACTCGACTTACCTGCTATTTTTTCTTTCTTTCTTTCTTTTGGGTCTATCTGTGTTCCTCTCCCTGTTGTATGTGTACAGGGGTAACTTCTTGATGTATGTGTAGAAATGGAACATCCAAGTCTATGTTGTTTCTCCTTTTAATGCAATGATGCGCAGCTCTCCTGCGTGTTCTCGAAAAACAAGTATTTTTCCATGGTCCAACAGTGACTAGTGAGTAGTTATGCTTGCTTACCTTATGGAATGTTTGCAACGAGATTCATGCATGTATGTACCACACAAAACACAAGAGCTTAATCGGTTCCTTGATTAGTGTTTACCAATTCCATTGTGATCACACAGGGAATATAATTTTGTTCAGGTCAAATCAGAGCTCTATTGATTCCCTCATATGCACTGCTCTGCTCATCACCGTGTTGTTTACAGTATCTTGCCCTCTTGATTCTCGGATCTTACATTCTTATCTTGAGATGCGACGACGTACTGCTGACTGATATCAGCATGTTCTTGGCATTCCCGGAACCATTGAGACGAACCTAACCAAAATCAGCTCTCGACATGACCTGTCAGATCATGAAGTAATCTGAATTCTGAAGTCTGAAGAGCACCTACCTACCCCTGAATCATCAGAGCCCCGTGCGATTGGTAGCCCGTGCATTGGTCCTGCAATTAGCTAAAAATCCACGCCTCTGTGCTGTGTAGTTATGGAGCTGGTGAGCTCTAGTGCCTAAACGTGTGCAATCTGAAGCCTCAACTTTCTCTGGGAGTTGTTAGGGTTCCGGTTTTTTCTCCATTGAAGTGACAGGGGTAAACGGTTTCAGTTCATGGCTACCTAACATTTGCTGATCGGGACGTGGTGAAGTTCTTGGCGTCTGAAATTTTGCCACAAACCTGGAGAAATCAAAGTCTGTGATTTCTGATTTCTCCGGTCCTGCAATTTACAACATCAGCGTCCAATTTTGTGATTGTTTCGCTCTTTCCTGGTCCTCTCCAAATCCATTGGAATACAAACGGAAACGTGCAATTCTTCTGAAATTCCTACTGAAATTCTCCATTCCAAACTTTGCCTAAGATCTTTATATCCTTGGCACAATTTTTTTCCCTGGATGTAACCTTGGTACCTGAATTCAGAAGGAGGACCACGACCTCTTCTTATTATAGCTAAACTGCTAAAGTATAATCTAGTTTATCTATTCAACAAAGTTCTGAATTTGAGTGATTTTTGTCAAGTCTTCAGGGAATTCAGATTATTCTGAACACTGCAATTGCAAAGTAGTTGTAGACTATTGGTGATTTATCATCTGATAAGTCAGTATCCCTGCGCTGAACCAAACGAACCTTCTAAATCCAATGTAAGAAAATTAGTTTCGTGTACTTAATCCATAAACAAACTGGATAGTTCAACACCTGCAGTGCCAGTGTTTCCGCAATCGGCGGCTGCAGATTCAGAGACGCCCCCCACCGCAAAAACAAATGACTACCGGCAGCACAACAGACGTGCATGCGTGTTCAGGTCCACCTCCACATTCCTTGGCATTATACAATTCTTTTAGGGTTCAAGAAGAAGACCTCAGTGTAAACCGATGCCTTGATTGCTTGATTGAGCATGTGCATGGTTATCCTGTGCTGGGTCATGCATTAGTCTTCTCATGATCCATGGAACCTGTTTAATAATGCTGGTTATTAGTAGCCATTCAGTTTATCAGCCAAAAATGGTGCATGCAGGCAGGCCTCAATGATTCATTCCTCTGGGAGAAGCTGAGATCATTATCTCCAACTCCTGAAGAAAAAAGAAATAAAATTTAAAAGTGTCGTAAGGGCGTCTCAACAACCCGGCGAAGACTGCAAGACCCCCCATGAAGGTCATGAGTCGGAGGCGTGACCCGGGGCCTCCGAGGTACCAAGTACGCCTTCGAGAAGGCCCCGAAGCCCACACGAAGGTCACCAAGAGGCCCGTCAGAGTGCCTCCCCAAGGTTACCAGGAATACCTTCGGAGAGACTCCGCCCGCAGGGCCAATGATCGAAGGCGCGGCAGGGGGCCTCCCCGAGGGTACCAAGCATACCTTCGGAGAGGCACCGAAGGCGGTACGAAGGCTTCCGAATGACCATCGAGCACTACGGACCCAGGAGTCAAGAGTTCCTTGGGGCCACTTGGAGGCTGAATGGTGCCCAGGGCCCCTCGGCCCGGGGACACCCCGCACAGGGCGAATGGCAGAGAGCATCAGTGGACCAAATGGACCAAGACTAGAGAGGTTCACCATAAGTTGTAGACTACACATAGGCGAAGGAAAAGCCCATATGGCCCCTATAGGCATATGGCCTTTTTAGAGGCAGATATGTAATATTATGTACCCGGTTGGAAGGTTATAAATAGCCACCTACCTTAATTAATAAAGGATACCTTTTTGGGAGACAATTAATATACATTTACTTCTCTTGACAACCGGTCCCCCTCCAAGGATCATTTGGTCCCCCTCGTAGCTACCGGGGGTCCCATTTTTATACTGTTTAGTCCTTTTTGCTACGACAAAAAGAAATGCATCAAAAGAATCACTTGAATTACAGTTCAGTCGAACCTGGAAATCCAATCCAAACTCTACAGGCCTAATCTGAGCAAAGCTTTATTCTACACACAACAACTCTAGCTTTGTTCATCCAAATTACTTCAAAAACCATGAATTTTGTTCAGTAAGAAGATTGCTCAAATAGAGATCACTTGATGTGTCGGATGCATCGTTGTCTCATCCTACAGCTAAACCCATCTCCATCAGGAACCTGTCATGATCTGCGTTGCGCTATCTTTATTGACCGGGGCTTCATGATCTTTCAACTCGCGTCGATAAAGCAGCAAGGAATCATCTACCTACCTAACATTTTTATTCATCCTAATCATTAATTCGCCATTCAGGATAGCTTGTCAACTTTAGCATTTGACGTGGAAGGAACTCTACAAGGCGCGAGATCAATTTTATATGGCTGTTTGTTATAGCTAGTAGTTTGCTTGTGACATTCTTTTGTATATTCAGGAAGGAATTGACGCGTGATCAGTGTGGGGATCCTTCAGACGTTGGACTTGTGCGGAAAATTGGGAGCAAAGGCGGCTGGCTAGTGGAGCTCACTAACTAGTAACTACCCGGTTTGTCGCTTCACACTGAAGGATTTTCGGTTTAAACGAATGGATTGCAGCAGCGAGTGTTTTAAACAATTCTTGATTTCATTGTCAGTGGAGCCGGCAAAACTGCATCAGCTGCTCAAATTCCAACATGGAAATTGCAGATTGGAGGGTTATCTCTCTAATAACAAAGTTAAACTTTGCATCATGCAAGCCAAAGCTACAGAAGTTACGACTGGAGTAGGATAGGGAGAAGAAAGAACACAAATCTTGATGCAAAATCGAATGGTAGATGTCGGGCGGGTAGCTACATGGGCAGAAAATCCTGTCTCCTATAGACACACACACACATATATAGGAAAGTGGTATAGTACTCCTCGGAGTACGTACTCACACTTCTCATATACTATTTAAATCGTATGATGATACCTCTTTATCAATTTGAGTATACCCCAATAATGATTATTAAATACCCCAAAGCGAGTTCAATGAAAAATTTCATTGAATGCCACTTTTTATAGCAAAATCTGTGTATATACTTCTTTTATATATGAAAATGGTATATAGCAAAATTAAAGGGCTCCAATGAATTTTTTTCAATCAAGTCACATTAGAAGATCTTATAATTGGTATTTAAGTATACTGAAAGTGATAAAGAAATATAATATATTTGTTTAAGTGGTATATTGAAAGTGAGAGTATGAAACGGACGTTATGTGTGTGTGTGATGAGGATATAATAATCTTCATTTAATTATTTATCTGTAATTCATATTATGGATAATAATAACGTCATATGGTTCTTGAGTATACCCCTTAATATTCATAAGGGAGAAGCTGGAGGTTGTAAGTTCTTCTACGACCACCCCATAGTCGTAGGTCCTTCTACAATTACCCCCCATGATCGTAAGTCCTTCTACGACTATACCATGATCGTAAATTCTCCTACGATCAGTCTGTGGTCGTAAGCTCTTCACGACCACCACCTGGTCGTAAGCCCTTATACGACCAGTCTGGCAGTCTCTAGTCGACGGGGCTTACAGACATGTGGGCCTAGTTGACCAGGGAATCTTCTGCACCATATCTAAAGATATGGGTAGTAGACTATGCTGTTATTCTCTGGAATAATGGCACGATTTAACTCCCTGTTATGGTGATAACTGCCTCGCGACGTGGGAACATTACTACTCCCATAATAATCTCCAGTAACGGCTCCATCATCTGAAGCATTAAGGCGCTCTTTGGACTGGAGTAACAGTAGCACGCTCCAAGTACTGTATAAAAGGCAGAATCATCAAAAGGAGGGGAGAGAGGAATCGGGAGCACAAGACGCCACATCTGAGTCTTTCTCTTGATCTTGTAATACAGTATACTTAATACATACACACAGGAGTAGGGTTGTTGTTGGTGTTTTAGGACCGAACTTACGTAAAGATTGTTTGATTCGGGGGTTCCTCTAGGCTCAAGATCACACAGAGATAGAGACACAGGAATTTTTACACAGGTTCGGGCCTTCTCCTGAGAGAATAACAACCCCACTCTAGTGTGTATGTATTGAGTATGCTGGATTACAAGATGAAGCCAAAAACTAGAGTCTTGTGCTTCTAATTGGCCCCTCCTCCCCCGATTGTCCCGATGGTTCCGCCTTTTATACAGTCCTCGAAGTGCACCGTCGTACCTCCAGTCTAAAGACTGCCTTAATGTTCTAGATAGTGGAGCCGTTATTGGAGGTTATTGTGGGAGTAGTAACGTTCCCACGTAGGCAGCTATCACCATAACAGGGGGTTTAAATCATGCTATTATTCTAGAGAATAACCGTGTAATTGATTGCTCATATCCTTGGATATGGTACAAAAGATTCCCTGATCGACTAGGTCCACATATCTGTGAGCCCTATTGATTAGGGACTGGTCGTAGAAGAACTTACGACCAGGAGGTGGTCATAGAAGATCTTACGACCATAGGTTGATCGTAGAAGGACTTACGACCATGGAGTAGTCGTAGGACTTACGACTATGGGGTGATCGTAGAAGAACTTACGACCTCCAGCTTCTCCCTTATGGCTATTAAGGGGTATATTCAAGAGTTATATGACGTCATTATTATCCATAATATGAATTATAGATAAATGATTAAATGAGGATTATTATATCATCGTCATCTAGCCCCCCAGCTTCAAGCGAAAATAACTTACTTGGGAAAAGAGCAGTAGATGATCTTACGATCAGTAAGTGGTCGTAGAGAAATGGTCGAAAGAAGAACTTTTCGACTGGTGTTTCATTTGACCAGAAAAAGGCTTGGTCAAGAAGGTAATTTCGCTTGAGGTGTAAAGACTGACCTGGTTTTCTCGAGCAGACAAATTTAAGAATCCCAATCGACTTCCTCATATATGTCTATTGGAGTGGTTCCCGAAGCGTTTGGTAACCGTTGGGCAGCCATGTCTTTTTAACTTCAGTCGTGCGGTTATAAATACTTACCGTGGGTGAGAATAAGGTCTTTTATCTTCCCCCAAATCGCTCTCGCTGTTCAAGCTTTCGAGTTCTTCGCCGCCGACCAAATCGATCCTTCTTCCCCAATCTTTCTAAATCCAAACCTTCGGCTTTTGGGAGAAATGGCCGAAGACACTTCCTAGTGGGCCGAATCGGAGATGGATGCGGCCAAAATCGGAGCTTTGGTCGACTCTGAGAAGATCCTGAAGAAGGAATTCGTGAAGTGGATCGAGGCTTCTGGGCAGCATTGGCCGTCGAGTGAGATTGGGCAAATCCATGTCTTCCAGGCGTTATGTGAGTGTGGCCTCGATTGTCTGCTCACTCTTTCCTCACGCTCGTGCTCGAACACTTCGGTGTGGAGTTGGTGAACCTTGTCCCCAATTCCATTACGATGCTTGGAGTGTTCGTGTACTTTGTGCGAGGCCTACCTGGGGATTCTAGCCGACTTGGAATTGTTCCAATACTTCTATGGAATGACTAGATTGTCCGGAGTCACCGGTAGTTGCAGTCTGAAGCTCCACGATGGGAATTCGAAGGAGTACATTCAGATGTTTACCCGATCGTCATGGCCGGGGTGGAAGAAGAGGTGGTTCTATTGGGAGATCACCAATAAGGACAGCCTCTCCTTCACCAGGAAGGTGGCCGAGAAGATCTCTACCTGGTATTCGACTCCTAAAGATCTCGGTCGGATCGTCCCCTTCATTCAAGCTATTGCAGACTTGAAGGAAGAGGGGCTTACTAGATGGCACGTGGTGAAGGATTTCATCACGTGCCGCATAAGCCCTTTGAAGAAGAGGGCTTATGTAACGTCCCAAAATTTGGTTTTTCAAAAATCTTTTGAGTAGTTTAGGTCCCTGAAAATTTTTACCAATTTTATTCGAATTAATAAAGCTTAATTGGGACTTTCATAAATCAAAAACAATTTAATATGATTAATCTTAACATCAGCTATTATCAAAACTATTTTATTTGGATTCTATGTGCTTGGATATATTTTCTAGAATTTTTTCGAGTGCATTTGCTATTTTCCATTTGCCCTTTTAGTTTTTTGGCTATTTTCTAAAAAGAAAACTATTTAGAATCTCAGTTAAACTCGTGGGCTGAAATCCTCTCGGCCCATTTTGTTTCCCCTCCTTCGGCCCGTTTCCATTCCTGTTTCTCACCCGTTTGCTAGCTCATCTTCGTTTCGGTCTTGACCCAAGCCTCGAGCCCACCTTTCCTTTTCTTTTTGCGCCAAGTCAAACCACCACCGCTTCTTCTTTGGTCCGATCCAAGACGCTGCGTGGAAGCCCACCGAGCCGGCTGTTCGCTCGAGCCGCCAAATGCACTCGCTGGCTCACACCGCTTTGCTCCATTCCGCCCAACCCTAGCGCGCCGGCCACCGCGACCACCGTCATTGTTGAGCGATATGTCTTGTTTGTCGTCTGCCGCGCCGCGCCTTGGTGTTCGGATCCCCTGCGCCTCTTGAGGCCGTATAAAGGGCGCCGCCACTTGGGCACACCTCCGCCTCGTGACGCTGCCCCACGTGCCCTAGTCGCCGCCGCCAGGAGCCGCCAAGAACTACCTCGACGCCTTCTTCTCCGAGCTCGACGCCGCACCGCTCCTCGCCGTTCTCCGCTAGTGGAGCCGCCCGAGCCGGCGCATCCGCGTCATCTGGGTCGCGCCGTCATCCTCCTCCGTGTGCCGCCGCTGTTGGAGCTTCCGCGTTTCCTAGCGCCGCCTCAACTCCATCTTCAACAACTCCAGTCGCCGCCACCGACTCGATGCCTCTCCGCCTTCACCGACGCCGCATCCGACGTCCCTGTGCTGCCCTCGTCCTCGAACCGTGGCCGCCGCCATCGAGCTGCCACCGGAGCGCTGTCTCGCTTCAACCCGAGCCGCCATCGCCATTAAAGCCGCACAGCGCCTCCTCCTCGTTCCGCTCGTCGCTGGTGAGGCCCCCGTCCTCTTCCACCTCCATCCTCGACCTCGCCAGTTCCCTTTGCCGCAACCCACGACAGAGCCACACAAGTCATCCCCATCATCCAACTGAAGTGCCGCCTCTCTGGTTTTCTGCGCCACCGAGCCGCCGCTTCGCCGACCTGGCTGGCGCCAGCATTCAACTGCGTGCCATCATATCTGCCGTCTTGAGCCGTCGCCGAGTTCGCGACCCACCGCCACCTCGTGCGCCAAAACAGCCATTATCCTGTAGCTCTGAATTATTTCTTCCTGTACGTGGTGTTGTTCTCTGTTGATGATGCTCATGGCTAATCCTTTCTCCCTCTTTCCTTTGCCACATCCTGCTCTATTAGTCCTTTGCTAATCCTTCCTCTCTGTTAATTCTTTTGTTTAGCCCTTGCTTTGTCATCTGGAGTTGTTACTTGGCTGCCAATCGTCGGCACCTTGCGCATAAACCGACCGAGCAGCTCTCTGTTCTTTGTGGAATCGGTGGGTGCTCTCTGTTGCAAGCAACGTTTGATTCTACTTTGTTGTCTAGGCTGTTGTTCAGGCTCCTTCTATCCTATGATGTGTAGGCCTGCATCACCCTCTCCCCCATTTTATCTCTAAGGCAATCGGGTGGCAGCTCCGGCGGGAGGGGTGTTATCAAGGGTACTTGTCACTAACTACACACAAAAAAGTCTGTTGTGACATGATGATAATGCTTGAAAATATGCTCGGCGTAATTACTATAGTATACTCTGTAAGTTACTGACATCGTGCATTAGGCAAGATAGTGGGAGCGTGCCCCAATAAAATAAATATAAACGTACATGCCTCAGCAGTAAAAAAACATACACTTTACTGTGATATACATTACTCCCTCCATTCTTTTTTATTTGACACCCTATAATCTATGCGGTTAAACTTTTCAAAGTTAGACAACTAATATGTTTAAAACTATATGGATTGGCTACATGAAAACTATACCATCAGATTTGTCATCAAAAATACTTTCATAATATTATAATTTTATTGGTATGCTTTAATATAAAGTTAGAAAAAAGTAACGGTCAAAGTCACATCTCGGAGACCGTGAAAAGTAAAAAACGTCAAATAAAAAAGAATGGAGGGAGTATGTTTTAGGGAAAATTGGCTCAGTAACATCACGTTCAGCCGTATTTAGAGGAATGACATTCCATTCGTGACGTACTACAAAATAACAACGTGAAGACAAGAAATTATATCAAATGACATTGCCGTCACATTTCGTTAGTTACTTCGTCGTTCTGTTAGTTACTTCTGTTTGCCCAATTTTTAAATAGAGAAAATAAGCTCAAACAATTATGATTTTTTTTGTGGAGTCTCCTCACACAATGTAATTGCTTGTGTTTTTTTAAAAAAAACAATTATCCATTCTGATTTTTTTTTCTCTCAAATTTATTTAAGTATACTATTTGTAGGAATTTTCTAATATAGGAAATTAAGTCCAAACATTATGATTTTTTTTGTGAAGGCTCCTTACAAGTGTAATTGATGGTGTAATGTTTTCATAATTTTATAGGTTCTTAAATTGCCTTCAGAATTAAGGGTTTAGGTCTCAAAAATTAGGACGAAAGTTCTTGAAAAATTCAGAACATATAAAATTTTTGAGACAATTTCAGAACATATAAAATTTTGGAAAAATTACACAATCAATTATACTATGTAAAGAGCCTCCACAAAAAAAAATTTGGACCTCATTTTATATATTAGCAAATTCCAACGAATAATATATTTAAATGAATTTTAGAGAACACATCAGAATTGATACAATTTTGAAAAAAAAATACACAAGCAATTACACTGTGTCATGAGGCTCCACAAAACATATCATAATTGTTTGAGCTCATTTTCTATATTTAAAAATTGGGCAAACGGAAGTAGCTGATGGAACGACGAAGTAACTGACGGCAATGTCATTTGGCATAATTACTGTCTTTGCGATGTTATTTTGCAGTGCGTCACGAATGAAATGTCATTCCTCTAAATACAGCTGAACGTTATGTTACTGAGCCAATTTCCCCAATGTTTTATTGTCATACAAATGAGCTCGAAAGTCGTATCACGAAAACAACAGTAAAATGTTTAGCAAAATTACTACCGCGGCTCGTATCAATTACCGTCGAATCGATACCCCCGCGTGAGTGCGAAAGTTTTTGGCTCGCGAATTGTAGTTGGTGGGCCGCCGTCTGAGGATTGCACACGCACATCACACCTGGCTTGAATTTTTGGCCATATTAGCGTATTTTTGGCCCGTATTTACAAGAATGACCGTCGTCGTTGTATTTTTGCAAAAATAGCGCTCTGCTGCATGGCCATCATGCCGCACACCCTCCTCTGCCACCACATGTCCTCCTATCACACGGCCACCGTGCGGCAACTCCTCCAGCACGACCATCGTGCGGTGGCTTCCCTGCCGCACAACCACCGTGCAGTGGAGCCGGCGCTGTGTCGTGCGGCTTCTCTCTCACTCCAGAAATTAGGTGTTATCAAGGGTACTTGTCACTAACTACACACAAAAAAGTATGTTGTGACATGATGATAATGCTTGAAAATATGCTCGGTGTAATTACTGTAGTATACTCTATAAGTTACTGACATCGTGCATTAGGCAATATAGTGGGAGTGTGCCCCGATAAAAATAAATATAAACGTATGTGCCTCAGTAGTAAAAACACATACACTTTACTGTGATATACATTATGTTTTAGGGAAAATTGGCTCAGTAACATCACATTCAGCCGTATTTTGAGGGATGACATTCTGTTTGTGACGTACTATAAAATAACATCGCGAAGATAAGAAATTATGCCGAATGACATTGCCATCACATTCCATTAGTTACTTCGTCGTTCCGTTAGTTATTTCCGTTTGCCCAATTTTAAAATATAGAAAATGAGCACAAAAAATTATGAATTTTTTTGTGGAGCCTCCTAACATAGTTTAATTGCTTGTGTATGTTTTTTTAAATTGTATCCATTCTGATATTTTTCTCTCTCAAGTTCATTTAAATATACTATTCGTAGAAATTTTCTAATATAGAAAATTAGGTCCAAACATTATGATTTTTTTGTGAAAGCTCCTTATACAGTGTAATTGATTTTCTAAATTTTTCTCATAATTTTATACGTTCTTAAATTGTCTCAAAAATTAAGGGCTTAGGTCTCAAAAATTAGGACGAAAGTTCTGGAAAAATTCAGAACATATAAAATTTTTGAGACAATTTTAGAATATAAAAAATTCTAGAAAAAATAAACAATCAATTACACTATGTAAATAGCCTCCACAAAAAAACCAAAAATTTTTGACCTCATTTTATGTATTAGAAAATTCCTACAAACAATATATTTAAATGAATTTTAGAGAACAAATAAGAATGCATACAAATTTTTTTTAAAAAAAATACACATGCAATTAGAATATGTTGGGAGGCTCCGCAAAAAATTTCATAATTTTTTAAGCTCATTTTCTACATTTAAAAATTGGGCAAACGGAAGTAACTAACGGAACGATGAAGTAACTGATAGAATATGACGGCAATGTCATTCGGCATAATTTCTTGTCTTCACGATGTTATTTTGTAATGCGTCACAAACAGAATGTCATTCCTCTAAATACGGCTAAACATGATGTTACTGAGCCAACTTCCCCTATGTTTTATTGTCATACAAATGAGTTCAAAAGTCGTATCACGAAAACAACAGTAAAATGTTTAGCAAAATTACTACCGCGGCTCGTATCAATTACCATCGAATCGATACCCCTGCATGAGTGCGGAAGTTTCTGTTGGTGGGCCGCCGTCTAAGAATTGCACGCACACGTCACACCTGGCCTGATTATTTGGCCATATTAGCGTATTTTCGGCCCGTATTTACAGGAATGACCATCGCCATTATATTTTTGCAAAATTAGCGCCCTGCCGCACGGCCACCGTGCGGCACGCCCTCCTCTGCCGCAACGTGTCCTCCTCCCGCACGGCTGTCGTGCGGCGGATCCTCCAGCATGGCCATCGTGCGATGGCTTCCCTGCCGCACGGCCAATGTGTGGTGGAGCCGGCGCTGTTCCGTGCGGCTTCTCTCTCTCCAAAAATTAGGGTTTTAGCAGTCCTTGTTGGATTTTTAAAATATAGCAAATGCATTCAAAAAATATGAAATTATATGCGAATACTTGTAATACGGTTTACTTGTTTTTGTAATTTTTCCATAACTTAATTAGTTGTGAAATTTTCTCATAATTTCATTAAATGTATTGTTTGTAGGAATTTGTAAATATGGAAAATGAGCTGCAAAATTTTTGAATTTTGTTTTGAAGGCTCCTTACACAGAGGACTTGATTGTGTAATGTTTGGACAATTTTATACGTGTTATAAAATTGTCTCAAAAATTTTGATTTTAGGTTTCTGAAATTAGAGTTTCATGAATTCCGACACAAAGTACTCATAATCGGACATTAGGGTTTCCAATGGAGATGTAATGTATATTTTCATATATAAAATTGACGACATTTCAAGGGTTACAAGCATTACATGATATGTGTACAAATATAACAAAACAAAAAACATCGTAACACGAGATACAATATGGCTCACTCGTCTGAGCCACTGCTCTATGCTTGCTGTTTCTGTGTCCGCCTGCACGGCCTTGTTTTGCAATGAGCATGTCCTATGGGATACATTAGCCGGTCCGGAGAGCGCATGTCGGATCGGAGGGGGTACAGAGACCGCTAAGTCTGTTGAGTGGGCGGAGGTGCACCAGTAAGATGACTCAGCTGAGTCTAGTAAGCACACATGTCGTCCTGCTGAGGCATGCCCAACAGGGGGCCACCTCCAATGAATTCGTGTACGATAGACTGTATAAATTCACTATCGAATTGTCCACCCCCAAGGTACGATGTCTGCAACTCCAATCGCGCGGATGAGCTCTGGCCTTAGACGTACGGTACGCCAACCAATCCAGAGGAGCTCTGGCCTTGAACGTACAGTGGGACAGTGAATCCGGAGGATCTCTGGCCTTGAATGTATCGTGGGACAGCGAACCTGAAGGAGCTCTACCCTGCATACGCTCGAAACCCTAGCTTCCATGGTCCAAACCCTGACGATGTGTACTGCTCCCTGGTAGGAGCAGCGAGGCCCGTATTGTCATCAGTGGACATGAACTGGTCGTCACCCCCACGGTCAACTGAAGGCTATAAGACAGAACGATGTTAGTCGAAATAAACACTCTAGACGTAAACTGAGAATCTTGTACCTCCTGGATATGGAGTGCAGATGACCGAGGGGGGCGCTAGTCTGTGTACCGAACGCGGACGGTAGAAGTGATGCATCCTGACGGACCTGCGGCGGGAGAACAACATGATGTTAGCGGAACGTAAGTCATAACCAAAAACAGAATATAGATTTGTACATAACTTACCTCCCCACTGATCTGGCCGCAGATGACCGACAGGAAGCGCTACGACGTTGGCCGAACTAGCTAGGTCACGATGACCTAGCAGGTGAGCAAGGTCCCCCCACTTGGTGCCCGATGCGCAGGACGTCGTCCGTCGAACGACCGCAACTCAAGTTCTTTATTATGTTCTTCGCCTCCGCGAAGATGTACTTGAAAGTTTTCAATAGCCCTGGTGATGTGTCTGGGCTGCGGATGGCGATCTCTGATGCGCTTGTGATACACTGCGTCCGCTCCAACTGAAGTGACACACATAACAGGTTCAGTAACGAAGAGTACAAATATCATAAATGAAACGACCAGAGGTTGCAAGTGTCTTACGGAGTTGTCACGCCGCGAAGCGCTGTGACGATCGAACGAGTGGCGGAGGCTCTCGTGGTGCGTCACCTGCTCCGGGCACCACTGAAAGGGTGAGTCTTGCGCGTGACCGTGGTGCATACCGCTCCAAGTACTTACCGTAAGTCTGAACGTCGTACGAATGCCACTCTTGCAAGACGTCCAAGTACGCCCTCTCCGTCCAAGCCGTAGTCCACTCGTGATGGACTGGTTGCCAGCTTGAGAATGCCGACCCGCCCTCGATTGCATGTATTTTTCGGAATGATTGATGTTAGAAAATAAGACGTAAGAAGTATAAACATTACTCAGATGAAATTTGTCTCACATGTGTACGGCTCGCTGCAGGACTCTGCCGTTCGGAGGGGGCACAACTTGGTACAAACCAAACTGTTGTATTACACGCTGCGCGCGCGTAAGGCTCCACCATATGTGCGAACACTAGATGGAAGGTCGTCAACCATAACCCGACGTCTTGGGTGCATTGCACTGACAGCCCGTGTGGCGCTACCGTGTGCACGAAATCTGGAGTCCATGGAGCCCAGATGATGCCGTTGTCGTGCAACAACTCGAACTCATTATGGAACAATGAGTGGCACCTTGCCGGTCAGTCCTTGGGCCAGCGCAAAAGGGCAGCAGTCCACCGTAAGCCCATAGTGGGTCGGTCTATCTAGTCGTCCAACTTAGCGTATAGGTGCACCGCTTTCTCGAAGGTCGGTCGTCCAACAGGAAAGTGCTCCCAACTCCATAGCTACGGGAGCACGTAGCAGACGGTCAGGTTGGGGGTAGCATCGGTGCCGCGTCGCGAAGCGTCATACAACCCTCGGTATGTGGCGCAAAGTATGGCTGATCCCCAACTATACTGAGGCATCAGCCCAGCCTCCGCATCAACCAAAGACTCGGCGACGTGGATGAAGCTAGGGTAGCACCAATCGCCCTGTGTGGTTGGAAACAGGACCCAACCAAAGAGCTGAAAAAGGTAAGCAACGAGGTGCGTCGTAATGACCTCGTCAGGTGCATCCTGTGAGCATTGACTAAAGTGCCTCAGCCAAGTCCGAGGAATGCCGTGTGCACGCTCTAGAACAGCTAGGCCGAACTGATGCTCCAGCCTAGCCTTCTAGTCTGCTTGCGGAGGGCCTGGAATAAGTGCACCACCCCGGATTGGGAGACCAATCAAGAACAAGACGTCCTGTAGGGTGACAGTCATCTCACCCCATCGAAAGTGGAAGGTGTGCGTCTCGGGCATCCACCTGTCGACAAGTGCCGACAGAAAACTGACGTCTAGGGTGAACCGGCGTCCGACGAAAACCAGCCTCGCAAGGGGGCAACAAGCCCGTGTTTCAAAGGATTGGGAGTTTGAGACGTAGCGATCGTCCGCCTCCCAGCATCTCTCCCGATCAAGCAAATAGGGCGGAGGGTCAGCGTCATCGGTGATCCACAACTTGCACCAGTGGTCCTCATCATAGAAGTGTTCCAGAAGCACCAGTATAGACATGGCTTGCGACAGATGGAATGGAATATTAGTGAGAAGATTGATAATGTCCATAAAATAGTGCATATTAAAAATTAGGACCAAATGAATACTACAAATTAATGTACACTAATTTAGTAGTACAAAATTAAATATGACTATTTAAACTTGACTAAATTAATTAGGGCTAACTGATTACCGCGAATGAACCTGTGTTACGTAGTAACAATTAAAAAATCATACACATATTGTTCCATAAATCCTACATGGACAAACACATACAATGGGTGGATGATATATTTAACGAATACATGTAACATCTTCACTGAACCAAAACTTTATTTAATTTTCTTATTTTTCTATTTGCGGTCATTACGAACCTCAATAATTTTACACGTTAATCCCTATTCTTTCCCTTTGCTAAATAAATATTAATTGTGCATGTGTGTGTTGATTGCTCGGTGCATGCATACATAAATAACTAGCAACTACTTGCTTGCATGACTGTAGTGCATGTATCGCATGACATTTTTTTAACTATAAATTACGGATTTAGAACTAATTAATTACGTAACATTAATTTAACTATAAAAACTACAAAACGACTTAAATAAATACGTCTGGGAAATGACAACTGACTAAGTACGAAAATAATATTACGACTGATTTACTAACAACACAGTTAATAAAGAATTTAGAGACAATAACAAAATTACCTACTAATATGGCTGCAAATGACAGTGCTTAATAACGATAAAATGTCCCAAAATATAAAATCAACAGAGACAACCTAGAGAGAGTGAGCGAGCGAGGCGGCGAAACTAAATTGCTCTCGCTCGCTATTCATAGAACCTACGAGCCGAGAGATAAATCTCTCGCATGCATGAATGCATGCACATGCAAGAGACATGTTATTTGACGAGGGAGACAACGATTAGATGGAGGTGACGGGATGACACGATATATTTTTTGGTGCAAAAGGAGCCCTTGCACAAAGCTTGACAGATGGAGGAGGGCTTGCTTCGGAGGTTTGTCCAAACGACACATGTCATGGTTTTCTATTGGTTTTTTTCTTTCTCGCGAGAAGACCGGTTGGGGGGAGGATCGGGCGACGTGTGGCGGGCCACCGCACGGTGGTCGTGCGGGAGGTGGCAATGTGGCGGGGCCACCGCATGGTGGCCATGCGGAAGGTGGCAAGTGTCGGGAGGGGAGGGATAGCCGCACGATGACCGTGCGGCAGTACGCTATTTTTTTTTAAAAAAAAATGAACGGCGACAACTATTTCTGCAAATATGAGGCAAAAAATACGCCACTACGGCAAAAAAAAAATCCAACTGGCCTAGATGTACACGGTGGCGTATAATAATAACCTGAAAGTCTGGATCATTGATCCAAGTACAAAACAACGTCTGGACTGGAGTATTTTTTCCTACTGTGATGCACTTGGAAACTGGGAGGTCCTTCTCTGCCCCCAACAGCTTACAAACACATGCAATTGATCCACGGTGAATTGCCGCTGCATGTCTAAAAACACTAGAGCTCCTAGTCGATTACACCATGTACGAATGATACGCCGTCACGGCAGCCGGTGGTTAGTCCAATTGTTGACACGCGGACTTCAATATTTGATCATGTGATCTTTTTAGCTGCTGAGTCCTCCGGGTAACCAACCAAACAGCTATTGATAATCACCTGCACCCGCTGATAGGTGCGTTGCACGGGGGACGTCCGTGGCGTCTTCGGCTCGTGGCATTGTTATTGCTGAGCTCGAGTGCGTGTGTGACCAGTTGGGTGCGGCGGTATCGTACTAGGTGGTATCTTTTCTCTAGCTTTGGTATTAGTGATGATTAACATTATCTATATATCAATATTTGCAGCGTGCAGCTTCTCAAGCCTTCTGGAGCTTTTGCTGCTTCCGAATTAGAAGAGAGAAGGGGCAGATCAGCTTCCCAAAAATCAGGCCCGCGTTTTCGCGGGCCAAAAGTAGAGGCCCTTTAACCCGGCTCATGTACGAGCTTGGGCCCAACTGTTCTTTCCGTTTCCTGCTTTGGAAGAAGGGAAAGGGAAAAGCAAGTGGGTCCACCTGTCCAGATCAGGCTGTACGTGGACCGAGCCCAATTCCACGTGTCATGCTCGCATGGTACCTCTCTCCCATTTCTCAGGTGTACTCCGTTTTATTTAATCGAGAAAAAAATATAGTTACGTGCTGCTCCTCCGATGAACCCGAATTTGCATGACTTCATCCTGTTTCGAGAACAGAGCGTAGGTCGGGTGGCTAGCGTTGCAGCGAGCACGCAGCCCTAAATTATTTGATAAGACACACTGTGTGTGGTGATATGATTAGGGTGTACGTTGAGTGTGTGTATATGTTTTATATCCTCTAAAAAGTCATTAGCTTCGTTGGCTCTCGCAGAACCATAGATAAGCCATGATGAACTTTCAAAGCCCACACGCCACTTCTTATTTTGTGCTTGCGTGGACATAATTTTCTTTTATATTCATCATACATATAAATATACAATAAGTACCATTAGTCAACAGCAACACAGTGATTGAAAAAAAAACCATAAACAATGACCAGCACAACAAAATTCCTTACAACATCAAAAAAATTAGGTGCTGTAGTATAGCATATTGCTCACAAAGAACAACAAAATACACAAAACTTAGCTCCATCATGCAACAAACAAAAAGGCTAGGACCAGACCAGACATCTAGCCCATTCCACTTACTCAATGCTCATCCTCCGATAAAAAGCTAAAGCCAATGAAAGATAATACATCTCAAAAAAGAAGAAGAAGAAGATAGCCTATGGAACTGTGCATGTATATAAGACTTGTATAGATGGGGTAATTGATTACTGATTATTTTAAATAATACATTTTTATTAATATTATAAAAATAAATAGTCAAAAAAAGAATTTACATAAATAATAACATTTCGCCAATTCATTTGGCAACAAACTGATGTGGTAGCTCATGTTGCCAGTTCACTTGCCAATATGTTTCCAATTAAATTGGCGACAACACCTTCAATATCGGCATATCGTTAATTCATTTGGCAACATGTCAATTGGCCGACAGGAGCCTTGCCGTCAATTTACTTAGCCGACATCGTTGAGTTGGTAGATAGACCTTTGTCTCCAAATTATTTCTCTAAAAAAAGCGACTATTTATTTTTCTATTAATAAAAAAGTTGGTTATTTAAAAAAAATCATGATTATTTGTCCTCTAGTTCGTCGACGTTCTAAGATTTATCACTCTTTACATTGTAATACATTATTTGCCACCGAATAGGGTGCATAATCAATTATATGTTACTTTTTCATTATTTTATTCATTTTTCCCATCTGACCCCTCTGGAATGATTGTCTTACCCTTTCTTCTTCTTCTCCATGGGCTCTGCTACCTCTCCCCCATTGCTTCTCCTTCCCTCACCCTTCTTCACGTGCACCGGGGACGTCACCCCACCCTCGCCGCATCCGCCATTATCCATCTCCTATGGCATCCACCCTCCATTTCCACCTCCATCGCATCCAAATCGCAGCTCCACCGCCTTGCTCCATCCTCCTCGCCAAGCACCAACATAGCACCGCCGCTAAATCCTTTGTTCACCACTTACCTCCTGGGCTACTACTCCCAACACGACTCCGGCGACACTAACATAGACGAGGCCTCCCCTAAATCCTTGATCTCCTCCCATCCCATCTGAATGGCTGACGCCAACGCCTCCTGCGACGAGGCTGAGTTCCTCCTCACCCCAGCATCTCACCTCTTGGTAGAACGCCATCCTCACCGAGAACACCGGCGCCTCCTACCTTTGCTAGTACGTCCTCGAAGGTGGTCACCTCCACACCACCGTCGACGTCACGTCGGTCGATGAATCCCGCTAGCTCATCCCCGTAAGGCCACAAGATGACTACGCCGACACCATCCGCTGCGTTGCGGACCCCGATGCTAGCCTCGACGAGCTCTCCCTGTGCCCCCTCCTCTGGTTCTTTCTCAGGTACACTACCCACTGCTCTTCTCTTCTCATGGCGCGAGGGCAAAACAATCATTTCTCGGGGCAAAAAAAAATACCGGTTCAAATGAAAAATGCATAAAATAATCAAAAGTGACAAATAATTGAGGAGTCAACCACAAGAGTGGCAAATAATGTATTGCAATATAGAGAGTGACAAATCTTAGAACACCAACGAACTAGAGGGCAAATAATCAAATCCCCTGTATACATAGTAAATTGGAAGCGTTGTTTTACCGCTTAATTCAGTAGGACAACTTATCATTGAACTCACATGCTAGTGCCAGTAGTGCTTGCTAGTTGCTACTCCTCCAAGTTCAGGTTCTCACTTCACTTCTCAGTGCACCAATTGATAAGCCGTAGAACAAGTTTCAACCAGTCCAAGCGATCTGAGAAAAACAGAAAGGCGAGGTACCTAGCTGCAAAATGTGCCCTCGAGATTCTGCAGGAAACCGTCCGTTTCGGCCACATCAAACCGCTATAAAATTTCTCCTCCGAGTCACGAGGCGCTCCCTCTTCCAGTCTTCCTCCTTTGGCTTCCCTCGTTCTCCAATCTCCCTCTCTTGTGCAGTTACCCAACTCGAAAGCGCGAGCGCCAAATCCCCCGCGCCACCAAACCGGGGTCTCCCCCCCGGGCGCCGCGGGCGCGGCCCGCAACTCAACTCCCCCGACAGACCCCCCGCCTCGCCGCCGGCAACGCCGTATCGGCGGACTTCTTGGTGAGGCCTCGGGAAATCTTTATCTCGCTGTTTTACGGCGCGGGTTAATGCAGGATCGATGGTTTGGGATGATTTCGCCGTGGTTTTGATGGGGCTTGTGGGTTTTGTTCGTGTGAGGATGGTGCGGAGGTGGCCGGTGGGGTGCGCGGCTGGTTGTGGTGGACTAGGGTTTGGAGGCGCCCTTTTGGGGGTTTCGTGCGGTGGGGTGGGGAATGGGCGAGCTTTGGGGGGGTTTGGAATGGTGTTTTGTGGGGGTCTGGGAGGCTTGCTCGCGGCAAGAATCGGTGATTTGATGGCGGGAGTTGGGGTGTTGGTTTGTTTAGGGCGTTTCTTGGTTCTTGGATTCGGCGGATTGGAGCGGCGTGTTGACTAGTTCATGCTGTATGTGGGCAAATGGTTGCTCCTTTTTTTGTCTTTGTAGTTTGTGCTTATGGGTGGAAGGGTGCAAATGTCTAGTGCATTGTTGTGCGTTTGGGGATTTATTGGTTCTTGGGCTTGGGAGAGTTGAGCTCAGGGTATGGTCTCCTTGCAGTCCAAGTCTAACTTGGTTGTGATATGTGCTGCTGGATGAAAATCCGAAGTGCATTTTGTTGTTGATGTAAGCAAAAGAACATCTTTCTTGTTGGATTTGTAAGTGTCGCACTAGTGCCATTTAGTTTATATTTATGCGGCTATATCAGAGAGATGTTACCTGGTTATTGTATTTTCTAGTGAAGATTAGCATGTACAGAATGTATTTTGAATCTTTATATAACAGATTAACACAAAGGCAATATGAAATTAGCATATAAATTAACATTAGTCTCCATTTCTCTGTTAATCATATTCCCTCTTATTATTATTTTTTTGCTTTATCTGCATGATGTGACTATTAGCAGATTAGAGCTTCCCATGAAGGAGAATGCAACAATAATTGTGAACTTTTGCAGGTGCCAAACAAACTGTGCCTTTTGTAGAGGCTGTATTACAGGGATACAATGCCTCTCTTCAAGAGGACACCTTTCTTCTTATTGGACCCACCAAAGGACTTGGATCCTAAGGAGAAGGTGTTCCAAGTTCGGTTTACTAAGGAGATATTCCGAGATTACCAGTATCCTCTTGCATGGAATTATTGGCAGCTAGTTGATTTGCATCTGATATGAAGCGTGATTTCCAAACAAATCTGATACCCTGTACTTGTACCTTTTACACTTGCATTAGATTATATTACAGCAATATGCTTGTATCCTTGACTATTGATTAGGGAATACCTGAATAGGTTGAACCTTTACCGTCAAAGAGTCTGGTCGTGTAAGGTGTCCGGAAAATCTAATTTAACCTATGAGGAAGCTTTGGTCTCAGAGCATCATGCTGCAGAGAAGGCTCAACAGTTGCCAAGAGAGCTAGTGGTTCCTGTCCTCCAGATGGTTCAATACAGTAGGATCAAGCTTTTCCTGACTTTGTTACATTTCTTGACAGTGTTATTATGATTGTGCATTTTCAATTCGTATTTTTTATTTCTTGATGCACACTGTTGGCCAGTGGCCAAATAGATATAGCAGTTTGTTATGTGTTTTCTCATTTGTCCTTTGCTAGATAAAGTTAACATTGAACTAATATTGTTTGAAAGATTTGTACCTGTGTTAGTGATACCATGTACCATTACATGTCTAGAATTTTATGTTGGTTAGGAGTTTTTCATATTAGAGGTTTTCGATTTGAATCCATTGACAAGTCTCACTTGTCATTGGCTTTTCTTTTATTATTTTGGATTGTTCACCGGCATCTTTTTTGGATAAATTTGATGATATCTCTTCCTCCAATGACGCCACCATGTGACCACACATTTAGTTAGATGTGTTGTATCGTTGGTAATTTGTATTGAGGTCTTTTTTTCATGCTGTCGCAAACTGTTGATGTGCATTATTTATGATGTTTTCATACACTATTTTGTATTGTATTCTGTGAAGAAGGCAAATTGTTTGTCCCATTTAGAATACTTGTGTTCTTTGATTTGCTTCTAATAGACTGGAATTTTGTGCTACATTTGCTTCAGGCACTCTTAGCTTGACTGACCTTGTCAACAAAATATATGGTAGTCTGCAAGAGGATCTGTTTGAAGGATTAGAATTACATGCTAAAAAAGATGGTTCTGAGGCTGCTTGCAAGATTTTGAAGGTTATAGGCTCTGGTAACACCAAGATGTACGAGGTGGGTTGGATTGGTCAAGACAATGCAGTAATCAACACTAAAGTTGTCAGAGCTGATGATCTAATTCGCAAGAAGGCACGTGCTAGTCGTAATATGCTGAAGATTTTTATTAGGGAATCGACATCACAAAATTCTCCATGGATTATACATGCAAATCTTGGAAAGAAATATGGCATACCTACTGAGCCCCCAAAAGACTTGATGGTAACCATCTTTCCTCATTTCCTCATTTCCTTTATTCCGTTTCATATTATTATGATCCTAAAGAAATCATGGCTCACAGAATGGTGTAGGATTGTGCAAAGCGAGGAAAATACTTGAGAATGGAACCACAGAAGATGCCAGAAAAAGGACGAAGAAAGGTGATTTAGTAGATATCCATGTCATCTCTTTCAGTTCATATGTTAACATGGTTTTGATACTACTGCATTTCTGTCAAGGTTCTTACCATTCAATTTTCATATGACTTTCAGACGAGGAACAAATAGAACTACCAATTAAATACCCAATTGATGATCTTTTAGTAAAGCCTGCAGCAGATGACCCCGTTTTGTCAAAGAAACGTCCATTATCTACAGATTTTAGAGTGCCTATAGATTCTGTGGGAGATCTCCTTATGGTCTGGGATTTCTGCACGTCTTTTGGGAAGCTTTTATGCTTGTCGCCATTTTCTCTCTTAGATCTGGAGAATGCAGTTTGCCACAAAGAAAGCAATCTTGTTCTTCTGGTGGAAATACATGCTGCACTTTTCCATTTGCTCATTAGAGACAAAGGTGGATATTTTACATTTATCCAGAACAAGAAAAGGAAATTCAAGGTGATTTCTTCTTATTCAAAATTTAAGTGTGCATGAAGTGGTACCATATTTTTTCCTTACTTGTTCACATGCGTCGTATGTAGGTAACTTTAGTCACCTGGGCTGAGTATCTATGCGATTTCTTGGAAATGACAAGTAAAGAAGAGTTCTCCAGTAATGTCTCAACGGTACGAAGGGGTCATTATGGTCTTGTTCACACTGGTCTAAAACTTAAAATTCTACGGGAATTGGTAGATGAAGCCATTACAACTTCTGCTGTAAGAGAGAAATTAGATGAACGGATTGACCAGCATCAAGAACTTGCAGCAGCTAAAAGAGAGGTTGCTAGAAAAAGCAAGGAAGAGCAGAAGCTGAACATGGAAGGGGCGACAGAAAATGAAATGAACCAGACAGATGCTGCACAAAATGGCAATGAGAATATTAATGGCCAGCTTGTGGGGAAAGAAGGGAAGGGCAAGAAAAATATTTCTGGCAGCAAGATGGGAGATGGGAAAATGCATCTGGCAAGAACTTATACCTTTTTTTTCCATGTGAATTTTCATGCACACTTGTCCATTCTTACATATGTACATGCATGTCTCTGCTGAAGCTGTTCATGACAGTGCTTACCTTTGCTTATTTCTTTGTAGAGGAGACATCTTGAAACAGAATTGGAGAAACAATCTGTACAAACTAGTCCCCTTGGAAAAGACAGATTCTACAACAGGTATTGGTTTTTTAGGCGTGAAGGAAGACTTTTCGTCGAAAGTGCAGATTCCACAGAGTGGGGGTACTACAGCACTAAGGAAGAGGTGATTGCTTTGAAACTGCGGGAATCCCTATGTTTGGTTTTCTGGTGATAACAATGCTATGTTCAATTTGTAATTAACAGCTTGATGCGCTCATTGGATCATTAAACATTAAAGGCATAAGGGAGAGAGCACTCAAACGGCAGCTTGACAAGTTCTATGATAAAATAAGGTATGGAAGTCTTTTTATGAGCATAACTTCTAACTTGTTTCATACTATTGGAATGTTTTGTCTTGTGATGGTTGCCTTTCTGTGGATTTTTGAAAGGGAGAGTTGCCGGTTTTAGGAAGTACAGATAATCACATTTCAAAATTTTCAAAGCCTTATGTATATGGAATTTATGCAAATTGTTATTCAGTGTAGTTTATACTTTATAGTATTGTCCTTTTTGACCTTGCTTTACTGGACATCGCACATCAGCTGATCAGATCATTACATTATGGTAGCTCTGTAGACCAATGTGAATGGGCGTGCTTTTAATTTTTAACTTTATTATTTAAGCAGTGATATTAAGCGACCAATTTCTGTTGCATTCTGGATTTGGAATAACTTGGCACTAACTAGGGTTCAAGAAACCGTTGAAAGCCGGATAAACCATCCGGACCATTTTATTGAAAGGGCTAGTTTAGAGCCTAAATTACACCTCCATTTTTCGTGGAACAGATGCACTTCTTACTTTCTTAGACATGATCCGAAGTCCTGAACATCAAATCTTGAAAAAAAACCCTCAAATTTGAAAATTTGGGGAAAAAATAAATAAAAAATGTGCAGCCGGTCAGGCCATTAGGCCAACACTTTTAGGTCGTATAGTTATTCATACCAGCCGGTACGGTGAAAGCTTTGCTCTTTTATCTAGCAACTAATTCTTTTTTTTACCTGTTATAGTAATGCTCTGGAAAAGAGATTGAAGGACGTTACACAGAAAATGTTACTTGAAGAGGCTGTATTGCGGCGTTCCTCTCGTGTACAAGTCCAACCAAAGGATAACCCTTCTATGTCATTCCTCAAGTATGTCAACAAATGGAAAGAAAAATGAGGTATTTAGTTGATAGGATTGGCTGCTTTTTTTATGGCCAATTCTTCAAACCCTCATAGGGGGGGTTCATTTCGGATTATTGATAGTTGATACACCAAAATGAGGAGTTTGACATTCGACTGCATTTAAAGATGAGCCAAGAGAGCCCCCCTGAGCCAATTTTTTGAACATGCTAGCATGTAAACTGAAGCCATCCTTGGAAGAGTTACAGTTGATGCATTCGGGCTGGGCTAACATGCTAGCATGCTCAACTCAAGCTGCATGTAAATCATTAGTCAGGTGTCAGGTCTACAAGTGCACCATTTCTTTATCAATTGTCTTTTCACATGCTGCTATATTGCATCACTGCGTCAGTCTATGTTGAGTTCTCTTTTCTATGGGAAGTTTCTGTTTCTCACGCGAATCAATCTTGTGCTTCCTGAGTCATCTGCATCGCAGGCATTATATGGCCAGGCGGAATTTTTTTTTGATGGAGGCATTCTGTAGGTGCTTTCTCACTTAACGCGCGCACGTGTGAGTATCTTTTTTTTTATTTGGTGAGATGCATGAGGCTGAACTCCCGGAATCGAACCATGTCGGGCAGCTCCCTCACCTGCAAGGACTCACGTGTAAGGATGCAAGTGGGACAAGTTGCGGACAAGTTGTGGTTGCCCGCACCGGCCGTCTAGTGTTACGTGGGTAAATGCGGCGGCCCGCCGAGCATTACGCGGGCATAAGCGGCGGCCACTAGCCCGTAACTACGTAGGCATTGTCTGGACCGCTACAGCCTACGGCGAACAGAGAATACTCAGCCACTTCAGCATACCGTCGAATGTTTGCGGCAAACATTGAGTTCGCTGGCGCCATGGCTATATCTGGAAGTCTTTGCCTGGCAGGATGCAAATTCTTTGCCTGGCTCGTGTTGCATGGCAAGTGCCTCACGGCGGAGAATCTCCAGAGAAGAGGATAGCCTCATCCACAACGATGTTTTCTCTGCCTAATTCATGAAGAGACCACGTCCCATCTCCTACTTCACTGTTCCTACTCCCAAGCAGTTTGGCACAGCATTCTTGGTTGGTTAAATAGGTTGTCCTGGGTGCCGGCAGCTCCAGAAAAACTAGTGTAGGAGTGGTGGACCGAAGCACGGGAAAGAGCAAGAAAGGACGAGAGGAGGCTCATGGACATGATAGTCATTCTGACAATTTGGTGTCTTTGCACGGAACACAACAACAGAGTTTTCCGTCAGAAGGGGCTGCCACCGGCCGAGTTGGTCCATTGCATTAGAGCCGATAATCCCGACGGGCATTAATCTGGGTGCAAGTTTAGCCGGCTGCTCTTGAGTTGTATCTCTCTAGAATTACCTTAACTAGTAATTCTGGTCGCTTAAACGTCTAAGCGAGTCCAAGACTCTGTAATGTTGCCGCGTGTTGGATGAAGAGGAGGCAATTACCGTCTTTGCCTCTGACGCATCGTATTTAAAGCTCCCGATGATCGTAGAAGTTGAGCAAGACTGGGAAGGGACTCAATTGACATTGAGGGCAGTCCTGACGGGCCAGTTGTAAACTTTGTGGACTATGTGGGCTGTCCACATCAACCACTTAGAATTAACAATAGACTCACGAACACCCGTTTAGTCTTTTTTATGGAACGAGTTAAACGGACTTACAGACAACCTGCGTCCACTTTCATCCCTACTCACCTGCCGTTGTTAGCCATCCGAGCCACAGCTTGATCCTCACATGATGTGCCTTGCTGGTACGCCGACTGGATGGTCCTCTGCGCACGTACGGTTTAACTTCACGGGCTTTAACTGGCCGTCTTTATGTTGATTAAAGACTCGTCTCGAAAGAACGATGTTGATTAAAGCCTTCTCTACGTTGATTGCTGCAGTATGTCAGTACTCAATACGCTTGGTACGTTTGCCGCAGGTGATGATGATAGACTAGTAAGTAACGCTCACTATAGTTTTGTTTTAGAAAAGACATCACACGTCGCGCTAACATCGATGGACCATGAGATGAAGGATATTCCGAATCCGGTACCATTGCCCTGCAGCAGGCTGGTGCGGCCGCCGACCATCTCGACCCTCCGGGCTGGCCGAGCTAGGCCAGGATGTCGAGCTGGCTATAGGGGTGTCGGGGACAGCCGCGACATCCTCCGTCGAAGCTGGATCAAAAGCAGCGCGGCGTGGATAGACGCCATCCACAAACCAGAGCTGGCGATTCGAGCAGCGAGATCTTCCACCAAGAATATTTTTTCTCCCTTCTTCCAATACCTTCCGCAGTACCGAGAAACCTAGTGAGGGAACCACGGGAACTCAAGAACCGCTTTGACCTCACCCTTCTCCGCTCCTGTGTTCGCTTGGTTCAGATTCTTGCAGCTTCTTTCTGCTGCTGAGAGAGGTAGCGCCGGGGGACAAAGGGTTTGTTTGGTTTACGATTCTAGGTGGTTGTATCAAAATTTTGGTAATATCAAAACTTAGGTAAAAAAATAGTGTTTGGATCGTAGCTATATCAATTCACAGGCAATGCCGAAATTAATGTGTTTGGATTGTAGCCATACGAAAATTTACTAAAATTGTGAGTATATCATATGGGTCCCGCATGACATATATATTTTTTGCACCAAAATATGCCAAGTTGGGTCTTGTTTTGTTGATTAAATAACAAAGAACACAACGGTTCAAACAGATCACAAATCGGATACTCGCTTTAGAAAATATAGTAATTTAAAACTGATTAATCAAACTTTTCTTGCCATTAATTATCACAGCCCGGCCAACCAATTTGCGCCGCCCCTGTCCGAGCTTTACATTCCAGCCTTACCAAATTTTTGCAAAGCTTTTGGCAGCCCGCGCTATGCCTAGAAAATGACGAGAAAAATGCTGGCAATGCTAAAATTTCGTAGGCATAGCCAAAATTTGGAACGGAACCAAATACTTGCCAAATTTTAGAGCAAAGCCAAAATTTTAGTAAGGTTACTTGGGGTGCTAAACCAAACAGCCCCTAAAACCGATCTCCAGTAGAAGACCGATACAGAAAAAAAGACAAGTTCTTATACGTGGTTATCGCAACATAGCCGATTCGTAAACACAAAACATATCAGAAGATGTCATTGGTTGATATAGAATTGATCTAAAGCAGTAGACGAATAGTTAATTTGTCTATCTAAGATTTGGTTTTTTCCAGCAAAAGGTAAGCCATAAACTTCAACTATAGATGAAGATATGTGATATGTCATGAGTTATCTTGATGAGAGGATCTAATCCTTATTTATAGACTTTATTATAAAATCCTATTATCTCTACGCATATTTAAAATTCAAGTTAATATTTTTCTTAGTACTCTTAATAAATATTTTAACCAAAGAATAGACAATAGGAAATTAATCCAACAGAGATGGCTTGCACGGCGGCGCAGTCCATGCTCTCCGCAAGCAGCTGCGCCTCCCAGAGGAGGCCACATAGGCTTGGGGACCTTGGGGTGGGAGGAGGCAGCGGCAGGGTGTCCATGGTCTCTTGCAATGCCGCCTCCTCGCCGGATGAGTCCGACTGCAACACGGAGGAGTGCGCGCCCGAGGAGGAGGTAATCCCCTCCCCTCCCTTGTTCCTCCCCCATTCACTTATTAATTAGCTCTTGCTGCGAATCATGAATGCGATTTCAAAGCAGAATCGTGCAATGAAAGAATGCAGTAGCTCAGAAGCTAGGTGGTGATGGCTAATTCTTTCTTTCTACGTGCAGGTGGGGAACCTGAGCGTGGAGTGGCTGGCCGGAGAGAAGACCAAGGTCGTGGGCACCTTCCCCCCGAAGAAGAAAGGCTGGACCGGCTACGTCGAGAAGGACACCGCAGGGCAAACGAACATCTACTCCGTCGAGGCAATTCCTTTATTACCAAACCCCTTGCCGATTTAGTTTCTGACACTTTCAGTGGCGAAATTCAGAGGAGCTGAAGTTCCTGCCATTTAGTTTCTGATACGATTAGTAGCAGTTCTGCAAATGTGAGATGATTAGAATGAGCATCTAGAACGGTTCGATCAAATGGTTTGAGTGCTGATTGTTCCTTGGGAAGCTGCAATCAAGTTCACAAGTTGCAAATTTGCGATCTTTTCATCATTCACAGATATATAGTGTATAGGTGTAACTCCAATCTGCAATATTTTCTTCATCCCAAACTGACAAGAACATACACTACCCTGGACAGCCGACGGTGTACATGGCAGAGAACGCGATCAGCTCGGGCGCCTCAGCCACGTCGGCCGAGGGGTCCGAGAACACGGTGGCCGTCACCGCGGGCATCGCGCTCTTCTCCATCGCCACGGCGTCGGCTGTCCTCCTCCAGGTCGGCAAGAACCAGCCGCAGGTGCAGGGGCCGGACTACTCCGGCCCGCCTCTCAGTTACTACATCACCAAGTTCAAGCCGGCGCAGCAGACGGTCGAGGCGTCCGTCGCCGCGCCCGTGCTTCCAGTCCAGCCTGTCCGTCGAGGCGTCCTCTCCCACCGAGACGTCCGGCTCGTCGTCGACCGTGGAGGCATCGGCGTCGCCGGGCGTGCAGCAGCTGTTGTCCAGCGCGCAGGTGGAGGCGGGCGGCTGCCACTGAGGTGCAGGTAGGCATGATGCAGGAGCAAGCTGAATTAGCTGGGATCTCCACTGCTAATGCGTCTTGAAGAGTATTGTGTTATAGGATATTTTTTGGGTTCTAAAAGATGAGGATTTTGTACCAAGCTTGTGTGATATAACTTGGATTACATTTGCAGAGTAACGTAGCTTCACAGATTATTCAATGTTATAGCGATCACGCTCATAAGTATTATTTGAACCAGAAAAAATGTTAAGCTCATTCTGCTTTGAAGAAGAACTGATTCTGAACGCATGTCAACCAGAGTTTAACAATCCCGCTGCCCAAACGATCGAAATATTTACAGCATATGAATAATTATTCACATTATTTAGTTCTAAAAACACTCCCAGATGCAATTGAGCATCTCTGAACCCTGACTAAACCCTGGTGCAGGGACATCCATATTTGCCCTGCACCTAGAATTCCTCACACCCAGAACCAACCTACTGATCAACACCTATAAATTGCTGTACAATGCCACGTTCCCACCTCACCCAGTGGGACAAGAATTTACACTTCACCGTGTACATTCACAAAATAACCAAACTATTCATATTCCCGCAAGTGCTTTGTACCATGGGCCATGGACCTTCTCAGAGACCATCGCCACCCTGATCAGCACTTCAGCCGCCTTCACTACCCTGTCGACGAGCTTTGCCGCACCGATGCGGCGCAAGGCTGCATCAGCCAGCTGCTGGCCCTTTGTGCCACTGCCACCGAGGACAACGCCACGGAAGGAGCAGTAGACCGACCGGGAGACCTTCTTGAAGACGGTGTCACCAGCCTGGAGGCTCTTAAGGAGCACCCGGGTTATTATCTGCCTCCTAGTCTGAATCTTTTCATCTGAGAAAGGGCCAGCTGAGGCTGACGAGCTCATCATCGCTTCCACAATCTCTTCAGTGCCAGCCTCAGAGAAGTTATCCAGTAGCTTCACAAGAGCTTCGAACAGTTCTGAGATGACATTTTCGAGCTCTAGAGGAGTGAATTTCGAATTCTCACTCATCAGAACTTGACGCAGGACGAGCATGCTGGATAAATAGAACAATTTGATTCAATTATTACACACTAAAGAATTTAATCGTTCTGACCGACTATGGTAAAAGTAGAAGGATAACATGGTTACCTTGTAGCGATCACAATCACTTGTTGGAATTGACCCTGCACGGCCCTCAACCTCAGCAAATTAAGCTTGAAGCTCTCAGGAGTTGACTGCAATTGCATGCCCTCCATACCACTAACAAGCTGTAGCAAGCCAATCCTTATCAGCTTATCAAGCTTTTCTCCCTTGCACTCTGGTAGACCTGGATTGCCTGCTGCAGACAACGAAGATGATTGCCCCCCTGGAGCTCCATGACCAGCTCGGAGTACTGTAACAAGGGGCTGAGCCTGCCATAAAGGATTAAATTAGTCTCAGGAATCAGATAAAAACAACTAGAATGCTGCTATGCTACTGATGGTAAAACAGTTATGCTGTTAGAAACTTACATGATCTGCTGCTGGCAAAATTGAACGAGAATCCAAATGTGCACTCCATTCTTCTTCCGTGACGTTCTTGGATGTCGAAATCCATTGCAGAGTTAGAGGTAGAGAAGCTGATGCATTGGCAGGAGGTCCATAGCGATCAGCGAAAGCCTTCTGCAGGTACTCCACTCCAGCAGAGCCTTTTATAATCGGTTGCATCAGCTGGATACGTGCCTTGCTCACTTCTGCCTGCAGTTCCTGTTTTATCACAGAAAAATGTTAGAATTCCACAGCATAAAACAAGTGCAATAAATTCTAGGACTAATTTAAGGTGTTAACGCGGAACAGACCTCTATTTCTTCCAGAGTGAAGCGCAACCCCTTGATGATAGCAATGACAAATGAGCTGATACCATTATCATTAACTTCAGAACTTGCAGCTAACTCACTCAATAATTTGTCATGACTTTTCTTCATCTCATCCTCCTTTGCAGGAGCAGATAGGTTTCGGACCATATCCAGGGAGTACTGCAAAATCTGCCCCAGATATTGCGTGTCTTGGAAGCCTGACTCAAGTACCTGAGACAAAATTTCGAGGTCAATGTTCTCAAGGATCTCCTCCTTCCACCCCTTGGGAGCCAACTCGTGCAATGAATCCCTCACATCCTTTACCAGGTTTATCAGTTGGCTGTAGTCAGGTTTCTCTCCCCTCATCGAATCTGTAACCACATCCCAGAAAGCTTTCTCCATTGTTTCTCTCACTTTGGTCTGGAAATCCTTCTCAACAGTACTGGCATTATCAGAGTTGCCAGCCAAAGCACCATTGTTCTCATGAAGCATCTCATTGACCATTTGCTCGTTCTCTGTTGGCAGTTTCACCGGTGATGTACTGCTTGATGGTGAAGAAGCTCCAAACAAAGATCGGACAATGGAGCTTGATCCTTCAGTTTTTGTCTTGGAATTCTCATTAATCTCAGAAGGTGGGAGCTGTCCAGACGAATTAATGCTCAAAGGAGTAGATATGTTTGCAACAGGTGTCGCCAATGGACTTCCATTCTCCTTTGCTTCAAAGAACTTTGACCTCGTATCTGAAAGAGCAGAGTTCATCCGCTCAATGCCTGCATCACCACTCAGGTGCTGAACCTTCTCTCTTAGAAGCTTTTGGTCATCAGTAACCTGTTGCTGAATCGCCTTCATATCATGAGTAAGGTTATGTGACTGCCCGTCCGCAGTTAACTTGCATGTTTGCATCATTGACAGCTCAAGTTTGCATGCAGCCCTAACAAGATCTTCCTCCAATGATTTTGCATCTTTTAATTTCCACACCACAAAGCGGTAAAGATAAGCACACCAAGCTTTGTCAAAATTAGCCAACTGAGTCCTGAATTTCCTCTGACCAGTAACATCAGAAGACATCTGGCAATTAGATGATTCAGCAGCGTCAGTGCCGAGGGATGACTGCCTTGAGGCACTGCCTGGTCCATCAAGTATTGTCGTAACCAACAGCTCAAACTCCTTGACAAAGTTCACTGCTGACTCCATAAGTAATTTCTCCCGCTCACCTTGTCCACTAAAAACAGCACTTGGATGTGCCAGTATCATGTAAGCACAGAGTACCACCCTCAGTGAGTATCTAGACAATCTGCTTGTTTCAGAACTTCTTACTGGCTTCTTTGCTGCTACCCTTGTTCTTCCCTCCCTGCTAGGAGGTGCCTTTCTCTTCGGAAACCCAAGGCGTTTTAGTAGATGGTCAATATTTTCCACTGATGATGAACCTGCTGACTGAGAAAGAAGCAAACGTCTCTCCAACCGGTCAAGAAATGCCTTTGTGGTCTGAAGAACTGTAGGAGATTCCATTGACATAGCTAATTTTTCAAACGGCATAGACTTTACAGATTTCTCATTAATTCTCAAGGCATCATAAGCTTGAACCAATGCGAGTGTTGTCTTCCTAGACTTCACAAATCTTCTCCAGCATCTGTAGTAAACCAGAATGAACAAACAATTTCAGTTAATTCCACACATGCAAATATAAATCAAATGATTATTCCAAAAATGCATTGTATGACAGCGATACCTTGCCAGCTTTCTTGAAAGAAAATTTGCATGCTTGATGTAATTGGTGTGGGCAGAACTGTGAGGACTTCCTCGCTGTTTCAAATACTCAGCTCTCTGCCTCTTCGCCCTCTGAAGTTTGCTGTCCAGCTGTTCTTTCAATTTCCTCCTCTCTGTTTCTCTCTGGCTGCATACAGTCTTGGCTGCCCGTTGGATATGCAAAAGCCTAGCCTGAGCCTTCCTCTTCTCAGCTTCTAACAACCCCAGCCGTTTCTTCTCAGCAGCAACACGCTTTTGCAAGATTGCAGATCGCACCCGCTCTGTGTACTTGCTCTCTGATGTCGCCTTCCGCACCAGGGACCTTGCCGTTCTCTCCTTCAGTGCGGCCCGCCTCTGCATATGCGCATGCAAAAGGCGCATGCGGTTTTCCTCAGCCTGCCGAACACGAGACTCAACTCTAGTCTCAAGTTCTTCCCTTTCCTTCTCAAACCGCATTTCCACTTCATTCTTAGCAGCTTGTCGGAGTTCATCCAACTTGGCTAGCCGGTTCTGTGCCTTCGCCAAGAGGCTTAACCTGTAAGGTTCATATATTAGTCTCAGATGCTCCCTTTGCTTGAATAAAGTTAAACAATAACCAATATCAGGCCCTGTTTTTTTGTTACCTTTTCTGCTCAGCTGCCTGAAGCTTTGCTTCAAGGCGCTGCCCATGATCTTCCTCTTGAGAAGACCACGACGGACTCCGCGGCTTCTTCCTTGCTTTGCAGGATAACCATTCATGGAATTGCTGCAAAATAGCATTTGAACATAAGCTATCTTGATCAATCATATATCACTAATTCACTACCCCCCATCTTTTAACAAAGCATGATCATTTAGCTGTTCCGTGTAACACTTCACTCCCAAATTGAATCATCAGACTAGGCGAGAACATAAAACATAGTCCCAAATACTACAGTTTAAGGCAAATTCTAATGAACTGGACCTACCAAAATCACATCAACCAACAAAAGTTTCAACCATATTACTGGTCACCAAATTTGCAGTGCTACGATTGCTGAAAGTTACTTCTAAGCAAAACCAAGTGATCGGTGATAAAGCAAACTATCCCAACCAAACTACCATAATGTTTTTTACCACGTAAACAAACTGAAATCATTTGTAAACTGAAGCCCCCGTTTTTACATGAAATTTAGCTTTCCAATTAGATTAAAGAACAACTTTTTTACAGGCAACTTGGCATAACTCGATTCAGACAACTGACATATTACTAATAGTCACTGATTACGCTTTCACAGAATTGCACATAGGACCAAAGGCCAATTACGCTATATTAAATCAGTCGATGGCGATGGAGGAAATAGATAAAAACGAGAACTTTACACGGGGGGAAAGACGCTTTAATCCAGAGATCGCAAAATCGCAAAACCGCGGCAAAATTGGACACAAAATCAATTCGAGGCACACGTGAATCCAACTTCAGCCCACGACTACCTACCGCCAAAAGAATCCCCAAAGAATGTTACCTCAACTCCCCAACGAATCCTAACCACCAAATAAAGTCTCACAAGGCTGGAAGCAATCCTTTCACATACTCTCAACTTCACAATTCCAATTCCCCACTCCGAGTCGACCAGCAAAAATTGAAAAACAAAGAACGAAAAATATTTTTAAAATGATAAAAAAAATCCCAATTTCGGAACAAATTAGCAGTCTAAAAGTATCCACAGAGGGGGGGGGGGGGCACTTCAAGAACAGGCAAGACGACTATCATCTCATCAGTAAAAAAAACACTCAATAAACCAAGCAAGGACAATAGGACACATTAAAAAATCTCTAAAAACTTCGACTTCACAGTTCACGCCCCAGCCTCGCAATCACGAGGAAGAAAGGAAAGCAAAATAAACGGGAGATAGGAACCCGACAGAGACACCTACCTGCCTCCGGAGGTCGGCCTCCCTGAGCTTGGCCTCGATCTCCTCGACGCTCGCCGGCGCGCCGCCGCTCCTCCCCTCGAGCAGCCTCCTCCTGATCCGCGGCGGCACCCTCGCCGCCGCCCCCTCCTCCGCCGGTATCTCCATCGCCACCGGCTCCCGCACCCCGATCTCCTCGCCGATCAAACTCCCCGCCGCGCCGCACGCAACTCGCCCGAAGGAACTCGAGAGCGAATCCCGCAAGCAACCGCGGCTCACCTCGCTTCGCTTCGCTTCCATTACTTCTTCCGCCGCTTTACCTTTCCTTCTCTCTTTTTTTCCCTTTCTTTGCCTCCTCGAGTTGGTTTGTTTCTGTTACTAATCGCGCGCCGTCTGGGTGCGCCACGCGTGGCGCTATGTAGAGCGCCTACTAACGATGGGAAGCAGTTTCGCCAATCGTAAAGCGGATCGAACGGAGGCGGGGTGAGCCCAGCCAGATAAGGGGACCGGAGGGGAGGGCTTTTCGGTAATTTTAGAGTGGAGATGACGGCGTTAGGCGCTCCCAGACGGGTCGGCAGTTGGGGCCTGCGTGTCGCGCCTTTTTACCCTTTGGTGCGGGTTGACCGAACTGCCCCTCCCGGCGGCTTTGCTGCTTCTCCGCTTCGGAGTCCGCCTCGGGCGACTGTCAAGTTTGCTTTGAGTTCAACTCCAAAATTGGATTAATTAAGGAGCCCGGTGATAGGAGCGTGTATCTGTTTAGGAGTTTGATTTGAGTTCAACTCCAAATTGGGATTAATTAAGGAGCCCGGTGATAGGTGCGTGTATCTGTTTAGGAGTTTGATTTGAGTTCAACTCCAAATTGGGATTAATTAAGGAGCCCGGTGATAGGAGAGTGTATCTGTTTAGGAGACTGCTTTTGCTTCTAACCAGTGATTCATTCTATGTTGATTACGATAACAATTGAACTCTCTTCTAACCAGAGCCTGGAGAGTTTTCAAGATAGGATACTAACATTCTTTGCACTTTTTAAAAGGGCATTCCAGCATAAAATGCTTATCATGCCAGCATAAAAAGGGGTATGGATAGCAAGCGACAACTTTTTTTAGGGCTAATTGTCAATCAATTTAATCTGTGTTCTTCATTCTTCCTTTTGCATTTATACAAGAAAAGGAAAGGAGGAAAGAAGTCCTCCATTTTGGGGCCACAAGAGAGAAATTGTCTGTACTAGGTTGCGTAGCATGTTCATAGACAGGACTACTTTGCATGTTGGTATACCTGTTGTGTGTACTTAGAAGACCTTTTTTTCTCGATATTGTACAGAGAAAATTTGCTCAATAACATTGCAAAGATATATAAATTAAAAAATAACATTTAATATAAGAATAACAAGTGAACCATAAAACCACATGTAGGTGACAAACCAATGTTATTTTTCAACTCATGGATCTTCGTAGCGTTATTGAGCATTGTATACTGTTTATAAAGTCATAATACCAACCGTTAAAACGACTACACCTTTTATTTCTGTAAGCAACATGTAGTGGTACTTTTTTACTCGTAGAAGAAAATGTAGTACTACTACTGTTATTTTCCCGAAAATAATCTACCATGTCTCGGTGATTAATGAATCTCGCCCAGAATCTTGGCGTGGTGGGCGGTGGCTGCGTGTAACCACGGGGACAGACACGTCACTTCGCCGTCACCGTATTTCTGGCGTGGCGGCGGGAGGAGAGATAACGTCCGACTCGGCTCTGACGCTACGCTCTCCTTGACACGTGGGTCCCATATAATTCTGGCCCCACTAGTCGGTGTGGAATATCATCAGGGGTTGCGTTGCGTATCTGAGCCGGCCGTCAGGGTTGCGTGCTCCTCCTAGCTGGTGGGTACGCGCGTTTCCCATTCTCCCGAGGGAAACGTGGCACGAAGAGAACGTTTACTTACTTTTGTCTAATGAGAGCACCTACAATAGTTTGTTTTTTAGTTTATTACTAAAAGAAGAGAATAATTAATCTAATAAAAAAAAACAAGTCTTCCAATAGATTATTTCTCGAACTTACGCTCAAGACTTTAATTCTTCAAAGTGCATGCATTTATCTTGATGATCAATAATGAAGACAACTTTGTGGCTTACATGTTTTAAATTTCATTTATCATATCAATAATGAAGTCGAGCTGCACAAATGATCTGGTGGATATTTTGTTTTAAGACAGTGGGACCCATAAAACGCGTTTTTAGGTAACAAGTAAGCCTCCAATAGAGTATTTGGTTGTTTCTTGTGTCTCTCAGATAACAATTTGATAGTTTCTTCATCTAAAACAACCTCACCTTCTCTTCTCACATTTCTCCTCCACATCACCTAAATGCCGATGTGGCAACCCCTAAGTAATGTAAATGACGTGGATCAAGTAGATGCTTTGACGCGACTTACCCTCGCGAGAGTTCTGACTTCCACGCCGCACGTGCGATCCTGTTCATTTTTGGTGCAGCGATGGCATCTCTAATAGTGTATTTATGGTCGTCTGTTAGCTATATCACGTCAACAAAATCTTACATGGAGGAAAGAGGGGGAGGAGAGAGAGCTCAGGTCGTCTCTTCCTGAAGAAACTGTCATGTACATGAAACAAGACACGATATATTAATCTATTCTAGTTGTCGTCTGTTTGCTTCAGGGTTTGATCGGATTCAACACAGGTCATCCACTGTGTTTGTATACAGATCTTCATAGCTTTTATAACTATTGGAGTGAAAGTAGTGTTGAGTTCGGTCGAGATGAAAAATAGAAAAAACGTCTATTCACCCCCCCTCCCCCTCTAGGTGCCTTTCGGTCCTACAACCTTCAACCCAAAACTACAACGACACTTATATATATGAGATGATTCTAACTATCTAAGGACTTGTACGATGTGAGATGCTTATATACGAGCGCTTAAAAAAAGAAAGTATATACACGTCATCCAAAGATCTATATAAAAATCATTTCATCCCATGCAAGCATCTCTTTTATAGGTGCTTAGATGATTGTATTATTTATTAGTTATATATATATATATATATATATATATATATATATATATATATATATATATATATATATGCACCTCTTAAACACCGATGCCTAATCAAGCATTAATATTGCAAAATAAACACCTTATCTAATTTATTTTTTTGCTAAGTACTTCTCTAAGCACTCAGATTATACGTGCTCTAAGTAAAGTTAGTAAATGGTGGCCTGAGTGGCACATTTTATTGTATTTGGCTCCGAATATAACGAAACTATCTTACAACAATCTTGGACAAAGAGTCACTATAAGGACGATAAGGTTATGGATAAATTAATGGGAGCTATCATCCTTCTTAACATGAAATGATTAGCACGCAAAATGACAATATGTTTGACCAATGGTAATATAAGGAGCTAGCTAAATCGATCTTATCACCTTACGATTCTAAATCCTTTTATACATCATCGTCTCCTTCAGGGAAAAAAAGAAGGAAATAATGTCAGACGCCATCGCTAGCAAATTACAGTGGTGACCATAGCAAAATCAAGTCCTGAGAGTGACTGTGGTTTGGTAGCTCGTGTTACGCGTCATTGGCCGGCAAGGTACAAATCGTCGACGGGACTTGAGATAAGCTAACTCTACCAAACTCGGATTTTTTTTGCAATATTAGCATCATTTTGCTTTGTATTTACAAAAATGGGCACCGTATTTTTTTTCCAAATATAGTGATTTGCCGTACGGCCACCATGCAGCAACCACTCCACACCCGCCACATCGACGCTGCCAGACGCCGCATGACCGTCACGTCTTGTGTGTGGGCTGATGACTGTCAGGCGATGGATAGCGCCTGGCCGCCACGAACCCCCATTAGGGTTTCGGTCTGATCGGCGGATTAGGGTTTCAGCTGTTGTTCGTACCATTTTTTAAATATAGCAAATGAGTTAAAAAAAAATTTATGTGAATGCTCCTAAGACGGTGTACTTTTTTGTGTATTTTTTTTTTATAATTTTACTCGTTTGATTTTACCTCACAATTTCATTTAAGTGTTATGATTTTACCACATGTCACCCTTCCTCCTCAAGACGCTGCCTTTCTCGGTGCCACCTTTCAACTCATCCATCCTCCCTTCGCCGCACATCTGTCGACTCCACATAGCTGTCCCCCTTGCCCGCAGCGTTGCGCGTAGACCATGCATCCGAAATTCTTGGCGCCGATGCAGCAGCTCCTCCTTCGTTCGACTATAAATACCGAAATATCGCAGTCACTCTTCACTCATCCCAATTGCGTTTTGCTTCTCGTTCCGGCGCTAGTCGTTGAGAACTCACAGAACTTAACATAATTAATTTTTTTTTGGAGATCAAGTATTTGCTTACTGCTCGTTGCTTGTCGCTCGGCTTTTTTGATAGCTTACCCCCCCCCCCGAAGGGCAGGTAATTTGTTAGATGCTTTTGTCGTTATTAATTAGTTTAGTGCTTATCAGTCCCGTATAAGTGTGAATTAACTACTCGTAATTTATTTAGTGATACATAATTAGTCGTAATTAGTTAGTTTAGTATCTGTTAATTAGTTTAGTGGTTATCAGTCCGCCATATTATATTAGTGCAAATTAACAACTCGTGTAATTAGTTGGTTTAGTGGTAATTAATTAGTCGTAATCGGTGAATTTATTAAGTAATTAATTAGTTCAATACATAATTAGTAAGTAATTAGTTTAGTGGTTATCGGTCAGCATATTATATTAGTGCAAATTAATTACTAGTAATTAATTTAGCGATAAATTTAATTATGCATATGTAATCCATCATTGCATGCACTTTTGTTGTGTAGGTAATTTCAAACATGCAAGACCTTAGTGTTTTATGGCGATGGTCTTGCATATTCAGTCTTGCAAGTTCGAAATTACCTAAAGCCACAACAAATCCATCCGCGGTACATATATGTAATTAAATACGATAAATTGCATGCAAGTGATGGATTATATATGCGTAATTAAATAGGAATAATTAATTAATTACCAACATTTTTTGCAAATTAATTACGAGTAATTATTTTCGCTAAACTAATTGCTAGTAATTAATTTGCACTAATATAATATGTCAGACTGATAACCACTAAACTAATTACGACTAATTATGTACCACTAAACTAATTAACTACGAATAAATTCACCAGTTATGACTGATTAATTACCACTAAACTAACTAATTGCACGAGTTGTTAATTTGCACTAATATAATATGGCGGACTGATAACCACTAAACTAATTACGGTTAATTATTTAGCACTAAACTAATTAACAGAGACTAAACTAACTAATTACGACTAATTAATTATCACTAAACGAACTAATTACGACTAATTATGTACCACTAAATAAATTATGAGTAGTTAATTCGCACTTATGCGGGACTAGTAACCACTAAACTAATTATGACTAATTATTTATCACCAAATTAACTAATTAATTACTAGTGAACTAACTAATTAGCACTAAACTAATTAATAATGATAAAATCATCCGACAAATTACCCGCCCTCCGGGGGGTAAGCTATCAAAAAAGCCGAGCGACGAGCAACGAGCAGCAAACAAATACTTGATCTCCAAAAAAAATTAATTATGTTAAGTTCTTTGTGTTCTCAGCGACGAGCGCTAGAACAAGAAGTAAAACGTAATTGGGATGAGCGAAGAGCGACTGTGAGATTTTGTTATTTATAGTCGAGTGAAGGAGGAGCCGCTGCTGACACGAAATTTCAATCGTGGTCTACGATAGCGCCAAGTGGGCAACAACATGGCGAGTCGACAAATGTGCGGCGAAGGGAGGATGGATGAGCCGACAGTGGCCACCGGCGGGCCGTCTTGAGGAGAAAGGTGGTCAAGGAGGGCAGGCGTGCGGGAGGGGGAAAGGGTGACACGTGGTAGGATAAAATCATAACACTTAAATGAAATTGCGAGGTAAAATCAAACGAGTAAAATTATGAAAAAAAATATACAAGAAAGTACACCGTCTTAGGAGCATTCACATAAAATTTTATTTTTTTGAACTCATTTGTTATATTTTAAAAATGGTACGGATAGCGTCCGAAACCCTAATCCGCCGATCAAGCCGAAACTCGAGGGAGGGGGGGGGCACGTGGCGCCCGAACGGGCCACCGTATGGCGGCCATGCGGCAGCGGCGATGTGGCGGACAGGGAGTGGCTGCCGCACAGTGGCCATGCGATAGGCCGCTATGTTTGCAAAAAAAAAAAATATGACACCTATTTCTATAAATAGGAAGCGAAATCATGCTAATACTGTCGAGAATTCCCAAACTTGTACAAACATACTTGTACCTTGGACGCTTGGACTTGAAGATCAAATCCTTAGACCAGATATCCAAACTTTCGTTTGTCACGTCCCGTTTCTTGTCACAACTACTAGTCTAAGTGGTAGGTTCGGTCAATAACTCTACAGCGAAAAGTACTCACAGAGATATCAATTGTGCTACGCTCCGTTTAAAAAGGACAAACGATCGAAGAGAGGCATTGTACATACATTTTATTTGACAGTAAACACTAGGGGAGGACCTACGGTATAAATATGTAAGAAAACATATTTATGCACAAAATATGTTGATGTGCTAGGATAACGAGGGATTAGAACCAATTCCTTCGAATTAGAATAGATTTTAGTTTAAATTCTAAGTTAATCTGAAGAGATTGAGTCTACCCAAACAAGTCCTAAAGGAGAAAACCAATTAACCCAATGACTCTAGCCAATGCATTGTACTTACATCATCGGTGCATTTCACTATTTCCAAAAGGACCATATATACGTGCTCGATCCACTACGGAATGAAAGTGCGCCTAAAAGATTGTTCTAAGAAGATTCACCACATTTCACAGTTAGGTAAATGTTCCCATCGGCGAAGCAAATAAAAAAGGCTTGTCAAATTAGTGGAGCATTGCAAAAGAATGAAATTTTCTCTCAAAGAAAAGGGCAGGAAAGTCGCGGGGTTGCACATCCAAGTGACGACCAGCTGACATCTGACCAGAGACCAGATTACGCGCTTAATTAAGTATACACCGTGCATGTGTGATTAATTGCTTAGTGGGTGTTGCGCTTATACAACAGGCTTAAGCAATCGTTTTGACGTGTCATGGTTAACCGAACGATTTACGCGATTGATTCGCATGCATGCCTGCTCGGTTAATTACTCGGTATACGGGGTTGGTAGACCGTAGACGTACGTAGGTAGGGTGATTAAAATAGTCAAGGCGCTCTTGTTAGGCCGCTTTATTGCTGTAGTGCACCGACGGAACAGCGGTCCACTCCTCACTTATACGTTGGTCCACTTCGTACATACATACTTAAATGTAGCCACCAGAAAGGCACGAAATAGGCGCGCCCTTGTTTGGCCTCGCATGTACGGTAGGACAAGGACGTAGGCTTGTTTTGAACATTGCAGTTTCACAAGAACTATGTAGGATACTTTTTTTTGTTTCGCTGTATCTGTCTATGGTCTCAGAGTATATTTTTCAATATATTTATCTATTTTGGGAATTTAGAGTATAGTTTTTATAATTTTTCTCTCTCTATCTTTACTTACATGCTTTGGAAAAGATTAGGTAGTTGTGGTATGCCATTTAATAGTAGTATGTATTATAATTTCTCATTAAGTATTTGCTAGATTTAATATTTATTTAGTCTGTGCGTATGATAGGTTATGGACAAATATTATAGCTAACCGGAGGGAGCATCCTGTGATTCTTTTCTTGCAATGTTTTAAACCTCCTAGCTAGGTTCCAAATTAACAGGCGCTTAGTTGGTTCTAGGATCGAAGAACACGGGAGAACTACCTTCGCCTTGGTCATTATTTATCGCAATCTTATACTCTCATGGGAACTCTACTTGGTTGGTTCCTTGCGTGAAGAAACTGCACGGTAAAAACGTGGTCAAGGCCGGTTGAGGGGATCCGCGGATGATGCATCGGATGCTTGGCCCCGTCGGGTCGGAGATACTTGGTATCAGCCGCGGCTAAACACCATGCAAATGCAGCAATAGCTCAAGCAAAGTATATATTTCTAGATAGGAGGCTTTGCACACAAACATGGAGCCTGAACAGCAAGCGAGCCCATCCAAACAAGCTTGCAAAATCTGACTCCCAAGCACGGAGTAAAAAAAAAGTTGCCAAATAAGGAGTTTTTTTTAACTATTTTAGCACTGTTTCGTGTCGAAATTGCGAATCTAATTTCCTTCCATGTGAAATGCTAAAATATCGTCGCGGGCATATCGGCAGGGATAATGTATCACCTGCCGCACCCCGTCGCACGGGGCAGCCCGACGCCCTGCGCCCAGCCTGCCGCGCCCCAGAGCCGAGCCAGCAGGAGCCGAGCGCGCAACCTGCGGCACAGTGAGCGCAACAGTGCGTCATCATTCGTTTCATGAGCACAAGTGAGCGCAACAGTAAGAAACATGGCATCTCTCCATATTGATTCGGTTTTGCATACAAGCAGCCCCATATGGAAGTCATGATTGCTCCTGCTTCTAGGAATGCACTGTTGCATTCTGTCGCAGCTACTGTGCCGCGCGTGTTGCGTGCTCGGCTCGTGCAGGGCCCCTCTCGTGCAGGGCCCCTCGGGCGTGGCCGGCAGGTGCAGCGGACGATTTTTTTAAAAAAAATTATTATTATTTTAAAAGATAATTACAAAAATATATAATCATCTAAGAAAATTACAAAACTATGTGTCTATCGACAGTTCAACTTGCGACATGTACCATGTTGTCTCTTTGTCGTCGGTCCAACTACTTGTCGCCAGTGGACAGTGTTTTTGACGGCAGTTAAACTGGCGATTTAAAATAAACTATTATTTTTTTATTAATCCGATGGAAATCATTGTGGGAGAATAAATGACAATATTTGTAGGTCATATATTTAGCAAATTATGTTCGTAGGTTGTTAATTTTTTTTGGAAATAAAAGGGTGGTGACAAGGTAGGTTGGTCCGTTTATGATTTTCGTAGATTCTCAAGGGTACGAAGTCTGTTAAACTCACAATAATATTTTGTGATCATCGTATGTTGTTGTAGTATGGTAAATTTCTGAAGAATTTTATAAGGACGATTGAGGTAGCAACGATACGTAAGTCGGAAGATAAGTGATATTGCGATGCGCTAGGGAATTCATACATGGTGGAGAACTTAGGAGAAATGACGCAACAATAACAACACGGCAGTTGATCCGACAATAGGGTTACATGGCACGCAGGCTAACGAAGCAAGGATGGTACACGCATGCCTTTAGGGAAATTAGAAATACATGGGACCTATGGACGAAGATGGTCGAACTACCGCATGCAACGTGACTATTTGCCCCTGCGGCCCAGCTCGACGTTGTACTCCTTGCCTGGCTCCCTAGCTTTTGCCGCGATGGCCCTCTTCCGCGCCCTCTCGGCCTCGCGTCGCATGGCATGCTCCTGCTCCTGCTCCTCGTGCAGCCTCTCCCACCTCTTCTTCTCCTCCATCTCAGCATGTAGCTCTTCGAGACGCCTTTCACGGCCCTCGTAGTCCTCCCTGGCCCACTCCTTCCGTGTCAGCAGCATCCACAGGTCGTAGGGGTGGATCTTGTCGTCGATCCACTAGCTGAAGTCGCATAGGCGTAGCGGAGACTGCGGTGGGAATATAGACGTGGTTAGGGCATAACGGGAAGCAAAATAGCAGTGTGCACTGAAATACGATTTCATTACCCGCTGCCTGTGGCTCGGTGTGTCAAACCTGCGATCGGGGTAGTCCGCACAGAAGTTTGGGTAGCACCAATAGCGTTGCCCAATGGTCCACTCGTCGGTTGATTTGACGCACTTGCAGACGTCCCGACACCAAAGAAGGGGCGGCCACCACCGCGGGGCCCTTCCTGAGGGCGCTCGTGGGCATAGGAGGCGCTGCTCAACCCGAATCGTTGGGATCATGAGGCAGCTTCCTTAGATCAACGAGCTCCAGATGGTGTGTGTAAGGCTGCTGACTAAATGCCCAGTGGTGAGTGGCGGTCTACTGAGGAGCCTCCCAGTTCTTCAAAAGCTCGCGGATGTGCTCTCATTCCTTCTTCTTGTCCGTGTTATCTAGGTAGTGTTGTTGGTGTGGAGTTCCTAGCCGAGCAGCAGTGTATTTATAGCTGGAGCGGACGCAGCTATAGTGGCTCCATTGCGATGAGGCACTGATGTGTTTCGCGTCCATGTGTTGCGACCTTCGAGAAGGAAGCTTGCGGCAGTCGAGTGGTCTCTTTGTGTTTGCAGAGCGAGGTCACGTCGTGCTTTGCAGAGCGGGGTCACGTCGTGCTTTACAGAGAATGATCACGTCCTGCTTTGCAGAGAGTGGTCACGTCCTGCTTTGCAGAGAAAAGTCATGTCATACTTTGCAGAGAGTGTTCACGTCCTACTTTGCAGAGCGAGGTCACATTCTACTATGCAGAACGAGTTCACGTGGTTGCGTGGGGGAGTCAGGGCTAGAAAGAGGTTGGTGTGGGGGTATCCTGATGCAGACTCCCTCACGTGGTCGCATTGTGCATGCAAAAAAGAAATATCAAAACACGAAACTAGCATAATAATAGTTGTACAGAAATTAATATTTACATGGCATAACTAAAATTTAGAGGAACAAATATCTACTCGCGGTCCCTCTTGGGGCGTACCCCGCGTGTCACCCTTGGCCTCGTCCGGTACTGCTATAAACGCTGGTGCGAGTACGTGAGAGGCTCAGGCTGTCGAACTACCCGACCGGTGTGAGTAGCCAGAGGTGGTGTCGCGAGGTGGTCCTACATCGGCTGGGTCGATCCCGGCGCATCGCGCAGCTGTGAAGCCCCCACAGAGACCTAGGTACCATGTTGGTCCAAGTAGTAGTCCCCGACCACTGCCTCGTCATGAAACAAATCCCACTCGTCCCAAGGAGGTGTAGGAGCTGTTAAACATTACGTTAGGCATGTAATCTTGGCGAAAACCACGAAATATGACGTTACGCAAGCAAGCAAGGTAGTCATACCTGGTGGCACGAAGGCGGGCGCTGACGACTCCACGTACACCTGTCCCGAGTACTGGTGGACCTCAGGACCTGCAAGAGAGATCACTGTTAGTAACTATTAGGGTTCGAAATATAGAAGCGGAAGTGAATGTTTCATGCTCACCTGCAAATTGTCTCGCGGTGCTCCCACCACGGTGCCACGCGGAACATCCAGCCACATCAAGGGGAGGAGCGTGTGGCTGTGAACCACCATGGCTGACCCCTCCTCCACGCTATGGTGGGTCCACTGGGTCCCTCGGCCTGCGACAAGTCACGATCTAGATCGCTCGCCTCGCCCTCTTCGCAATCCACTGTAGGACCCCTCTGGTGTCCCCAAGTGTCATCTGTTGTGCGAAGGCTGTCAACTCGAGGACCTCTCAGTGTAGATCTACCTGTACACGTAATCAACAAGTTGGAAACCTAAATCTTCATAAATAAATATAAAGTACAGACCGTTCAATACGTACCACACGGTGGAATACGGAGTCCGACTGGATGGGGTACGTGTTGGACGTCGCAGCCTCGTGTCGTAGTGGGTCGTCCACGACCCGGATGCAGCGAAGCCTCGTCCGACCGGCGTACCACTCCATGTACTCCGCGTACTCCCCGGGGTCGTAGTGAGCATCCTCCAAGATGACATCGTGGTAGGTGCTGATCCAGCCCTGAACCCAAGGGAACATCTTCTCCGCCTAGGAGGTAGTAGCACGTACTCCCCTCCTACTGTACCTGTGGACGGCAAGACAATTATTTGGTCGGTATGTAACGCATATGGTACGAAAGAAGTAAAGCATGAACTTACTCAGGACGAGGTAGGCAAGACTCATGCCTCTTGGGGGACTCTTTGTTGTAGACCGAATCGACACATGACCCACAGACTGACACTCCTCCACGAAGACTTCGTGCACCAAGGCCATTTGTGTGTACCAATACATGTAGTCTCACATGCACAGGTTCAATAGTCCTCCGGGCACGCGCGCGTACACCCTCTCCCGAGTGTACGGTCTCTAGATGATGCGGTCGTCTATCAGCTGATCGAACATCATAACGTAGTCCGGGTACAACCCCTACATAGTGATCGACGTGTAGATGACCTATGGAATAGACCAACAGAAACTTAGCACACGAAATTATGATTACATTACAAAAAATAATAAATGTTCATGAAACTAACCCGTCGGCGGCACCACATTGTGCCCATGGTCGGCCGGTCCACGTCGTCGTCCTCGGCATACAAGCTGACCGTGTACGCTCTCAAGTCCAGCTGTGGTTGTCCAATCTGGAAGTGCTCGAAGGACCACAGTTGCAGAAGTAGCGGGCATCCAGAGAGGATGGAGCTGTCCTAGGCCCGGTGGCTTTGCACAGTCTTGTGCAGACGTCACAAGACACCATACCGACCCCAAGCGTAGGGTCGATCTCTTCCACCGCCCATCCGCCACCACGTCGTCTTCGGACGTAGTGCTTGTTAACGCTGTCGCCGCGGGACCCCATAAACACGACCCACTCGAATAGCCACAGCAGGTAGGCCTCGAAGTGCCACCTAACAGTGTTGTTGTCTGGGTCTGCCGCCATATGCTCGGGCTGTAAGAAGACATGTACACGTCAGCAAGGTTCGCAGATGAATTGATTCAAGAGGACAATAGTTACAAAGAATTACGTAGAACTGACAGATCCACATCGCCGCCGCCCGCGAGGGTCAGCTGAACTCCTTTATACCCGCCATTTAGCGGCGGCAAGAAGTCATGGAACCTCGCCAGGAGGTCCGTGCGCCACGTGGCCAGGATGTTGTACGCCACCAGAGGGAAGTCAGCGCAAGGCAACCCGGTCTGGAAGGTGACATTTTGAAGGGTCGGCGCCATCTTCCAGCACTGAAGGTGGAACGTGTGTGTCTCTGACCTCCAACGGTCAACCAGCGCCGTTAGTAGGGCCCAGTCATATGAAAAACACCTGGACCTGGCCGTCCTCCCACGTCGCCTCCACCATCCTCGCCAGTGGAAGGAGGCCTGCCGTCCTCAACCTGCGTCGGGTAAGATTACAAACGAACGTTAGTCCACCCGAAGTAGTCAGGCTGCAAATGAGTACATGAAGATCGTAATGGCACGTACCTCGAAACCCAACACAGGTCCACCCTTCATTCCCTGATGGGTGTGTGTAGCCGCAACACGCCTAGCTTAATCGCCGCCTCGCCCTCCTAGGGGAGGATGGTACTGAGGCGGCTACGGTGATACGCGTTAATCACCGGGTCAAGCAACTCGTACGACCAAAAATATTTGTTTTGGGAAATTTTTTCCATCTTTGGCCAACTGTCATTCCAAATGTTTTGACCATGGCATTGGTGTGTCACTCTTGCTTGAAATAACCTTTTGAGCAGGAATGGAAGTTTTGAGGTGATCTTGCTGTGGACCTAGAGGTCCTAGACGACTAGGATGCGCCCTCTAGCCGATTGCCTGTGGTGTATCGGATGGCTTTTATGTTTATCTTCCGCTGTGTTCTGGTTTGTTGGCTTGTATGCCTCCCCTTTGTAAACAACTTTGTTGATATTAATGAAGCTCTTGTTGAAGTGTATGTTACCATCTTTGTTGCGTCTTTGGAAGAGCTAGTCGTTGATCCTTGAACTAGCTCGGCTCACACGAGGAAGCATGGGTGATCTCGACCACCACGACCACCCTCGGGTGCAGTCGTGGGAGGTCTTGGGGTGATCCTCGACCTCCACGACCTCCCTCAGATCGGTCGGGAGGACTTGGGCCACCCAGTCTCACGACCTCCTCAGATTGGTCCTTCGACCTCTCCCGAGTTAGCTCGTGGCTATGGTGATCTTCCCAGCCTCGTGACTCCTCTCGCCGGGTCTCGGACCTCCAGAGATCCCGCTGACCTCCCGGCGGTCGTGGAGATGCTCCTAGGCGGTCCTACCAGATCTCCTGGGAGGTCCTGATGGACTTCCGAGGAGATCCTGGAGGACCTCTCGGGTGGCCTCTGGCCAGGGCGCCACAGTAGCATTCATCTCCCACTCCTTGGTGTTGATTGCAGCCAAGAGGTGGGTGGTGTTTTCATATTGAGAGTACTCGATGTCTACAGCTATCATCTGATTAATCACCTTGTTAAAGCGAGTGAATACGTCATCGATGCTCTCGCCATGACGCATCTCGAACTTGTTATACTCTCGTTTGAAGACCGTTTGGCGCACTTGCTTAATTTGGGACGATCCCTCATGGTAGGTTTCGAGGGTGTGCCAAATCTCGTGTGCAGTCTCAAGATTGTAAATCCTATCATACTCCTGTCTATCAAGCCCAGCATATAGGAGATTCTTTACCTTATGGTTGTTGGCGAAAAGGGCTGCTGAAGCCGGTGTAGTAACCTTAGGCAAAACAAGCGGGGCTCGAACAACCTCCCATATGACTGGTCCTTTTCTCTAAAGGAAGACACGCATGCGATTCTTCCAATAGGCATAGTCGAGCCCATCGAAGATATGCGGCTTAGTGGAGTACTTCTCCATCACTCAGTTCAGTGACCGGTTAAGATCAAGATTGAACTAACCGGGCTCTAATACCACTTGTTGGACCGAAAAGGCGACTAGAGGGGGGGTGAATAGGGGCACGATCTCTTTTTTTCACCTTGATTGAATTCAATACTAAATTGACTCCAATAGCTATGAAAGCTATGAAGATCAACACACAAGCACAGTGGAAGAGTTGGGCGGTCAGACCTCTATGTAGTTGGCGGTCTGACCTTTGGAAATCGGTCAGACCTCTAGCTAGTTGGCAGTATGACCTTGTGAGGACCTCTTCTCAGTTAAAGCGAGGAGTCCAGAAGGACCATTTTTTTCACCAAGATTACTCACAGATAGAGCTACTAGAGTGTTTCAAATTCAGATTGTCGTGTCAAGGACAAAGAATGGTACCTCATCGCAACCGTACTACCGCATCAAGGAACAAGAGTTCATTGGCTAAGCTGGCAAGCACCGCCTTGCCGCTCAGTGAGGTCCGGAAGACCGCCTGAGCGCGTTAGAGTACTGCTGTCCCAAGGACCGCACAAAGAAGTCCGAGAGGAGGTCCACCAGACCTCCCAGAGATCACAAGACCTCCCGGAGGTCTTGGCCTCAGGCACACCGAGCTAGTCCCAAAGATATAGGTGCTAGCTCGCAGTAATCACTTCGTACAACCATAACCACACAATCAAGACAAAAGACGAAGCATGCAAATTAAACTTAGTATTAAACAGGACCTTATGGTCCAAGCTTGTTTACATGGGTTTTGCCACTTGGGCTTACAAACCGCAACAAAAGAACCTTGGTAGCTAAAAACTCCAAAACGCACAGATGCCCACCGGCAAGCCCACAGGCTGTCGAGTGGAGGACGTCCTAGGAAGCAGGATCATCAAAGAGATCCTCTTCAAAGAGGTCTGAGCTCCCTTGCACTTGGTCATCTTCAGACACTGCTTTGACACAGGGCTTGAAGCCATGAGTACTTTGAATGTACTCAGCAAATTACAAGGAAACACTTATGCAAATAATATTTATGCAATGGCTTACCAAAGGGGGAGCTGTATGGTTAGTTGCACAAAGCAAGGTTTGACAGCAATTACCATAATAGATTGAAAAGCAGCAAGTTAAAACAATAATACATACATACTTTTATTTGAAATGAGGGGAGTGAGCACCAACTCACATCCAAACCACTTGGGGGAGGTCTGGTTGCACCCACAGCCAGGACCTCTCCCAAGACCTCTCTAGAGCACCAACCCTAGAGTTCGATCCCATCCCCTGGACCACACCCCAAGCCAGCCATGACCTCTCTAAAGTCGGCCAAGGTCTCTTCGAGAAGGCCACTACCTCTCACAGAGGGCCGGGGAACACAAATTTCTCAAAAACTACCCCTTGCACCACTTCTCCGGGAGATGTCCATAACCAGGGACTTGGCTATTCGAATAGATTTTACACTCTGCAGAGGTGTACAACTTTACCCACAATCCACGATCTCTCTAGCGGGACGGGTTCCGGAAAGACCCTTGCTCACTCACAATGGTGAGCAGTCTAGAGAGCATGACAAGGCCTTTACAAAGCTTTGATTTGGCTAGGAGCTGCCCGCTAAGGTTTCGCTTTTGGATGGGTTGCAAAGCCACCAGATTCGTGCCCCCTCTTGCGCCGTTGCGATAAAACTCGCTCAACCACAACAGCACCAAGCCATCTTATTGCTAATTATTCGGCCCAGGCCATCCCCATAAAATGACCTTGTGGTTGCACGGATTACCCGGATCCACAGACATAAAGTTAGGTCCTTACTTGTACTCAGGCAAGACTTCCACATCCCACGTGCATAGCACCCGCTTCTCACTCCCTACCTTCTTGTCCAAGCCAAACCAATTGGTGATTACCCCTGCCAAAAGACCACCCAGTCTTGGCACATAAGTTTTTAAACATAGTGGTCTCACACCACCATCAACACAACATATGGCATCCTGCCATAGTTGCTTAATAGTGGCACCGACCACAGGTTACATAGATCATTAGTCAAGATTATTAATTGGTGAAACAAGATTCTCGAAACCCACGGATCTAAAGCAAGACTAAGCATAACTTACGGTCCCCTGTTGGAAATACCAAAAAGGTGCTAACTAAAATACCCAACCTAGAGTTTTTCAAAGGGAGTATGTCAACATGTCCAGCAACAAGTTCAAAGGAGGCATAATCCCAAGTGAGGAAGAGTAGCTACTGCCAAAATATTTTCATATAAAAGTAGCCATGCATGATAAAGTAAAACAAAATATGTTTCAAAGACTAGGCTCAACGTGATCAAGGGCTGTGACTTGCCTTCCTCAAGCAGTGCAGGTCCTTCGGTTGAAATTGCCGGGTCCAGGTACTCCTCAAGCTCGGAATCTACACGATCGCAAAGAACCCAAATAAGCAAAGCTACTACTAGGCAAAAGAACTCGAAGACTCAAAATAACTTGAACAATACTTCAACCAAAAGAAGCCAATAAACTGGGAGCACCGCTCGGCTTGGAGAGCCCTAGGGGAGGACTTGAGCATTAAGGAACCTAGGCAAAAGAGTTAAAAATGAGCCAAAGGTGACAAGGAAGGGCTTGCCCAGGCTATTTATAGACAGGGTTGGCAAAGGCACAGAGAGGGCTCAGCCGCAACGTGTCAAAGATCGGAGGTGGCTCAAGGTGGCTAGGACAGGCGAGTGTCCTAAAAGAAATAAACAATGCACCCTAGAAGTGACTGCATTTAATGTGATCCGACATGCATTAAATGGGCCCAAAGTTTCAAGGAGGCAGGAATGATAAAAGGCGGATGAGGCTGACCAGCGGTGCCGGTCCAGGAAGTGCACGACCAGTCAAAGAGGCGGTCCTCACCACACAATTGTCTTTGCAAAAAGACCACGGGGAGGTCCTGTGGACAGGAGGTCCAAAGGCACAAGGAGGTCTTGGACAAAAGATCCAAAAACACTAAAAGGAGGTCTTGGGCAGGAGGTCCGCGGATACTAAGAGGAGGTCCTGGACAAGGGGTCCAGAGACTCGAAGAAGTTTGAAAGAGGGACACGACATCTTCGACGGCGGTAATACTGTACTCAAGAAGGGGTACTATCGAATAACGGTAGTTCCGGGTTTAAGGTGCGGTACAACCGCAAGCCGGGAAGGGCCTCGATGGCTGAGACCAACCAAGGAGAGATCTCAACGGCTCAGATTCTCGAAAGGAGATCCTAAATGGTTAAGATCAAGGGCAAGGGGGGGGGGGGTCCCGACGGTAAGATCCCCAAGAGGGAGGTCCTACGGTCAGATCAAAGGGCAAGGAGGTCCTGACGGTAAGATCTCCAAGAGGGAGGTCCTACGGTAAAATCAAAGGGCAAGGAGGTCTTGACAGTAAGATCTCCAAGAGGGAGGTCCTACGGTCAGATCTGATCAAGGGGTTTTTATGTGACTGAGACCATGCTCGAGCGGTAGGTCCGGCCAAGCGACCGGTAGGTCCGACCTGGGGAAGTCCTATGGACACGGAGGGGTCCAAAGGAGTACGGAGAGGTCCCAAGGTCACAAAGAGGTCCTGAGGGTTAGATCTCTCAAATGAGATCTCAACGGTCAGGATCAAAGCAAGGGAGAGGTCCATGGAAACATGGATATGCGGGAAAAACTAGGGCCGTTAGATCGAGATTGAACGGGACCAAGCAGAGTGGCCGTTCGGACCGAGCGAACGTACCTTCAAGATCGGGCCGTCCAAAACATCAACGGTCCTGAGGCGAAGAAAGTTACATCCTAGCGGTACGACCACAAAACAATAGCGGTAGGTCCGCAAGGGCACCAAGGAGGTCTTCAAGGAGTCATGGGAGATTTCTTGGATTCTTAGGAGGTCCAACGGACAAGGAAGGTTCAAAAGGCTCAGAGGGGGTCTTAACAAAGGCGGTAGTTCCAAAGGAACAAACGGTAGTACCACCAAAGCAAGCGGTGGCACCGCACAGGCGCGAGGGAGGTCAAAGGAGCTCCGCATGGACATAGGGAGATCCATATGGGCACAGGGAGGTCTGAGAAGGCTCAAAGGAGGACTTGACAAAGGCGGTAGTTCTGACACTACCACAACGGTACGACTGGGGGTCGGAAACATCGAAACGGAGGAGGTAAAACCAAAGCTAAGTGTCAAGAACTCGAATCTGACTAGACGACTGCTAGAGGATGGCGGTAATATCAAGAATCCGGATCGAACCACCCTCGAGGGAGGTCCAAAGGAGGGGAAACAAGGCCAAACTTGGCTTTGAAAAACCAAAGGGGTTTTTGAAACACAAACCCGAGCTTGTCCCTCAGCAGGAGGTCCAAAACAAGGGGAGGTCTAAACAAAGGATGAGGTCTAGATGGAGAGGGAGGTTTTAATCTCAAAGGGATTCAAACCAACAAAAGAGGTTTAAAGGGAGGTTAAACCTGGAGGCACGCAGAGAAGCTTAGGGGGATAACCAGGCCAAAGAACACCAAAGAATAGCAAGAAGCTCCAACCTACAGAGAACACCAACAAGGGACTTAGTTCAGGTTTAATTAGGTCAAGTTAAACTCTCCAACTTCCAAAATGCCAAGTTAAGCTTGAACAGGCAATTAAACCAAATGGTTCTTTTTTTATTTTGAAAGCTGGCAAGAACTCTAGGATAAACGGGACGTTACAGACCTCTAGTTCAATGAACAGTAAAATCAGCCCGAACTCAAAATCACAAATCGATGTAACTTTTGATCCGTGACTCCAAACCATACCAAACTTGAGACATACCTTCTCTAGGATGTTAGGAACCTATTCCAATCAAGGATCGTGAAGGTCCATGCCAAAGTTCCGACCTTTTTCCGTTTGAGTGAAGGTTGCTCCAAAACGAAGTCAATACCAAAATATGATCTAGAACTTACTCGTGGGTGATTGATGATCAAGATGATCCTAGATGTATTACCACATGTCACAGCAAGCTAAATCTAGGCCAGAAACCAAAGGAAAACTCGCGGATCAAAGAAAACTCCAAAATCACAAAATAGAGAGCAAAAACGCAAATAGACTCATCTTGTGAAACCTTGCTTGGATTGAATTGAGATTGATATTGGTTTACAGCCACTCCATCCAGGAGGACAAAGACTCAACACATGAGCATACGATCAATCTAACTCTCTAGAACCCTAACCTCTCCACTACTCTCTCCTAACCCTAAAACACAGACTAGGGTTTTCAAATGAAGGGTTAAGGAGGTGCTGGCCAGCACCCTCCTCTATTTATAGCGGAGGCTAGCTTCTAGAAGAGCAAACCCTAATGGGCACCCGTTAAACCCACACACAAACGGGTTTCACTTACGCACGTATTTTAAAGCACCGTCTTCATCTCCTCTTGACCTAAACCGCTTCTCCTTACGCCATCTTGCGTCGCGGGTTAGCAAAAGGTCACCAAGGCGGTATTTAGGTGAAGTTACCAAAATACCCTTTCTCGATCCTTTTCCAAAGACCGAGTCCAATCTTCGTGAAGCACTTCCATACTTCGCCACATGTAGGTTGATCAACAGCTCTCATCATATCGGCAAGTCTCTGCCATCCGACTCCCACCGAAACCACCATGGCACTTGCACCGACCCCCGCGCCGCTTGATCCAACCCATCGCACCGAACTGCCCGTTCGGTCATCCTTGTCCATTCTGCACCATGCTTGAGTTCATTGACCTCACCCGGCATCCTCGATCGTTCTGGACCTTAGCTCTCCAAGCCTAGTCCCTATCATCCTCACTGTTGACCGTCGTTGACCTCCAAGCAACCTGCACAACAATAGACCAAGAAATCGTTTCCGGAAACAAGTTCTTCGTAACTTGACCCACGTTAGTCAAAACATGCATCATGCAACACATATTCACTAAAACCCATGAACTTGACCTAGCGTACAACCATCGCCACCAAGTTGGTTGATGAACAAGCCAAAATCGGTCTGACCGCCACCCATGGTCGGGTCTCGATCGTCTCGGCCTCGCCTCGATCACACTGCTGGCGGTCGACCGCCACCTAGGACTTAGCCAAATTTCCTCCCTGAAAATCTGAAACCTACTGAAATTTTCAAACCAATAGAACTTTTGACTCGAAGCTCCAAAAATTATGAGACCAAGTGTAGTAGAATCCCCTCTCTTATCTACACCCTCTATTTTTGGCCCAGCATCAAAACTCAAAGTCATTTTATGGCCGGTCTGACCGATTTCCAAAGGCTGGTCTGACCGCCACTTGCTTGATAGCAAAATGAACTTTGCCAAAAACGCATGTTTCGACAAACCTTCAACGCCATTGCCAATTGTATCATCATCCTAAGATCGTGAGCATATCCCCATGATTTCCACAGAAATATAGTTCAAAAATTAAATAGAACAAGCATAGACCAATACGATAATGAATTAAATTAATCTGGAAAAATAACAATGCCAAGAGTTCATCGTAAGCAAATAATGAAAGATAAATGTTCAACATGAGCACGAATAAACCAATGTTCATCGGGGACTGAAACTAAACTTATATGCAACAAAACATCTAAGGAGACTACTTCATGTCTCCAAATGGATCCTGGTTATCCTTATGAAGGTCGAGGAGCTACAACCCAAGAAGATCGTCGTGATCCATGGAGGTGTCTTCTCCCTGAGTCGCATCGTCAAGAACCATGTAATCATTCTTCTTGATGTCTTGGCTAGGAGATGGTCCAGTCAGAGCGGGCTGAGCAGTGAAGTGAGCCTCAACTTTGTTCTCCTGAGTCTTCTTGACTCGTCCCGTGGACTGCATGTAGAGGTTGACCAAATGTCGCGGGTACGACAAGTACGCAACTAATGGCCGATGCAATGGCATCTGAAGCGCATTTGGGGAGGGTTAGCAGTCTTGTTGCCTGATTCTTGCTTTTAGGGTCTCCCTTCACCTGCTCCTCTACCATGGGGTTTACCCATGCCTCTCTGCACCCCAAACTTCTTCCATTTGCCTCCATTCTGTTTTGGACCTTTTCCACGGTTTTGGCTTTTGCTAGCCCACTAAGCGTTTGCGTGTGCTTTAGGCACAGCCATCGTCCCAGTGGGATGTATATGATGGTTTTCCATCATAAGTTCTGCATGTTTCTCTGCTTCCAGCAGAGTATACATCAGCTCAGAATACTTCGAGTACTTCGCATTGTGGTACTATTGTTGCAGTATCCGTATATTGAGGTGGAAGATGCACAAAGTTTTCTATATCATATCGGCCCTCTAACTACCTGGTTACAGAACCTCAATTTGGAGATAAATTTGTGCATGACAGAGTTATATGCTGCACGGTCTTAAAATTCTGAAAGCACAGGTTAGTCCATTCGCTTTGTGCTTTTGGGAGAAGGATAAATCTCTACTAGTTGTAGCATTCATTAAGGGAATTCCACAACACCAGTGGATCCTCATCCATTAAATATTCAGACTTCGGGTCTTCATGGAGGTGGTGTCTCAAGAAGTGCAGAACCACATACCTAGCGGCCTCAGGGATGGCAGGGGCGCCAGCTGCTAGCTCAGTGATGGTATCTCCAAGAGATCGAGACTTTAGGCTGATCTTTGCGTCCATCGACTAGGTGAGGTAGTTGTTGCCATTTAGGGCAAGCTCAACAAAATCTTTCTTTACATTGTCTGACATCTCCTACATTAGGTTTATGCAATTATTAAGCTTTACCACAAGTAAAATAGAATGTAATGCATGAATATTGCAAAATCAGTAAATATTGGTTTAACATCTATTCAGCATATATATTTTTATGATTTTTCTAGAATTCTCCTAGCAATTATTATGAATTTATGCTAATTAATGAGATCTATGGATAATTTTTAGAATTATCAATATGACAGAAAAACAATTTAGCAAATAAAGCCAGGGAAATAAAACCCATGGTATGAAACTTCCAGTGTGTGCCAAGTCTAAGGTTTCACAAAATTATGGAAGCTCACATGCCTAAAAACCATGTTTCTAGGATTATTTAAGGGTTATTGCATAAAAATAAATAATATCAAGGCAAATAACCATAAACCGAGGGTCTAAAATACACAATAACCATGAAACATATTAATATATCACAAAAATCAAGTTTCCAAAGGGTTATTCTGTAAGAATATATAAAAATTCAAAAAACACGGTAAATTTCCCAAACTCCAGGGGGGTTTCTGTAAAATTTCATTACCAGTGAAAAAGATTCTTGTAATTTTTAGGACTCCAAGGGCTTTTTTTTTTTTTTGCAAATTTTCAGGATTTGTCATTTTTTTCTTTTCCCGGTTTTTCCTCTCCTTTTCCTTTTTTCCCCGGTTTTGGGCCATACCCAGTCAGCCCATTTCGGCCCAGTGAAAAAGGGTCGCAGGGGGGATAGGGTTCCCCCTTCCCTATTCTCCTGTAGCGGCGACGCATTATGTGCGCACGGGGCGGCGGCTTTGGTCACGGCGATCCACATGTGGGCGGCCGCTTTCCACTGGCGGTGTTCTTCTGCCGATGCCATTGCTTGAGGCGTTTTAGCCAACCAACTTGTCGCGGACACATGGCTGCAGGCCGTCGGGGCCGGCAAGGTGACACACGTTTCTGCGGCGTCAGGTAGCGCACGGCGGGTGCCAGCGTTGGGCCGATGGCGGCTGGCTCCCGGCCGACCTAGATCCGTTTTTTTGTTTCCGTACACGAACAATACCTAAACCGTAATGAGCAGTGCAAGGACTAATCTGCGATGAATAGTAATCCTAGCCAGTAGCAGATCTAATCCAATAGGACTAATCTTAGTTTTAGAACGCTAATTAATTCTTAGGCTAATTAGCAGTTTAACGTATCTAAACCGATACATGCAAATTAATCTACCAGATTAATTCATAGAAAAAACTAGAGATTGAAAGATAAAATTTTGGCAGCATACCGATTCGGCAGTGTAGAGCGATTCGTACTGATAACGTGTTACATGGGCGGCTCCAGGGGGGGTGCCCGTGGTGCACGGGCACCCCCAAAAATAAATGAAATTTTTTTCTGACTAGGTATAAGCACTTATCAGTTGGACACTTGAGCTGGGATGTTTCAATAATTCAGCCTACCAGACCACCAACCAGAGCAAGTCGCTAGGCACTAAGGCAGTGAGGCACTCGCACCTTCCTAAGTCGTTGTGCAATCGATCACAGAGAGTATTATCACAAAAAACTAGTTGTACAAGCTAGTGAAAGCTTTTGGCGTCTGTTCTGATGAAACGTTTCGGTTCTTGGCACAGCCTTTTGTTCATGTCATGGTGTCATCTCGGCTAGCTTCAATCGCCAAATGAAACAATCACCTTCTGATGCACACCTACAGAGTACCAGTAATTTATCTCTGGGTACAATCATGGGCGGAGCCAGTAGGGGTGCCCGAACACATCAAAAAATTCAAAACATTTCCAGGGATTAGTTCTGCATTTGGGCCATATTCATAGTACTCCTTGGTGTGCACTTTCTTGGAAGCTCATCTCACAATCCACGGTCCGCTCGTGCCTCCACCAGTCCACAGCCATCTTATCACTCACCAGCCCACATCCATCTCTATCTCCAATACTCCAACTCCTCCCAATTTGTTCTCGCACTCGGCCGGCCTTGCGAGAGGAGGAGGCGGTGCAGCGGCGTGGCACCGGTGTGGGAAGCGACAAGCAGCGATGGCGACGCGCCACTCACTAAGACCAATGGTTTTGCTAGGCTCCGATAACAGCCGGTAACCGGGTCTATCGCTAGGCTCCGAAATGTTTTCCTAACCAATAGATTTTTCCATGATTTGAACTAATCGTACTCGGCGTTGCTTTGTGTGTGCACCCCTAACACTAAAATCCTGGCTCCGCCACTGACGTGTTAAATACACTAGTAATCGCAGGAATCCAATCAATCAATTACTACATAATAGATGAACAATCAGGAGACAATAGATAGAAATATAATATCGGGAACATCTTTATTAATAAATTGATCTTTTCTGAATACAATAAGGTTCTATTTAAAAACTAAAATCCATTAAAAACAGTTTTAGTATTACATCCATTAAATCAGAGTTCTCAACACTACCAACCAAAATTACCCCCACCACGGCACCATCACACCACGGTAGCAGCCTGCAATATTTCCTCCGTCCTTGGGGACTTCAACTCGCCTCCAGTGAATTCATACGAGCTGCAGAGTTCAGAGGACAAGAGGAGTACAGGGCGGGGCATGCACGATGGCCCGGAATCCGCGCGCACGCGTCCATCCATTCCATCGTAGCCGACCACGTCGCTGTGAGTCGCCAAAGGCCGAAAGCCTCCGTGGCTCCACGTCTCCCCATCCGGACAGCTACGGCTAACTAACCCGCTGCCTCGGCAGAACACGAGCAACCATAAACTGCTAATACAGTTTCCGTCTCGTTGGAATCGTGACGCGCAGGCGAGATTCCTTACGGATATCATACAAACTGCCGTGTGATTACTTCCTTCTTCGATAATCTACCAATGTGCTTATCTAAATAATGATGGCTATCCATCCATACGTCCAACACTCCCAACTTGTTAAATAATGCTGGCTATCCAGTCCATGTTCTTTCAAAGAAGGGAAAAGGAGCAAAAAAAAAAAAACCTTCCTTGCCAATTGTCATCCATGATCCATATATGACATATCCCTCCCCTTGCGTGCGGCGCGAGCCCTCTTTTCCTGCACGCTTTCGTCCCCGGGGAAAGCTTAAGTCCCGGGGAAAGCTTAAGCCTATCCGCAGCGCGCACAGCATTTGACATCGTTTTTTCAGGTCAGCCTCACGTTTGCGACGACGCGCGATAAAAAGAAACCGTTCGCTCTCTTTCACCAATCACCCGTGCCGCGATTGGCTTAGCTTACTGAGCAGTCCACTTTTATCTCCTGCAAGCAAGGGAAAAAAGTAGGGTAAATTCCACTATTGATTATGTAATCTTACCGTGGTTTACTTTGAACCACTCTTAACAAATTTTTTCACTTTGTATCACCTTTTCTTACCATATGTTACACTTTACTCTAGGTAAGAATTTGGTCACCTGCTTTGGTGCTCGCCGACGATGAACAGCGACGAGGGAGGAGGCGGCAAGGCACAGGATGGAGAGATGAGAGGAAGATGAAGCTAGTAAATGGATCGAAAGCGGAGAATAATAGCCTGAGCATCGCCAACAGTGGCCATAGCAATAGCGGCGACGGCTCGCTCTTTCTATTTTTCGGATTGCCGCTATCTCACCAGCTGTGCCTCGCTGTTGACAAGCTCCCTGCACGTCTCTTATATTTCTCTCGTTCTCTTAGTGTAAAATCAAGCCACGATAAGATTAATTGGTCCAAATTGTTATATTAATCTTGTTTTTAGTTAGTTTAGTTTTCTTGTTGGAGGCTTAATGTGGCCGAGTCCATTTCGTAGTTGAGTCTGTCAACTAGTCGGTTGAGTTTCAGACTATATAATCAAGTGCCCTGTACTCGATTTGGAACAACAAAATAGAAAGAGAAGGCAAGCAATGTAAGTAAGAGTTGAGAGAAGCAATATAGAAAATCAGAAAACGCTGCGCGCTGCAGCACCAAAGATCTGCTTCCTCCGTTCGTGAGTTCCAGCCGAGTGCATGCGTTTTCTTCAACTCGGTTTGTTCTAACACAAACTAATATTACTATCCCTAGTATACCTCGTAGAAACAAACAGGAGCAAGCCTCTCTATACCCTGTAGTTACACACACGTGTCGTGACATGTCAGATTGTGTCGGAAACATCGCCTTTCTCTTACCTGAACAAGAGGAGAACAATACGACGCTGTTGCCAGCGTACCAGATTGGAACTGAAGTTACTGAACTACTGAAAGGTTTTTTTACTGAACATGCCAGACTAACCAAATTACTCCCGCTAGCAATTCTAGACACAGATTTTTGGCTCTCCCCCTCCTGTCTAAGACAAGCTAAGATGGCCATGTGGTCCGTGCACGGTCGATCGATCGAACGCAACCGATCGATAAGCATATATATGGCCATCTCCTCTCGTAAGTGGGCGGCAATCGGCGACGGCAGAAGCAGAGACAGGCTAATAATTCTGGGGCGGGGAGTGGGCGGAGGTGGGAGACAAGCTAAGCCAAATGAATTAACAATGATCCTTCCTACGGCTGTGCGCGAATAGACCAAAGTGGTCTCGGTCTCTCCCCTCGCCACTTTCATGTGGAGATTCCCAAGCCACACACGCACGGCTCGTATGAATCCAAGCGCGCGCGGCGAGATTACGAGAGAAGGGAAAGAAAGTTCTAGCCAGGTCCACAGCCATAAAACCAAATTGGCGTCCACTGTTGAGCGGAATACTAGCTTGGTCTTGCCCTACATGATTACCTAGCCATCTCGATCTCTCATCTCCTTCGCGATGATGCAAGCAAAGCGGCGCGTGCAATGGCCAGGGTTCACATTACCGGTTGATGGCATGTCAAGAGCACTCTGGAGGACAGGAGCTTTCGGTCCTGGCCTATCCAGTAGCTAGCGCGGCATCTTAAGACTTTCTGAAACAGTATTTTAGGATGCATCTCTAGAGGGTAATTCTATAGATCAAGGGCATGTTTGGTTCGCGTTCGGAGCTGCGCACCTGGCCAGGACGCTGCCGGGGGTGTGCATCCCCACCGGGCCCAGACGCACAGAATCGATGGCCTGGTACCAGGTGTTGTCTTCCTCCATTAACCACGCCCGTTAATCACCAACGCCTCCTCTTTCTCGCCCGGCTACCACTGCTTCCCCCTCGCCATGGACCTCATCAACCCAGAGCTCCGTCGTGGACTGCGACCGCCGCCAAGCTCTGATGTGACCTCCACCGAGCGCTGCCTCACCGATGCGGAGCTCCACCGAGCGCTGCCACCATGATCACCTCCTGTCGCCGTTGCCGCCACGGCCTCGGCCTGCACTCGATTTTGTTAGATGTATATTTTTGCCTGTGTATTTTCGCCGTTGTATAAAGGGTTATATATTGATTTATTGGCCTTACGATGAATACAAACACCATTCATAACCTAGTATCAGAGCTATGTGCTTATGAAAGCAAATTTTATACATTTTAAGGGGTGCTTATGAAAGCATATTTCATACGTTTTACGTTTTCTTTTTCCCAAAACGTAAATTTTTAATTTTACACGTTCTTTGATCCTAGATCTCCAATCAAACACCATATCTTCAAACTTACCTAGCCAAACGAAAAATATAAAAATTTATATATTTTTCGAGGTACCTCCAAACACCACTTTTCTAACAGATTACTCTCTTGCCTTTTCATCTTGGCCACTGGACGTGTGTGTGTGTGTCGCAGTCATGGGGATTAATTGGCGCCGATGTCGCCTGCTCCACGGCCCATCGCATTATGACACGCCTGCAGCTAGTGCAACGGCGACTGGCGAGAGGAGGGAGGGACCATGATGATGGCGGCTGCTGCCTCCGGCCGGGTGCTGTGGTCACGGGGAACGGAGAGAAATGGAACCGGGACGTGTATGCCCGCGTCGTCGTCTGCCTCGCTATCTACGGATTTGTCACGACGGGCTAACGCCTTTTTTCCTCTTTTGTTGGTGCATGCCGTCGGCCGAGCTGATTACCCATGTGTGCGGGCAAGGAATGGCTTGCTCTGCTGGATTGGGGGGGTTTGTTATGCCTGGCTTGTGAGGACCGCGAGTGGCGAGTAGTATCGCATTCGCGGAGGCTGGTCCCAGTGTTCGGCCAGCCGGATTGCGCGATGGAATAACGAAATTTGGAGACGGGCCATCCGATAGCCGAATGGCGAAAAGTGGGAGGCTACAAATCATCGAGGTGTACCGGCTACAGGTACTCGGCCTAGGCTACATGTGGGCTCAATTGCTCTGGGCTGCTGCAGAGCCAGCCCAGCAAACATACTGGGACTCGTTTTGGCCCATCGTCTATCTAGTCTTTTTCTGCCTCCCACATACTGACTAGGATGCCACTCATGTTTGGTTTGCTAAATGCCGATTTCTCTTATTTTCTCTATTTCCCATCTATTATCTTATTTTCCCATTTTCCTCAAATGAGTCCCACAATACCCCTGCGTTTTTCCCTTTTGCTTGGATTGAATCAGGCTGGTTTCATTTAGTAACTAAAAGCCAGCAGAAAATAACATCGACGGGGATGTAGCTCAAATGGTAGAGCGCTCGCTTTGCATGCGAGAGGCACGGGGTTCGATCCCCCGCATCTCCAAGCTTATAAATATATTTGCTCCCAAAAAAAAGCTTACTATATATTCTGTCTTCCTTTTTTCCTTTAAACTAGAGTGTTAATATTCTCTCTCTTTTCTTTCCTTTAAACTAGAGTGTTAAACTGTTAACATGACTTTCTAAATGCCGCTTTCTTTATGCTGATCCAATGGAGTATGTAGTAAAATAAAATATCAATATATATGTGACAAAAGCTCATTGTACTGAAATAAATCGAGCGGATTGACCATGCCTACGAGCTAGATACTGAACTTTTTTTATTTTTTAATCCATTTTTTGAAAAATATTATAAAGATAACATTTTATTTCCAATTTTAACTTTTTTTTGTCACGCCATGACTCGTAACGTGACCAAATTGTGCTGTCACATCACCCATCGCGGCATGACCAAACCTGCCACGATAGCCATCTGAGCCAATACATGTCTATTTTTTTTGCTAGATCCTGTCACACTAAGAGGAGTGATATAACAGCACTCGTTTGCCACGCCGAGATCCGTGACGTGACAACATGTTTTTGCTACGCCACGCGTTATGACGTGCCTAAAGGGGCTAGAATTGGAAATAAAGTTAAGAAGATACTATCTTTAAAATATTTTTTAAAAGAGATTAAATAATAAAAAAAGTTCCTAGATACTCCTTGGTTTCGTTTTTCGTGTTTAAGGTTATGGTTTCGTTTTTTAAGCTCATAATGTTCTTTCCAACTTCCCCAAGCTGTGAACAAATTAATCCTCTGTATATTGCTGAATTCCCATCCTCCGTGAGATGATAAATATATGCTAGAAATACATGGCCTTCAGTTTTTAAAATACATATAGTGGCCTTCAACATTCCTGGGAAGCAGGGACGGAGCTAAGCAAAACTCATGAAAAATAATTAAAAAAAATAGTAACAACTGATCTAGCCTGGGCTGTGGCGGGCTCTGCCCCTACCGAGAAGATTTGAAAAGTCATACCGTATTTGGAGCATAAGCTTCCAATTGGTTTAACTTGAAGCTGAAGCTCACCAAACATGACATGATACTCCTAAATCTTAACACTAACCGATTAGTGGAGCAAGCTGGCTTTCTACAACAAGAATTCAATTATAAGAACGAGCTAGCATTTTATACATTTGTGCACTGCATCTGCATGTGCACTCGCACTATCGATTCATGCTACACTGTACTGCTATATAAACAGCAAAAGTTCCTTGCAAGAATGCAAGATTTTACATCTGAAAACGCGTCATCTCTCGCTCGATTTGTCCCAGATGCCTCTCTCGGCAGCTCCAGCTCGTATCCTCCACGTCTCCTCCCTTGTCCTCCTGCTCCTCGCAGCCACCGGTGGCCCCCGCCGTTACGGCCGGCAATGGCAATGCGACGAAGGCCAGCAACGCGACGGTATCGACGACCGGCGGCAACAAGTCGGCGACGACGGTGTGCGGCGGCGACAACACGGAGACGTACATCTGCTACCTCTGCGTCGGTCGCGAGCGGATACTGATCAGATGGTGCCCCATCTTCTTGGACGGGTGCAAGCTTGTCTGCTTCCCGCCGGCCGCCGCAGCCGCGCCTGCACCGTCTCCGAGATTGGCCACCCCCGGCGAGGAGTACGGCGAAGATGATCAGTGCTACGTCATGAAGCTGTACCGAGACGGCGGCTACGTCATCGTCGACCGTCGTGACTGCATCACGACCATCTCGTGCCTCCTCTCCCAGTGGCAGAGCCAGGAATTTTACGATGAGGGTGCACACTTCAAGAATTTTAAAAAAATCTTGTACGATATATAAGTAATTTCACAAGTTTAACATAATTACACAAAAAGTTCAAAATTAGTTAATAGTGCAATACAAATAGTTCAAATAAGAACTTACATTAATAAAAGAGTCCTAAATAGCTCTGGCCTGAGCGCTTGGTTCCCTCTTGCCGTCCCTTTGGCGCCTCTTCTTGTCCCTTTGGCTCCTTCGGTGCCGGCCGCCTCGCTTAGCCGGTGCCGCTCTGGCCCTCCTCTGCGACATAGCGCCTAGCCCCTAGCCACTTTCTGCCGCCCCCCCAGCTCCCTAAATCCAAATATCCAATCGAATGGAGCGCCTCCGTGGCAGCCTCGACCTTGGCCGCCTCGCTTCAGGTCTTGCTCGGCCTCCTCCCTCTGCGGCCTAGCGCCCTATCTGCTAGCCCACCTGTGCCGCCCCCCTCCCTGGCTCCCCCAAATCCAAATATCCAATCCCGGATCCCAGAGAAGAGCGTCCACGGCGGGCGTACTGGCGGAGGTCCCGGTGGAGAAGGTCAGGAGGAGAAGCAAGGAACGCTAGCCGTTGTCGCCCTACCTTGGTGACGGTATTAGTGGTCGAGCAATGGCCTCTCGACGACTCGACTCCGGACGCTCTCGTCGTCCTCGGCTACGGGCGGCGGAGGAGGAGGGCCTGCCCGATATGATTTCATCGGAGAAGAGTTCATACTATAAATTCATTTAAAGTTCGAGGCCTAGCTGATGAGGATTAAAATATCTAAATATTACTTTATTTAATTAAAGACCACACATCCTTTGTGGTCGTAACCTCTAAAGCTAACGACCCTCGTAGTCGTAAGGATTCTAGAGGTTACATCCTTCGTGGTCGTAACCCCTAAAATATTGAGCCCAGAGGAAAAAAGAACCTACGGCCCAAAAAAAATTAAGACGAGACAAAAATTAGAACATGAAAAAAAAATACTCGGACATGAAAAAAAAAACAGCAGAAGGAAGAGAACATGAAAATTGCATAGGTACGTAGTATGCGTCAAACTTACATCATGTAGATTTTGAAAAAGCCAAAAATATCACCGCCTTGGACAGAGGTACGTAGTATACGTCAAGCATGCAAGAAAGTAAGTAGTGGATCCATTTTATCGTCAAACATGCATGCGGTAGGCGTAAACTGCTTCTGAGTAATTAGTTGGGAGCTTAAATTGATGCTTATTGTTGATATGTATATATAATAAAAATTTGCAAATTTTTTTGGGGTGCCGTGCACCACGGGCACCCCCTCCGCCTCCCCTCTCTCTGCAAGGAGGCGACGCTGCAAACGAGAAGGCCTTAGGCGCCATCGCCTTGCGGCGCCCAGGGCAGCTGCCGCCATGTGTGTCCCCGAGCGCTCTTGACTTCGAATGGATCGTGTCCCATGCGGCAAGGCTACATGCATGCCTTTACTACGTCGAGTTGCGAACATGCATGGTAGTACGCGGTGGCGGAGCTAGAAATTTAGTAATACTGGTGCATACTTCAAAGACGGAAAAAAATCTTGTACGACACATAAATAATTTTACAAGTCTAACATAATTACACAAAAGTGTTATTAAATTAGTTAATAGTGCAATACAAATAGTTCAAAAAAATCTTACATGAATAAAAGAGTCCTAAATAGCTAATGAAAATCACAATACCACACGATGCGATCTCATTCCCTGAAAACACTTGATTATATCATCATCACTAATCTTTGAAAAGATATCTCGCTCTATAAAGATTACTAAACAATCATCCAATACTTGATCGTCTATACTATTTCTCAACTTGTTCTTCACAAGATTCATCGCCGAAAAAGCTCTTTCAACGCTTGTCGTTGCCACCGGTAGAAGCAATACCAATTTGAGAAGCAAGCACACCAACTTGTAAATATCATGTTTCCTTATTTCAATAAGCTTAGTAGAAAGCTCACCCAGATTCTTTAGGCTCTTAAATCTATCATCGTTTCGCATATCATCAATAAAGTTATCAAGTTGGAAAGAAAATCTCATTAAATCCGTACTTGAAAAATCATTGGGATAAAAGTTGGCAATGCTAAGCACTTTGTCCCTATCATAAGAAGTAAATGAATTCATAGGATTTAAAGCGGATATACAAACAAGCAACTCCATATTAACCTTGTCAAACTGATTGTCCAGCTTTTAAAGAACATTATCAATGATGCCAAGATACACTTCCCTTCTAAAATGATCATCATTTGTTTGTTTTGGGTAAAAACGTGATGATCTTTCATAAGACACATATCTATCATCTGGCTTATGATTCAGCTTGTCCCACATACACAAATCACAGAAAACATTCAATTTTGCAATCCCTAATTGGCCAAACGTCCAAATCCAATCCCTAAATTTAAATGTAGATGGGACTATAGGAGTGAGTATCAGAGTATGGGACTTCACCTGAACTCCTAGCTCCCCTGTGCGGCTGCCGGATGCGACGCCTAGCTTGTCCGTTGCCGACGGCCGAATTGACGTGCTTGCTTAGTCCTGACGCCTGCTTGCTTGGTGCGGCGTCTCTGTCTTTATGAGCTCAGCTGAAATATTAGAGACTAGAACTAGAGAGTTGAGGACTTAAGGGCCTGGTTGGTTGGTGGGCTGAAAGATCACAGGATAGGCTTAGTCTGGTTGCCAGTTGTGCTGAAAAAATGGATTAACCAATCTAAGCAAAATGGATATGCATTAGCATAGCTAATGATACCGGTAAAAAAAATTCCATATTTTTTTAGGGGCCCGTGCACCAAGGACACCCCTGACGTCGCCAGTGGTAGTACATTCCTAATTTGTTAGTGTTCTGAAAGTGTTAACTGTTAATTTGAAATTTCACGTCTTAGACGAGGCAAAATTTGTGATGACTTACGAATTTCACAGGAAATTTGAGGAAAATAAATCATTTGGCATTTATTCGCATCAGATGTTAAGTTTCCTGCAGATTTTGTGTGTTGGGTGGGAACATAGTTGAATTGGATTTTAATTGTGCAAGTGTGGCATGAACAATTGGGCATGCAGATGTTAAGTTCTTAATTTTAATTGTGCAAATGTGGTATGAACAATTGGGCATGCAGATGTTAAGTTCTTACGGCAAGTGCTTTGCCGCTCGGCACTGGCTCTTACAACTCCATGAAGTCCCATGTACGGTAGCCTGATAGCAGTGCAGCAGCGGCATTCTCTACACAGATGGGCACCATATACATATACGGATCTCGATTCTCTGCATTGAAAGAGTCAATACAGATGATCTATAGTGTATGACCATTAGGAGCGATCTGCAACGTCCAATCAAAAATCAAAATCCGAGATCAATTGCTAGACAATACTTTTCCACTGTTGCAGTAATACAGATGATCTAGATCCCTATATATACATGTACGGATAATTCACGGATACCGCAATCACAAATCTGCGGCCCATGAAAGCTTGGGGATACTACTAACTCGAAAACCTTTTCATCAACCATCTCCTTCACGGCTTCACTGTCGCTATGGTTTGTAATTTGATCTCGCAGTGAACACTTCAGTTCTTCACGATCACGAATGGCACGAGTTTCCCATACTGCTAGATTGGGCCATGCCATTCAGTACAACGAAATCTCGGCCATTGCCCAACATTGGTATGCAGTTGCGTCCAAATAATGGGGGTGACTAGGCACCGCCCACGTGCCGCTCACCTCGGCGGCCCACGACCGGTAAAGTCCACCCAACACAGTCAGCTCCACGCACGCAAAATCGAGGGGATTTTTTTTCAATCCGAAGCTTATAATGACTGTATCTACTTGAGCGTCTAATTTACGATCCGTTTGAACCATCGTGTTCGTTAGGACCAGATCTTTAAAGCAAGGTCTCACTTGCATATATTTCAGCTCAGTAAATGATACACCGTGTTATATGTTGCAGTAGATAAAACAAAATGTTTCATGTATTTTACTTCCTAAATGTTCAGTAGTTCATTGACAATGTTCCGGCGCATATCTTTTGAATTGCGTAGGGGGTGAACTGGGTGCGGGATTGGATGTTCTTGTAGTATAAATGAAATGTTCCATGACATTTGATTTCAATGTTTCAATAGTTCAGCGTCGATGCTCCGCGCATTAAGTTTTAGGGTGAATGGGGGTAATGTTCCACACATTTGTTTTTAATGTCCCAACAATCCATTGTCAATGTTCAAACAGTTTCATCGATGATGTTCCAACAATTTATCAACAAATGTTCGATAAAAAATATTAGCGGAATAAATCAAATGAGCTCGTGAAAGAATTGAAGACTATTAGTGTAACAATTGAAAACCTATTTGTGAAACAAATGGAAAATATAGGTTGAACAAACCAAAAATATTAATATAAAATATGTGGAACAAATAAATGACCATGAGAAAAAAAAACCTACTAGAATGTACGGCAAAAGCTACCAACTAAATAAAAACAAGAAAAGAAAGAAAAATTCACATAGCTGTAGATTGAACATAAGAACGACCCGAGCGAACGGACATCTTGTGTTTGTGGGCCACGCCAACTTGCTCCGCCGAAGCCGCTAGCCACCGAGCGGGTGGGCTGCGTGCTCAAATTTGCACAAAAAGGTTCCTATTGGGCTATGGGCTGGATTTGGGTGGTGCGATGCTATATGCCTTCCTAAATAACCAATCACTTAGGGTTTGTTTGGTTTGAGGACCAAAATTGTACATGAAAGGCAAGCTAAAATTTGGCGTTATCAAAATTGGGGTGGCCAAATCGACCGCTCGGATTTTGGCAAAGTTCGGCATCAAAAATGAACTAGAGGACTAGGGCTAGAAACGGATCGAATAATCTCGAATACGAATACAAATCCATATTTTTAAAATGAATACAAATTCGAACATTCTCGAATACTAATACGAATCGAATGTCGTAACGAATACAAATTCGAATCGAATATGTACTCAATTCGATCAAATGCAAATATCCTACAACTTTTGTGACAAATCTCGGTAGAACAAATTTATGTAACATGACTACATGTCTCGATCTCTGATCTACACAAGTCATAGCAATGACCATGACCACAAATTGACAGCGAATCAAGACCTGTCGAAATGAAGCCTCATAAAGAATCCGAAGCGCATACACAAAGACGACAAAGAACATCCCGAACTTTTGAGGTGGGAAAGCGGTCAGATGCGGAACCGAGCGACATATATAATGATATATGCTGTAGTGATGAAGCTCACTAACAAAGGTCCATGATTGCTTCCTCCCATGCAATATGCATGCTGATCTATCTCATTTCATTTTAGCATCTTTGAACGACCGAAGCAATACAAAGCAAAATGAATCAACACCGGACAATCTTAGGGCCAAGTTACAAGCTCCATCAGTTTGCAGCCCTACTCTGTTCCAAGTTTCAACACCATTCCACAATGTCATGAAAAAACGGATCGTATTCGTATTTGTATTCATATCCGGAAAAAAAAGATAGTATTCATATTCGATGTCATTTCGCATACCACATCCGTATTCGTATTCGGGAAAAAAGGGATAGTATTCGTATTCGAATTCGTGTTTCATTCGAATGCAGATTTTACTTACCACATTTGCGTTTTCTCGGATACGAATATAAGATAAAACGGATTAACCTGTACCATTTCCCATCCCTATAGAGGACCAATGTGAACATAATATTACATAAAAATTGGCATCAAACCAAACAGAGGCCAAATCTGGTCAACATTACCAACATTTGGCTTGGCATACTGTAGGATCAAGGATAACCGACTAGAGGGGGTGAATAGGAGGTTTTTAAACTTTTTGACAATTTAACAATTTTAGCCAATTAACAACCTAATCTAAGCAAGATATAATTCTAGCTAAGCAATTTAACACAATAGACAAGCTAGAAATATAAATACGGAAATGTAAAGACTAGAAATAACCACAATGACACAACGATGTTTTTTCCGTGGTATCGAAGACTTGCCGGTCTTCACTAGTCCACTTGAGGAAGCTTGATCAACTCAAGCCGGCTTCACAAATTAAGCCTTCCCTCGATCACTAGTGGTAGCTCTTCTCCTCTCTGGATAGGCGAGCTCCAACCTTCACAAATGTCCGGGTCTTCTCACAATCTCCTTTGAGAAGATCACCGAACCAATCTCCAAGCCGTCTAGGAGACGGCAATCTCCAAGAGTAATAGAGCAAGAAATCTTCATTTGAAAGTGCTCTAATGCCACAATGATCAAACCCTACCAAATGCTCTTGGAAAAACTTCAACTACCTTTGCAAAAGGAATTGAATACTCTCAATGAGTTGGAAACAAGGCAAAGGGCTCAAGTGTGTTAAATGAGGTTCATCAAGGCCTTCTAACTACAATGGGTGAGGTATTTATAGCCTCCACCCACTTCACTAGCCGTTGGGGCACGAAATCCCCAAAAACTCATAAAGCTCGGTCTGACCGCGAGCAAGAGTCTTGGTCGATCCGACTCTTGATAACGATCATTGTTTTTCTCTAAAACGCATTAAATGCACTGATAAAATAGCCGTTACGGAGGGGTCCGATCAGACCGCAGTGCAATGCACGGTTAGTCCGGCCTTCAAACAAAAACACGAGAAAATTTATACGTAAAAAGTGGACAAGACCAAAGAATCAGGGACCCGGTCGGTCCGGGACATGACTGCGGTCGGTCCGACTGAAGAAATAGCTACATAACCTCTCTGGAAAAAAAGTGACGCGTCCATCACCGTGATCCCGGTCAGTCCGGCCTTTTGTCGTCGGTTAGTCCGGCCCAGAGGATTTCCAGCAAAACCGAAAACAACAACTTTCTGGAAAAAGCTGACCGTCTTTTTGGTCCGGCACACCGGTCAGTCCGGATAAATAACATCGGTCAGTCCGGCCTCAAGGATTTTTCAGTAAATTCAAATCAAGGCCAAATCAATTCAAATCAAATCCAAGATTAAACCAAGGTACTAGATTCTTGAACCCTCTTTATAGTACGGCTATCTAACCTATAACCCGGTCTTCCAACCAATTCACCTAAGATCGTTAAAATAAAAAGAGTCCTAAACTATTGTACCTTGTCTTTGAGCCAAAAGATCTTCATGTAGTCCATTTGCATGGAACTCCAAGTCATCAAAACCACCAATGGGACTTAACCTTGTAAATACTCAATAGACACGTTAATCCCATATTCAGATATTATCATTAATTACCAAAACCATTTTTAGGGGCCTAGATGCTTTCACATACTTTGGTTCCCATGGGCACCAAACCAAACAACCCCTTAGTCAACTGTTGTCGTAAGAGATTCTTGTCCTGGAAAATATTCTATGATGACAAAAACCATAAAGAAAATCTTCCAAATGGCCAGTTTTACAACACATGCTACATGAGTAAACGACAATTGCCCTTGATTCAACTTTGCTTTTAGGAAGCATACCAAATGTATGAATAGAGGATTGTCCAAGGGGTAGCATTGCGTAACACCGCCTCATTTTGTTAATAGAAAGGATGATTTATAGGAGGAGGACACCTCTTGTAAGCCACACAACCTCAAATATGAGTACAATTTTGTACTAGATAAGCTTGGAAGTACCCCCAATATGGTCTTAACAAACTGATACATCTTTCTTAACTATAGGTTTGAACCTCAGCATGCTGCCAAGGTTCACCTCACATAAACAAGCTTATATCTCTATCTTCTCACATGCATCCTCACCACACATCACATCCCCTTTACCGAATCCTCAACCCCAACTCGGCTCACTCTAACTCCACCTCCACCTATTTGATGTTGCCTCCGTTCTTATTGTTGACTTGGACTTCACATGGATGGTGTGAAGCTCCGTTAACATATAGTTTCGTTAAAGTTGCTTTGATAAAAACCAACGACAATTATATCTTTCGGTATGTTTCAAGTTTCAAGCACACATTTGAACATCAAACTTAACAAATCATCTCCACCTAACGAAATCAACTTTTAAGCCTAGATATGCATACCACGTCTTCTCTTCATCGGGACGATGCAAAGCTCCTCTAAGGGCATCTCCGATGTATTGAATCAAGGTAGGTTCAAAACTATGCCATGTAAGCAGGTTCAATAGCAAGTGTACTTTACTCCGATGTATTGAATCGAACCCATCTTCTAGACGAACCCACTGCAAAATAAAACAATCACTCGGCAACAACTTTCCCCAATTTCCTTGGCGCGACGAGAAGGTTCCCCTTCCCCAACTCAACCCCTTTGTTTCTCTGTCAATTTCCTCATGCCCGCACTGCTCAATCCTCTCCACCGCTGCTATTTCCACTCCCACCCTGGATGATCTAGAGCACCGCGACGAGATTCTGTTCCAGTGTCACCGCCAGAAGCCGTGTCGAGCCAAGGAAGCGGCGAGATATACCATGATGACCATCCACTGGTTCTTCTGCGATGACCTCCTCTGCTTCGCCTCCGTTAAGCGAGACCACCTCACCGAGACCGTAAGCCCTCCCTTCTTTCCCTCTTCTTGTTTCTTGATTCGAGGATGGTGTCCGCCCGTCCCATTCCCCAGATCTAATCCGTAGATTCGCTCGTCGCAGTTCAACATGTCCTTCTACATGACGTACCTGGCTCGCTGGCCCAACTACTTCCACTCCGCCGTTAGCCCCGGTGGCCATGTCATGGGATACAGTATGTCTCTAGTCTCCTACCCTTGGTCGATTTGGTCTGTGTATCTTTGCTAGTTATTCCTAGTGATTCTACTTCTTTGTTTGTCAGATTAGCTGAAGTTGTAGAGTAAACCCTGGATTTTTACTCTTGAGAGTTGAGACATTAGGAAATTTTTAGGCATTAGTTTATCTGCTGGAGTATGTCTTGCAAACAAGTAATGATTTGTGGAGGTGCAAATAGGGTTTGTTGCGATCTTGGTAAAGTAGGGGATATCTGTTCTCCAAGTAGGCTTTGTTCTTTGCCTCTCGGGGGGAAATGCCACCATTGGGGAGTGGGATTTGAAGGGTGTATTAAATGACATGATAAATTGGGACACTGGGTTGGGTCACTTTTGCCGCAGGTAGCTGGTGGCTTGAACCTGGAATGCAAAGCAACTGAGCATCTTAATGTCAAAGAGATTACCCCTTTTGTAGTGTTGAACATCTTTTAATGTTTTGCTTGTTCCGTTTTTGCCTTGTGACCTTGTCCCACCTTCTCTTAGTTTAGGGTCATATTTATTTAGTTGCTTATCTGTTGCAATCATGGGTAAGGTTGAAGGGCAAGGTGAATCTTGGCAAGCCAAGAAGCTTATGAACTTGCTGGAGGAAATCAGTGATAAGATGTAAGTAGCCTCAGAGTTTTGTAGAAAGAAGTAAGCCAAGAAGCTTATGAACTTGCTGGAGGAAATCAGTGATAAGATGTAAGTAGCCTCAGAGTTTTGTAGAAAGAAGTAAGCCAAGAAGCTTATGACCTTTGCCTTCTCCTTGGTAGCTTCTGCCATTTTCTTCCATTGCTGCAGATTACTTCATATCAGCTTCTGCCATTTTTTCACTAGCAGCTGACTTCTTCGCTTGAAGGTCATGGTAAAGTTTCATATTTTCATCTGGGCTGGAAGTAGACTGCGCCTTTCCTTTCCCTTTCCGGTTACGTTTGGCCGCCTTCTGCCCTTGGGGCCGAGTAGGATCATTGCGATCAGCACCTTTAGGTTCAAGGTTGGAAGATGATGTGTAAGTTCCTATAGCAGAAACCTTAGCACCCTTGTTCATTTCTTGATCATCGAATGCTCTTCTCCATTTCGGCTGGTCCTTCACTTCTCTCCACCAATACATCAAAGTGAAGTTCTTCTCTTCGGTATCACGCCTGTACTTCTCATGGGTTTTTTTTTTCAAAAGCTGATCATCAGATTGGCCGCTAGTATATAGGTTTTTGTTGAACCACCAACAAGCATTGAACAGATTAACCTTGGTGTTAGTCATGTTCCAATGGTTTTTGCATTGCATGGCTGATCTTTTTCGATTTGCAGGACTATTACTATTGTAATCATCGACTACTTTGTTCCAATATTGATCATTCTTCTTTGAGTTGCCGTCAATAGAATCATTGAAATTGTTCAACCAAGAACTAATTAGTCGTAGGTTATCTTGTGTCCACTTCATGCGCGTACTTCTCTTTCCTTCATTTGGACTGCTATCACTTGAATCTTCCTTGTTCAACTGTTCTTCACTTCCTTTTGGTGCAGCTGGCATCGAAGAGGTTGATTCTGAACCATGTGAAGTTGTGGATCCTACAACTCTAAACATGTTGGTTGCTTGAACTGAGGACAAGGACTGGCTGGCTGTAGCTCCTCCAAACATTCCATGGCTCAAGTTTTCAACACCATGAAAGGCTGTGGAGGTATGCGGAACTGTTGCTGGTAGTTTGTAGGAACACCAAAAGGAAGGAAATTAGGGGGATATTGAGGGTGAAATTGTTGGGCATATTGGGAGGATTGGAAGGGATATTGAGGTGGAAATTTTTGAATATATAGACTGCTATTTGGCTGATCTTGTCTTGAGAAGTTTGAAGAGTTAAGCAATTTTGTAAAACTTGAAGTTGATGAGTTATCCATGTTGAAATGCTTGTGTTGTGAACTTGAATTGTGTTATGTGTTATATAGACGTGAGATGGCTGGCTGGGAAGGCAACGGTTAAAAAAGGAAGAGTTAATGCAACGGTTAATTAACTTAATTGTATCGGCTAACTACCTAGTAAAAATAATACTTTATTCAGTTGTATCTGGATGCAAATTATGCATCGGCTCTCTCCACTTTTGTATTGAATTGACGGCTTCCAACGTGTTGAATCGGTTCCCAGCATTAAATTCAGCCTATTGAACCGGCTAAGCACATACATTACAGATGGTCTAAGAGGCTCCATTTAGAATATGAGAATCTTTCGCGATTCTTGTGAAAATTGAACAATCTTATGAATTTTTTTTTACGAAATTCCTGCATTTCGTTTGGCTTGATGGGGTAGAGTTGCTAGAGCACAGACCAGCAACAAGATCCATCTGTTTAATTAGAAATTGACTAGTCATCATGGACATGATTTCATATTTTTAACTATGCACGTTTGAACTTTGAACAATAAAACCTAACCCCAGCCCGCCCGCTCGCCGTCGCCTCCACTCCCGCCGTCTCTCCCTCTCCCCCTCCCCCTCTCCCGCGCGCTCCTCGTCCCGCTCCCGCTCCCCACGCGGCCGCCGCAGCCCGCGCTACCCCGATGGCAAGCGGCGGCGGCACAACGACCTCACCGTCGAGGTGTGCCGCGACTTCCTGCGCGACAGGTGCACCCGCCCCGACATCGAGTGCAAGTACGCGCACCCGCATCACTCCGTCTCCGTCGACCGGTACGCGCGAGATCTTGCCTCCCCCTGTCCGTGCCACCTACTCACTCTCGCGCGTGTGCTAGCGGCGTGTTGTTCTGATTTGGATTTTTGGTGTGTGGGGGAATTTGGTCAGGGACAACAAGGTGACGGCGTGCGCGGATTCGCTGAGGAACAGCTGCTTCCGGGGGAGGACCTGCCGCTACTACCACCCGCCTCCTCATATCCAGGAGTATGAGCTGATACCCCTTGCTGCTTGTCCCATTCGATTTGTTTGGCTTGCTTCGGCTGTGGAAGCCTGGTACTCTGGTTCGATGTTCAGATGCAGTCTTCTGCAAGTTTAATCTATAGTAGTCTTAAGTATATAGGTTTGAAAAATCTTCCGTTCTAGTTCGGTTTCTAAAATATCAGCAGCAATATCACCACACGAGATTGTACCCCCATAGTGCCATCTAGAGGATCAAATTAGCCGCTTGACATTGTGTTTGTAAGTTGTGACCTTGTGCTTACTTGCAATGCAGATTGCAAAGAGCCCTGTTGTATGAGCTAGTTCCCAAAGTTTCAATCTCAGTTTGTGCATGTGCATACATGTGTAATGTGTTTACATGCTTGCAGTCCATCTGGGTGTATATATTTGATCAATATGTTTGTGTGGACATGTGTATGTACGTGAGTTGCTCAGTGTCTCATATAGGAAATTCCACACATTTGAGATGTTCAGGGAGTGTGGTTTGGTTTAGGAGAAACCTTGGTTTTCTACCGCGTTTAAGTGTGGAAATTGACAGTATGTCCTTGAAAATTGTACACTCTTCTTATGATGCAACTGTTTTATTTTATGGCTATGCACACATATTTGTGTGTTGGGTGCGATATATGAGAAAGTTTGGATTTTTAGGCTAAAGTTGACTTTGGAGGAAAATGATGCAAAATGCAGTATACTATGTGCTTGCTGTGTTGCAAAATGCTTTATGTTGGAATTTGGGTGACCTACGATAATCTTGGGAGGCATGGTAACTTTACTCCTAATATGAAATCAGGGTTTGGATGTAACCTACTAATTCTACCCGTGTTTGGTTCTTTGGTGTAGGTCATTGCTGAGATCGATTGGTATGGAAGACCCAAAGGTGAAGACGGTAAGTTTGTGCTGTTTGATTCTCATATTTTCTCCAAAGCATGCATTGATTGGCCCTTTCCTCTGGGTGGTTAAGGTTTCCTTACTATTTAGTGCAAACTACTCATTAAGAGTCATTTGCTTGCTTAAAATGATAAGGGAAATTATATATTAAGGTTTATGTTCTGCATTGTGTGACCTTGTGGAACAAATAGCTTTTTTTTTGTTAGAACTCATGGAAGAGTTGTCAACAATCTCTAACATGTCTTATTCAACAATGTGAAAAGGTCCTGCTTCATACTAGATGCATAATGTCCCCATACAGTTTCATACAAGTTATGCCAATTTATCTATCTTATCGTAGGATTTTTCTTCTGCATTCAACATTCAGGACTGCCCATCTGGGCATACTTCTTTTAAACACTTAGCAGGTTTGCAGAGATTTTGCGCGTGGTCGATGTTCAAGATCAGCAAATGAGTGTCGATTCTTGCACCATTTGTCTGTTGAAGATTGCACCATTTTAAGATTTCCTTTTGCTGATTACGATTATATTACTAACTAGCCTAGCACAAAGTAACAAACTCATAAAATCGTTTGCATTTCAAATGTTCTACTCCAGTATCGTATACCCCCCTTTACCTACTCAATTCTCAAAGCAAGATCTTTGTCTACAAGTAAATGATTTTCCCCATTTGGCACTTCATATTTCTTGACAAATATTTTAGCTGATTTGTACATTGTTTTTATTGAAAGGTTTGCCAAGATTTCTTGTGTGGGAGGTGTGACCGCAAATCTTGTAGGTACTCTCATGCTGTAGCACATCCAATGCTTCCAATGGGGAATGTTCATGTTCCCATGCAATATCCTGATTCCCAGAATACCTCGAGATGGTACTTTTCTATTCAATAGTCCTACCAAATAACCTGTTACTTGTTGAAAGAATTCCTTTTGGAATATATTATTTATCTGTTTTCAAGTTAGTAAATCACTTGGGAGAGAAAATCAGAAGTGTTGCTTCAACTAACATACTTTTGTTGCCATTTGTTCACAATTAATTTGCTGTAAGAAAGGAATCGGTAAATAAATAAGTGCATGTTTTTTTAATATTAAAAAGTTTTTTTAATGTTTAGTATTATGTACTTGCATTTTTTATAAGATGATTTTGGATAACATAATCTGTAACATTTTTTATCCATTGTCCTCAAGGTTTACATGCCACCACCACCACCACCACTTGGAGTACCTATGATGGTGCCTCCCCCATCGCCTCCTAGAAATTTTGCTGGTAAATAACACATGACAATACTATTATTTTCCCTTCTTAGACCAGCCACTATTGCTGTTCAGTTCTAATGAAGTGTGGAAAAAACACTAGTTTTTCCTCTAGGGAATTGTAGCCTTGACTGTGTACCATAGTTTAATCATGCATGATTGCATGCCTTTTATTACTTTTCTTTTTAGAGGGAACATACTTTCTGATACTTTTCTGAAAAACGCAGATAATAAGAACACGGTGGAAATTTGTAGGGATTTCTTGAAGAAAACGTGTAATAGAGAATCCTGCAGATTTGCACACCCTGATTCGCATACTGAGGTCTATATGCGTATTTTTCTTTTGTCATGAATTTCTGTTAGTTTACAAGCTACTAACTAGCAAGTTTTTTCCCCTGCACCTTTTTTTCCCAGGTGATAATTGATAAATGACAAGGTTGAAATTTGCCGTGATTTTAAACGAGGAGAATGCAATCGACCTCTCTGTCGCTTTTACCATCCATCTGCAAGTTCAAGTTCTGTTAGATAAAGTAAAGTAAACTATATCCAGTGATCCTTTTTTTCTCTTTAAACCCAGAATCAAATCACTATACATGGCTGCCAAATACATATATAGGAGGGCGTACACCCCAGAAATGCCTCATCACAAAGTTAATCTTAATCTTAATTCCTTCTGGATGTTTCTATTCATTCAAAACAGCTAGAACAATGGTAGAAAAATGTTTAGGATTGTTAATCTTAATCTTAATTCCTTCTGGATGTTTCTGTTCATTCAAAACAGCTAGAACAATGGTAGAAAAATGTTTAGGTTTGCCATTTTTTCTTTGTTAAGTTGTAATGAACCTTAGTTCATAACAGGGTAAACACCGCCAGGAAAAAGGCCGGACGACGTCGGCTTGTGGAATAAAAGATTAGACTATAGACTGAGATGATAGAATCTTAGGAGGGAGACTAGATTAATTCATCTTTCTTGCTTGATTAATAATGGATACATGTTATCCCTTTTATAGGGACGATCTGACTTGACCTCTAAGAAACAATCTCTATTATTATGAAAATTTATCTCTATTAGATGGAATACATCTCTAAGGAAGTAAATCTAACTAATAAGGAAACTAATTATTCTATCTCTATTTCCTAACTACTAATGCACCCGTGGGCCTTGGCATGAATAGTGCGTCGTGCTACAGTACCATATGTACTGTTCACATGTGAACAGTACAGGCCATGCCAACTACTCCCCTCCTTTCGTGATAACTCGTCCTCGAGCTGTGGTGGCGGCCATGGCTGAAACCCTAGGTGACCCCATGTTGACGAGAGATTGCGATGGTGACATGAGTCCTTGAAGATCATTGCCTCCACGCGTGGTTGCGGAAAACTCACCGGTCGCTGCGGCAGGCATGGCAGCAACCCTGACAATGCCATGGTGGCCAAGACAGACTTCGGTAAGGCCACGGTGGGCTCCGGCAGCGTCACAGTAAGACGTGGAAGTGTGGCAGCTGCTGCAGTTGCTGGAGGTAGCTTCGCCACCGCCGTGGATGCCGTCACCACCTCTGTAGAAGGCATCGCCGCCGTCGTGGGAGGCTTCGATGTCATCGCCACGATCATCTTCCAAAGTGGCATGCATGTCGAGGAAGAAGGCCGCCATCTTCTTGTCGTTGTCGTTGGTACTCATAGCCATCTTGTTCGCGTTAGCCTTTATTATAGCCAACGACTCGGCGACAAGTTTGATCTGTCGCCATAACCATGATAGCAGAAGTCGTGGGAAGAGATCGACTGCTCTGATACCAAATGTAATGAACCTTAGTTCATAACGGGGTAAACACTGCTAGGAAGAAGGCCAGACGACGTCGGTTTTGTGGGATGAGAGATTAGACTATAGACTGAGATGATAGAACCTTGGGAGGGAGACTAGATTAATTCATCTATCTTGCTTGATTAATAATGGATATATGCTATCCCTTTTATAGGGACGACCGGACTTCACCTCTAAGAAACAATCTCTATTTCTATAAAAACTTATCTTTATTAGATGAAATACATCTCTAAAGAAGTAAACCTAACTAATAAGAAAACTAACTATTCTATCTCTATTTCCTAACTACTAATGCACCCGTGGGCCTGGTATGAATAGCGCGTGGCGCTACAGTACCGTGTGTACTGTTTACACGTGAACAGTGCCACCGCGTGAACAGTAACGGCCATTACATAAGTGCTCGTGTCATTTGGGCAAGCTAACATGTACCCACTGAATGTTCACCATGGAGTACATTTTTGTCCGTTTAAAACAGGTATAGCAATGATAAAAGTGTTTTGTTCTATAAGATTGCCAATGTTGTCCATCAGATGCTCATTTCATCTGGCTAAGCTAACTTGTACTGTCCGAATGGTCTACCATGGGATCATTTTCGTTGTCTTTGATTCCACATCAGATGTCATTGAGTTTTATATGATCAATTCTACAATGACAATGACCTGTTATACGGGTATAGTGTTTCAGAAAATTACTCTAGTTCTTGGGGCTGGGCCTGCTGGTTGATATTTCTAAGGAAATGGCCTATGATATGTTCTGCTCCTGGATTTTCCCCTCCCTCCAGTTCGTCTTTGAAGTCTGGTTGTGATAAATGAATTATTCATTTTAGGTCAAGAGTTCCTTTCAAGTTGCATTACAGTTGTCCGTGTAATTTAAAGATCAATATATTTGTCTGTCTAATTTAAATAGCAATATACTTGTATTATTCTTCCAGCTTCAAAATAATTATGGTATGCTCTAATAGGTTAGAAATGCATGCTTTGGTAACTGAGTCATCCGACATATTTCATGCTTAATTCAGTGTCTTGTAAGATATACTGTACGTATACTGCTATGTAACATTCCATTGACAAATCAGTCAGTGTCTGGCATGCTGACTTCGCCTTTATTGTTTCCCTTTATTGAACAAAAAATTGAATGCATAGAGTTCTCATTATTTATTTTTTAGATTTAATTTACAGTGCTATTAGCTCTCCTTAACAAATGGGCACTCCTTGTTTCCTGTCTTGAGTGCCCTGTCCTGCTGCCGCTGCTACCGCTCTGCTGCTGCTAATCCTGCTACCGCTGCCGCCAAAGAGCTGCTTCGCTGGCTGCTGTGCTGCTAAGATGCCATATAGTATGAAAACCTCAAAAAGTGCTATGTATGCATGGAAGAAAAGATATTATCATCATGTGACGTGCAGATGGTTGCTTGAACTTGACTCGATGCTTGAGAATGGTACTCTTTATGATGAGGATTGTATGTGTGGTTATGTACTTGCCTTCAGAAATATATTTTAGTTGTTACTTTGGTGTTTGCATCGTTGAAATTTCCTTTACCATCATTCAGTCTTCTTCGGTTGACGTTTCGTTACTGCATCTAGTTCAAGCATGCACTGTTAGTGGATATTCTGATATTCTTGATGCTAAAATAGAGCTGGAGAGGATTCAATTGGTGCCAACTACCAAGGAAATGGGGTCAGGGAAATGTCAAAAGAGCTGAGTGATATGGTTCATGGAAAACACACCGTTTCTACTGCGGCTGCTATCTAAACTCGGTTAGCAGTGAGCACAGTTAAGCATGAACGCAGTGGACACAAAATGAACAGCAAATGTTGGTTTATTACCCTATTTGGAAATCCGGTGATTTTATAGAGCTATATGGAGTTATGGATAGTATTCTTGAACCGAGTTGACCTGCCAGGAAGTATGTTGGGAAATGGTGGATGCGTTTGTTTTGTTAGCAGGCAGCATGTGCATGTAACTCTCTGAGTGCTGCTGCGGTTGTAGCATTGTACATTTGTACTTTTGTTGTTACCTGTGGTTACAACTAGCAGCTGTTGGATTTTGATTGGAGTTAATATAGAGGATCTATAGTACTAAGGCATTAGAAGTAATTTTCACCGTCTGATCAAAAGATGATTTTTTTTATTAATTAATCCTTTTTTTAATTTTATTTTAAAGTTAACCTGACGCATTTTATTTTCAATTCTGACCTTTTTGATCATGCCACGGATGGTGGCGTGACAAAACAACGTTGTCACGTCAGCCCGTATCTAGGACACACTCTTGTCACGCCACCACTCGTGACGTGATAGTGTTGTTTGATCACGCTAAGACCAGTGGCGTGACCAAAAGTACTATTTTACGGACTTATCTCGTGGCGTGACAGCATTGTTTTGTCACGCCACGGATGGTGACGTGATAAAAAAGTCAGAATTGAAAATAAAGTACGCTGGAGGTTAACTTTAAAATAAAAATTGAAAAATGTTAAATAATAAAAAAGTTCTCAAAAGATTGAGATCAATTGGTACAACACTTTTCCTACTGGTGGTATAACACTTTGATACCATACTATGTTAGAGCACTGTTCACTTTTCATGAAACACTTTTCGTGTGGTGGACCTCTGCACCAGAGGACGCGGATCCGCGGATGTTCGGCTTTGGCATGCCGTTGTTTTGACGATGTGACCGCGCTTAGTAAACAGAACTTCAGAAGTATCTTTGACAGGAGAGAGCAAGCACATTCAAGGTAAGGCCATGCTACTGCTCGCTGCATTTGGACAAAAGATGACGTGAAAAAAAGTGGCATGTATCTGCACAGTCACCTGAAAACTAAAAAAGATGGCGAGTGACATGGGCAGGGCGATTTATACGTCATTGCTTAACTGGTGTGACGACCGGACAAATTGTCTTGCTCGTGTTTGGGTGTCTCGTCGTGAGCGAGCGCTCCTTTTATGTTACAAATATGATCCGTGACGCTCTCGCCGAATTTTGTTTAAGATTGGTGATCAGGTATCAACATCACGATTATAATCTACTCCAAGTCTAACTTATCGCAATCCAAATCTACTTATTTCCCTGTTTGTGAGTACTTTTACGTTTCCCTAAGGTGCCGTTTAACGTTGAACAGCCAATGAGAGGATTGAGTCATATATATACGTAGTACCGTCGTAGCAAGGGCTTCGCCTAGCATTTTGCTATACTACCGTTCTGATGTAATAAAAATCCCTCTCGGCCAATCTTTGCTATTTTTTTTAAAATAATATTATTTAAAAGATAATTACAAAAATAAATAGCTGCCCCAAAATAATTATAAAAATGTCGCCGGTTCAACCGGCGACAGACTCTATGTATAAAAACCCCAAGAAATTACTTCAAATCTCATTTTAATTCTAGAAAAAACAGAAGAGAGGAGGAGAGGGAAAGAAAAAAGGTAGCGAAGCTCTGTTAGTTTGTCGCGGAGGAGAGAGATTGTCAGAGCATCAGATCCGATCGGCCATCTTGCAGATACAATTTTTTTTTCAACTTTGCACATTATGCCAAATTATGTAAAATTAAGCACGTCATTTGAGCTGTAACGATTAAAATTAAGTAGAATATCGAGTAGAAGTATGTAGAATTCAGTAGAATAGCGACATAGAATTCAGTAGATTAGATAATTGTAGTCAAATTATGTACTACATCATTTGAGCTGTGTATAGTGTAGTTCGTCGTGCACATATTATGAATGTTACAACACTCGAACGATTTAGGATAAATCTGCATAAATAGAAAGACGCATATTACAAATATGTAAAAAAATAATTCCAGCTTTATTTAGCTTCCCATTTGTACGTGGTAATTATATTGTTAATATCAAAACTTAATTTTAAACTAGGAAACTAGGAAAATAGGAATAACTTTGTTTATTATTTATATTTGCACTTGGAAAATATTAAAAAATATCCTCTAAATTGGAAGTCCCTATTACAAATCTGTTTAAATTGTTGAGCAACTTAAATCTGATTTATATTTTTGTGTGGTAATTATTCTGTTAACGTCGAAAATTATTTGTAAAGTAGAAAATTTGGTTTTTGTACATCTTTCGTAGTCTTGACAATGCATACACTTAATTTTTAGGTATGGCGGACGCAGGTCACTACGAGTTGCTTGAACCGGTTATTGACGGGCATCACCGTAGCCGCCTCAGTACCATGCTCCCCCAAGAGGGCGAGGCGCCGATTGAGCTTGGCGCGTTGCGGCTACGCACGCCCATCAGGGCATGGAGGCTGCACCCAGACTGGGTTCCGAGGTACGTATAGTTCTGACCTACATGCACTCAATCGTGGTTTGACTACTTTGCGTGCAATCATATTTGTTTTTAATCATTTCGACGCAGGTTGAGAGCGGCAAGCCTCCTTCCACTAGCGAGGATGGTGGAGGCGACGTGGGAGGACAACCAGGACCGCGTTCCTGGTCGTACGTCTAGGCGTTTTCCATACGACCGGGCCTTACTGACGGTGCTAGTTGACCGTTGGAGGCCAGAGACGCACATGTTCCACCTTCCGTGCGGGGGGATGGCGTCGACCCTTCAGGACGTCACCTTCCTTACCGGGTTGCCCTGCACTGGCTTCACTATGGCGACGTACGACACCCTAGCCACGTGGCGCACAGACCTCCTAGCGAGGTTCCACCATGTGCTGCTGCCGGGCAGCGGGTACATAGAGTTCAATAGCCCGCATGGGCCGACGTTGAGGTGGATCTGCCAGTTCTACGTAAGTCTTCGTAACTATTGTCCTCTCGCATCAACTCATATGTGAACCTTGCTGATGTGTACATGTCTTCTTGCAGCCCGAGCGTATGGCGGAGAACGCAGACGACATCATTGTCAGGAGGCACTTCGAGGCCTACCTGCTGTGGCTGTTTGGGTGGGTCATGTTCCTGGGGTCCCACGGCGATAGCGTCGACAAACATACGTCCAATACGCATGTGAGCTGGCAGACTGGCTGGTGGCCGAGATCCAGCCCTACGCCTGGGGTCCGGTCGTGCTGTGCGTGACGTACCGCGCACTATGCGACGCGTGCCACCGGGCCCAGGACAACTCCATCCTCTCCAGATGCCCGCTACTTCTGCAACTGTGGTCCTTCGAGCGCTTCTAGATCAGATGACCACAGCTGGACTTGGGAGCATACGCGGACAGCTTGTACGCCGAGGACGACGTCGTGGACTGGCCGACCATGGTCACGGTGTGGTGCCGCCGATGGGTTAGTTTCATGATCATTTATTATTTTTCATAATGTAATCACAATTTCGGGTGACAAGTTTCCGTTGTTATATTCCACAGGTCACCTACACATTGATCACTTTGCAGGGGTCCTACCCGGAGTACGTTGCGATGTTTGATTAGCTGACGGATGACCGCGTCATCTGGACACCGTACACTCAGGAAAGGGTGCACGCAGCCTTCAAGGATTGTCGAGCTTTGTGCACGCAAGACTCGATGTCTTGGTACATGCGAGGGCCTTGGTGAATGATGTCTTCGTGGAGGAGTACCAAAGTCTGGCGGGTCATCGCCCGATTCGTTTTGCGACAGAGATCCCAGGCCCATTGGGGGAGGACGCCGCGCGCGTCCATGCATAAGTTCACGTTTTACTTCTTTCGTACAATGTGTGTTACGTGCCAACCAAATAATTTTCTTGCCATCCACAGGTACACTCGGAAGGGAGTACGTGGCACGGGCTCCTGGTTGGACAAGAAGTCCTGTTGGGTTGCGGCTTGGCTCAGGGCCTACGACGACCTCATCCAGGAGGATGCTCCCTATGATCACGAGATGTACGAGGAGTACATGGAGTGGTACGCTAGTCGGACGAGGCTTGGCTACGTCCGGGTCGTGGTCGACCCAACACGACAAGAGGCTGCGACGTCCGATACGTACCCACCCAGCCGGACTTCGTATTCCACCGTTCCGTACGTATTGAACGATCCTTAATTCATATTTAATGTGCAGTATTTAGGTTTCCGACTAGTCATCTTTGAGCAGCGACGTGACCCGACGAGTCAGCTTTGCGCAGCGACGTGACCCAACGAGTCAGGGCCGCTGCCTCGCAGATGCAATTTTCCTTCAACTGAATTACAATTCAACCTCGTACGCCACACCAGCTTGGCATATAAATACTACCCTGCCACACCGGGTTCTCCAGCATTCAGACTTCAACACAATCTCGCTCAGATGGAGAAGCACTTGGAGGAGATCCGCGAACTGCAAAGGGAGTATGCGGCCTAGGAGGAACAAAGAGAGTGTGCCAGGAGGCCACCTCCCCGCAATGACGCCGTCCCCTGTAGCAGCAACCCCTACTAGAACAACCCATCCGAGCATTCGCCGCAACACTCGCCCGAGGGGGAAACGTCGCTCCTTTGTTGGTGCAGGGAAAGATGCAAGTTTTTCAAGTCCAAGCACCGGTTCAGCCTAGGCATACGTTACTGGGCTTGCGCGAACTACTCTTGCGACTATCCCAACCGCTGTTGGGACACGAGCCGCTATCGGCAGCCAGTAATGACATATAGCAGTATATTCTCCTGCTATTTCTCTTTCAAAGTCCGCACGAACAACCTCTCCCGTCTACCCGTAGTCCCCAGATCCGCTATGTGGCTACTGCAAGTGGATTGACCTAGAGATCCACTCACACGACCAGTGGACTCTCGACTGCGAGGAGTGGGATGCCAACAGAGACCGCAAGAGGAGGGAGGAGGTGCGCCGCACCGAAGAGCACAACTAGCATATCTGGCGGGAGACGCAGGCCCATCTCGAGGCGTGCAGGCGTAGGGAGTGTGAGGCTCATGAGAGGGAGCACGAGAAAAAGAGGGAAATGACGGCTGAGGCCAAGGCGGCCGACGAGGAGTACAACGCCGAGCTCGCAAGAAAGGGCAAATGACCCCGGTCCACGCAGTAGTCCGACTCTCTTCGTCCATAGGTCCCATGTATTTCTAATTCCCTAAAGGTATGGGTGTACCGTCTTTGGTTCGTTAGCCTGTGTGCCATGTAACCCCTCTTGTCGGATCAACTGTCGTGTTGTTACATTCAAAATTGTACACCGTGTGTGAAATCCCTGGCGCAACGCAATATAACTTACCTTCCTACTTACGAATCATTAATACCCCAATCATCCTGCGTTAACAGGGATCAACAGAGTCCCTGTCGTCAGTTCAAATGGCGACATATACCTGTCGTTAGTTGAACTGACGACATAGAACCATTTTTGTAATTTTTTTGGAGCAACTATTTATTTTTAATTATCTTTTAAAATAATATTATTAAAAAAATTCAAACTTTGCTTGCTACAGAAAAAAAAATGCTGCGGAGGAGGGCCTCGTGGGATTACCCATAAACTGTCAGGGTTGATTTCCTTCCTACTACAGAGGGCAGGCACGGGGTTTGACTTCTTTCTCTCTCAACAAGAGCAAGAAACAAGAAGGATAACAGGCTCACCATGGCTTGCTAGTCTGAGGCTTCGAGGAGCAACGAGTCCGTGTTCATGGTGGAGAGGGAGAGAGATGAGGGAGAAGCCAGGACCATGGACGGGCCATGGCAGGGAGGAGGAGGAGACGCAGCAGCAGCAGGAGAGAAGGCAGAGGGAGAAAGGGATGAGAGAGAGAGAGACGAACAAGAACAAGAGGAGCAGAAGGAGGAGGAGGAGGAGGAGGAGTGGTCCGAGATACGGCTGGCGATCGCGGAGCTGTCTCCGATGATCGAGCGTGGAGGCGGCCAGTCGTCCTCTCCCACGCTGCCCTTCCTCGGCCTGTCTCACCTCCTCCTCCAGGTGCTCGGTGAGTACCAAGTACCAGCTACTAACCAACCCTCTCGCTTCTGATCAGTGTATATGGCTACATGCTTCCCTTCTGCTCTTGTTCTTGATTGAAAAGCTCCTTCCTTTTGCAGTTTTTTTTGGGGTTTATTTGGTACTCATTTGTAGTATCATTTCATGCTTCTACTTCTTGATTTGCAACCACCACGTATCATCACTTTACTCTTCTACTCCGTTTAACGAAACGCGCGCAAACCTTTTGCATGTTCTAAAAAAACCTTTACTCTTCAGAAAATTTCTTTTTCTTGGCTTCTCGCTCTTCCGTGTTTTTTTTCTTACTGTTCTTGGTGTTTCATGGGCATGCAGATAAGATTGGTCCGACCATGGCTGTGCTGAGGCTCGACGTCCAACGAAACATCGAAGTAAGTACAAATATTCTCTCTGGTCATAACTATTCCCCGACTAAACTACAGAAATTTTCAACTAATCGAGGCTTTCTTGCACGAATTGAGTCAGTACGCGCAGAGTCTCAATCACACCACTACCTACCTGCAGCTCGACGGCTTGAGAGCAGAAACCAAAAAAAGATTACAAGCTGAATCCAAATTGCACCAAGAAATTCCCGTCTAGAGCTGTTCGTGTGGTCCATGTAGGGGCACGTAACCCGGTGTCTGTTTCCCTGTGTCTCGTGCCGGCCACACGGCTAGGCACAAAAAGCAACCGGTCCTCGAGGCCGCATAGGTTATCTCATCTCCTGCTTATTTTACTCTCTCTCCTTTGGTTCCCAATCAATTTAGATATTATCAAGGATTTGCTGTTGCCGTGCAATTAATAATCTATCATTCCATGTCTCACTAACATATGGCCTCAGGATCTACATGTTAGTAAGACATAGAGTGATAAATTATCAATTACACATCAAGTCCTGCTTTGGCAAATTATCAAATCCCCATGAATTTACCCATAAATAAAAGTTAATTGCTGGCTTGACATGAAACTGCAAACAGTACCATAGGATTTGTGTCCTACAATAGGTGTTCGGACCATTTAATTGGAAACCAATGACTGATATCCATCATTCGGACGGCTTCGAAGGCGCTGACCTCTGTATCAAGGGATCTGATTCGAAGCACCATGAGCGCATGAGTTTGCAGCTACCATTGCACAATAATCACTTCCAAGTTCCAGCACCACACAGCAGGAACCTTATCTGGGCAAAGCACGGTCTCTTTCTGGCGCCCTTCAATTCACTGACCGCGAGACAGCGACGGATTCGAAGGGAGAAAGACGAAGCCAATAGGATTAGTAGCGCTTTGATGATCGATGCAGAGGGTCTAAATATCTCTGCCCCACCGGGCAATGGGCAATGGCGGGGAGTGATTCGGGCGTTTGCTCCGCACTTGCTGAAAGCGAAGGGGCGATGAGATGATGGGCCCTTTACGTGTGCCACACACAGGTCTTCAACTGCTCCGGTCACATCCATCCTTGGACATTTTTAGACGCTAACTTTCTTGTCCCTCTACGAGAAGCTACAGCGCCCCCCCCACCCCAACTCTCTCAAAAAGGTTTTTTTTCTTCTATAAAGATTACTGCAAGTTAAAGGTTAAAACTTGTTCAGAAGGTACTGATGGAGATGGCCAAGCGGGTAACAATTTTGTCTTGATTTGAGTGGTACGGCGTGCCAACAAGGTACTTGTAGGTGCCTTTGGCTGGCCAGTGGCCTAGTAGAAACCTTGGTAAAGTGCAATAATCGGATTATCTTGTGTTGGATTTTGCTGGTGGCATTAGCTTAAGATTGCACAGCAACAGTGATGCAAACAGAGGGCTAAGATTCAATTCAGTAGTACAGGTTAACTTCTGAAAAGTTCTCTGAATTATCGAGATTGCATATTCATGTCTTCTCTTCTTTCTCTCTTTTGGTCCATAGAATTTCAAATAACCTAGAGGACGCGTCTTAAAAAAAAACCCTAGAGGACACCAGAGTCACAGTCATGTGTGGAGAATATAACTTCCTTGGACAAAAAAAAATTCTGAACATTTTTTAAACAAAGTCCACGGTGCATTTTTCTTCTTCTGAATAGTTGATGTGTGTTGCAGAGGCTGCAGGAGTTATACTTGTCGGACCCATCCAAATACTCTACTCTAACGGAGATAGTGGAGAAAGAGGTCAAGGAGGACACTGCAAGGAAGGTTGATAGCTGTGCAAGAGCTATTCTATGGCTTACTAGGTAAACAAGCACCGCTGTCCATTTGTTAATTATGCTGTTAAGCTACTTGCAATCTTGCATATATCATTACTGTACGATGTTCTATTACTGTGTTACTTACACACCTCATCTCATTCGTATTTATCTTTTCTAACGTCACCAGATCCATGGAATTCACTATTACACTATTACAGAGACTGGAGGTGGATTCCGAGCAGCAGAGCCTTGCACAACTCGTAGAAGCTGCGTACAAGGTCACTCTGAAGCTATGGCATGGCTGGATCTCTTCAGCAGCATATAAGGTCAGGCATTGCTGATTTTTTTAGTAGCGATTTTGTCGAAATGACCAATGCTTCTCCTGCTTACACTTAACACAATTGTAAAAAAACTTGTGGACAGATAGCAATGAAACTCATCCCCGAGAGGAAGATCTTCGTCAGCTTGCTCGTAGGGAAGGGCCAAGATTACAATGTTCTGAAGGACGAGATCGAGAAGCTCTCCCAGTTGCTTCAGCCCTTTCTTGATGATATCCATGCTACAATGGTTAGCACGCACTGCTTCTGAGTTTATATTACAGCTTACAGCTCAAAATTTTAATGCTAGTGAATTCATATGATACTGTCACTGCATATTAATCTCTGATGGCCCATCTCACAGGCCAAGTTCAACTTGGATAGGCTGAAGTCGACTTGACGGCAAAGCTAAACGATCTTTCCATTCTGTGAATACTGCCTTGGTTTGGCTGTGTAAAGATTTCCTTTTGTTAGTTGCCGTAGTTGTGTACCTCACTCTGTAAATTGGTCTTCTTGTAGAGTAGAACTGTAGATTTGCAGTTGCAGTGCCCCTTGTGTACAAGTTCTGTCTACTGTCTAGGCAATGTACTTGACCATCTTTCTAATTTTTATCACTTTTTAGTACTCCCTTCCTGTCGGTGCTCATCTCCAAAGTAGTTTTCAAGATTCCTATCACTCAACAAAGTAACAAACACATTCATATCATCAAACAGTATTACACCAAAGATCAAAGATCCTGACGTCGGACGTGGTGTATCTGTCGGGCGTATGCGCACCGCTGTCTCTTTGACGTCATACCAAGTGAGGATTTCACTGTGATCATGTTTATGATCCTTTTTGATGGTGCCCCCATGGCCTCCCTCGATGCGGGACCTTAGTGGTGGAGTGGGCAACTAGTTGCCTGCTCCCCGCCCATCTTCGTGCTCGGCCGGCTGTTGACCGTGGTTCATGTGGTCCTGCATGACTGTGATGGTACGACAGTCTCCGGTTGTGTTGGATCCCTTGCCGTGGAGATCACAAAATAGCGGGGGGCCTCCAGCACCGACCCAGGTGTCTGTTTGCCACCCGCGGCCTCGGCCATGGCCACGGCCTCCTCGCCTCCCCCTTTCGGGGGGTTGCCCGCCATCTATGTGGTACACGTTCCACCCCTTTTGGTGGTAGTCATTGGCCCGTGGCTTGGTAATTGTCCCAGTGGCGGTAGCCGCGGGTCCCTCCTTTTCGGGCGGCCCGCTTGGTGGCGGTGCCAGGGCAGCTGGCGCCCGGACCTTCGCCCTTCGGGTGTTGTCCTTCTCTGCCCGGGAGTATTCCTCTATTTTGTAACACTCTGGCTATGCGGAAGCCAAGATATTACCTAAAGTCTAACACAAAGCAATGATATGAGTTAATTTCAACAATATTTTAGCTAATTACAGGTAAAGATCAACGAACAATAGAAATGTTATAAGAACTGAATTAGAATTCAACAACATATTAAGACTTTAAATATCCAATCATATTGAATCATTTAAGATAGAACTATCAATAGTCTGTACTAAGATCATTAAGCATTTATTAATTCGACCAAGTCAATATGAATGATAACCTCAACCATTGAACTCCATTTATTACCATCCGAAATTTATCAAATGGAAGGTAACAACAAGTTCAACTAATTTAAAGGTGAAGAATGTGAAGTGAATGAAGTGATCCATATGGCTAATTTCCCCCTAAACATGCCGTCGTCAGTGTTTACCTAAAACAAATAAACACGGCAAGAATGAGTCCACGACTCAGCAAGCACAACATACTAATATGAACAATACTGAATAAGAACATAACAATCACAGAATAGAATACGAATGTAGAATGACTGAATTCTTATGCATGAATGAAATGCATGATCTCCTCTTCTACTTATACCGGTATAGCCAGTGAACACCCGTCGGTGTTCACTCATGCCCGTATTATCCAAAATGTGGGGATCCAAGGCCCGTATGAAGAATATTTCATAACGGGGATCCAATTTGCCCACATTGAAATGGTGGGTCTTACATCCCCATACTGGAATTGATGGGTCTTTACATCCCACTCCCGTGGATGAATCATGAACAATGAATGAATGAATATATGAATTTGTAAGACGAAAACTCAAGAAGCATGTATTCATACATGGAACGAAACAGAAATCAATGAAACCTACTCACAGACCATAATACTCAGTCATGGCATGAACATAAAACACTATAAACAAACAACAGCAATATATTACACAATGTACTTGCCCATATTGGAATGATGGGACTTCACTATCCACCCCCGTGGGTGAACATGAAAGAAGGAACGAATGAATATATTGAACGTAAACATATTATCGAAGAATCATGGTATATCCATTATGAAGGGAAACAAGTAATACCGGAATTACCCATTGCATATTCATCAATCAAGTGGAATAAACAACAATCAAGACAATTCAATTGTACTTGCCTTTCGCGCTGCGATGTGTTAGGAGGCAAGGATGTTGCCACTAATCTCGAACCCTCTCCTGTGGTATCAAGATGCTATTCGCAATACTTCTACCTCATCCTCCCAAAGGCCAAAGTTCATACGTATGTTCTACTCAAGTTAATCGATATTCTAGCAGAAAGCTATACTGGACAGCAATACTAAAAACTTCATAACTTTCGCTCTGAAACTCGAAAAGGAGTGATCTTAGATCCTATAGAAAGGTAACAAAATCCTCCAAAATAAACTAGTTGTACGAATCCTCTAATTCGGCCAACAACTTAGGCTAACAATCAGATGAAGGTCTAAACTATAAACTGTCTGACAGAATTAAACATCAGTAAAGTAAAATTCATAACTTTTGATTGGCTCCACCAAACTCATTGTTCTAAGGCTTTCTGGAAGCTACAGAAATATATATTTCTTAATAAAATTATCACAAATAATCCCACTATGCAACAATGGTTGCAACCAGTCAAACCTTTCACTTCTGTCCACAACAGAAGGACATAATACAACCATAACTTTCGTTATATCCGTCCAAATTTTATGAATTTTATCTATTTGGAATTACCATAAAATTATCTAAATATCTCATGGAGATCATCTGACCGAATTCGGCCATCTCCAAACTCAAATTCACAGAACTACGTTCACTGCCTAAAACTAGAAACTGAATAAGCATCTGGTCTTGCGAAATTCATAACTAATTAACTGTTTAGAAAAAATTTATGAATTAGCACTTTATGGAAATCTAACTAAAATTCCCATCTATCTCCAGGAGACACTAATCCCTGAATCTGTTCAGATCTAACTCAAAACTGCGCATCAATAGATAGACAGATTCAACCGATCTACACAGCAGCTACCATCTAGCATATGGAGACAATACGCATAAGATCGATCTACCAAAACTAATGGGGATCACGAATTTACCCACAAGAACGACGTGGGACGCCGCTGAAACCTTCGCGAAGACCTCCCCTCTTCTTCCCCTTCCCCTTCCCCTTCCCCTCTTCCTCTTCCTCTTCCTCTTCTCTTCTACCATGGCCGGCAGCACAAAGGGGCTTCTTCCTCCTTCCTTTGGCCGGCATCAATGGAGGGAAGACCACCAATGGATGGAGATGGGAGGTGTTGGACAGGGAGGAGGCGCAAGGGAGGAGAGGAAGTGGCGGCCAGATGGGGGAGAAGGGGTTCGGCCAAGGGAGTTGGGGAGAAAGGAGGCTAGGGTTAGGGGGAGAGGGCGGCTTGGGCTGGGCTTTTGGGGTGTCTTCCTCCTGTTGGCCCAGTTATGGCCAGCCCACAAGGCTGCACAAGCTTGGGTCGGAGGCCCAAGATCCAAAATTCCCTCAAAATAACCGAATTTCAATTAATTTTCCTCTGTCGATTAATATTCTCTCTAATCGATTATTCGGGGTATTACACATTTTGTCGAAAAGCTCTACCACAGTGCGGATGGGCTTCGAGCCAATCTTTCCGACAGGGGGCCCCTCTGAAGTCCGCATGTGGCTGTGTTTATGACAGTGGTTTCATTGACCCCCTTCACTTGGCACTTCACCTCCACAAATTTCTTGAAGAAGTTACGAAGGGACTCACCCGAGGATTGCTTTGTTTGAGAATAGGTGCTCCGCGTCCTTTGGTTCGGCGTAATTTTCCTGGAAGTTGTTGCGCAATTGCTCCCACACGTATATGAACCGGGGAGGGATGGTGAAGAACCAAGTCAGCTCCACACCGCCGAGGGCGAGGGTGATGTTTTTTTGCCTTGGTGGTGTCATCTCCTCCGACCGTCTCGATGGTGGTTTTGTACACCCGGAGGAACTTCGAGGGGTCCATGCACCCCTCGAAGGGCCTAGCGTCCGGCATTTTGAAGCCCGGAGGCCAGCAGGCCGCCTCAAGTCCCGCGCTCAACGGAGAGTTAGGATCCCGTCGGAGCAGCGATGCCAGGGATGTGGCTGTAGGTGCCGAAGGGGCGGCCACCTCCCATCTGGTGGTTTGCCCTTGCGCGAGGACCGAGAGCCGGGGTGGGGCTGCGAGGACAACCTCCGCCGGCTGCCGGAGACTCAGAATCTCCCGGCGGAGGTCTGCTAGCTCTCGCTGGAGGGCTTCGTAGGCTTCCCGGGTTACCCCCACTGCCCCAGGCGGGGGTGGGCCGGTGGGTGTTTCTCAGGGGAGAGATGACTCGGTGGGCTAGGTGTTGCTTCCGATGATGTCTCCATATGTGGAGTTGTTGGCTTCCTCCTCCGCGGCTTCGACGGTGACTGCCGCTACCGTGGAGGTTCTGCTTTGTTTGGCCCTTGGGGTGCTTGGAGCCGCGGCCACTGCAACTGCTTCAGCCGTCGAGACCTTGGGTGTGTTCTTCTTTCGAGGGGCCATGCTGATGCTTCAAAGCTATGCTTTGTGACTTTCCTGTCGATCCCCACGGATGGTGCCAATTGTCGTAGCAAAGAGGGCTAGATAGTAGAAAAGGGGACCCCCGGTAACTACGAGGGAGACCAGGGGATCCTCGGAGGAGGGGGACCGGCTGTCAAGAGAAGTAAATGTGTATTAATTGTATAAAAAAGGTCATCCTTATTACAAGGGGGAGGAGACTATTTATAGCCTTCCAATAGGGTATATGAGATTGCAGATCTACCCCTAAAGAGGTCCTACGCCCATAGGGGTTACAGGGGCTTTTCCTTCCCTAGGCGTAGCCTTCGGCTTACGACGAACTTTCCTGATCTTGGTTCATCTGGTTGGTACATCTGGTCCACCGGTGCTCTCCTCCCTTCGCAACGTGCGGGGTGTCCCTGGGCCGAGGGGCCCCGGACACCCTTCGGCACCCCTGAGGTGGCCTCGGGGGACTCACAACTCCTAGGTCTGTGGTGCTTCGGTGGTCCTTCGAAAGGCCCCATACCGCCTCCAAAGCCTCCGGTCTGCTAGCCCACACAGGCCTCCTAGTGGCCTTCGCACGGGCTTTGAGGACCCTCTGGAGTACTTGGTACCCCCGAGGGCCGGGGCCGTGGCTCCGGCTCCTGGCCTTCGAGGGGGAGGTTCACGGTCTTTGTCGGATCGTTGGGGCCGCGCCCACGACACTATTCAACTAGTCCATATATCACCAAACAATGCTCAGAAACAACAACTCAAAACGGCAAGAAATGCAAGAGTATGATAAGGGAAGTTTCACCACTTCTTGTGGTGCTTGGCGTACACGTCCAGCTCCAGCACTACGTCGCTGGTGGTGGCGTTGGCTGAGTGCGTCCTCACGAGCACGTACCCGCACGCCATCCGATAGCGTCGCCGCCGCCGCCGACGGCCAGCTCCTGGACCGACGCGACAACGAGGTCTCGGCCTATGCACGCCACCATGCTGCCGTTGTGCGCCTCGTCATAAATGACAGGGTTGAGCACGAAATGGACGACCGGCTCGGACCTCGCCACGGTGAACGTCCTTGCGCCCGGCCGACCGGCCTCGACGCGGTGCTCGGGCCGTCGGTCAGCGGGTCATCGACGACCACGAGGTCACCGAAGTTGTACGACGAGCTGCGGAGCTGCACCGGGCCCTTGGCGACGCGGACCGAGGTCAGGCTCGGCCCTGTCACGTTCTTGTGCATGTAGAAACGGCGTCTGCCGACGTGAACGCCAAGAGGAGAAGAATGGACCGCATTGAAGTGGCTATGGGAGGGGAGATGGATGCAAAATTATTGCACTTTGGAGTTTTGACTTTGGATTTGTAGATTATCGAGGAGACGACGAGTGCCAGAGTTATTTTTTTTTCTTTTTTCAATAGATGTGCACACATCGTAAGACAAAGTTATCACCCTTCACAATTTTATCCTTGAACAAATAACCGACGAAGCAAAGCACATCATTCTTTTTCAAAATATATTCAATGCAATTGCACATATCAAATTAAAGAGTTAATACTAAAGAAGGGGCAATTCATTCCTACTTCATTGAGTCCCTCTTCTTTCTTGAATTTCCTCATTGGAAATACACAACATTGAACATGGTGTCGGTGATAAAGCAAATGAATCCTTTTGAGTTTTCCCATCTCAATCCCAAAAGAAAGAAAGAATATCCTTATCCCTCTTCATATTTCAAGGAATAAAACGATTCTACATTCACAAATCACAAGAAGAAGAACTTAATTTCCCAATCATCTTTCACATTTTACTAATCCCAATTCCTAAATGGGAAAATTAGGTTAGTAACATCACAAAAAAGTTGAAATTAAAGAAAATAATATCACAATGGAGCTTGACTGCCAAATAACTTCCACAAGGCAAAAAAAAAAATCTAGAAAACAACCCTCTAAGAGGATATTACAACACAATTTTCCAAAAAGACACAATTGCCCTCCTTCTCCCCGAACTCTAGTGTCTCCTCTTGAGGTCTCTCTCTCTGGCTGCGCTGCTGCCTACGGAAGCAACACCGCCACCTGAAGCTATACTGACACTTGGAGAGCAGCGGTAGCAGCGCTGTGGTCGGTGTGGCGTGGCTTGGAGACCGGCGGTGACGACGGCACGACTCGGGGGAAGTGTTGTGACTCGGCTAGAGAAGGGGGGGAGGGGGGAGGGAGAGAGTGAAGCTGGAGAAGAGAGTGGCAGCACAGCTTGGAGACTGGTGGCGGTGGTGCGAACTGGCGGTGGTAGCTTGCTTGGAGACCGATGGTGGCGATGGCACTGCTCGGGGGAGGCGACGCGGCTCGGCCAGAGAAGAGGGAGGAAGAGTGTAGCCAGAGAAGAGGGGGGACGCAAGAGAGGACAAAAATGCCCCCGCTGGTGTTATTTTCGTAATTTTTAGTTGTTCGTGGTGTTACCTAGCAGTCACCTACGAATGCGATGTCATTTCTCTAAATCCCGACGATTGGGATGTCACTGACATAATTTTCCCTTCCTAAATCCCCAATTGGTGTAGTAGGGCACCAAGAGGTGCCCCGCCCCCTAGGGTTGTCGGTAATACTTAGGAGGCCCTAGGGAAAGTCATGTGTGTATGGACCAAGTCCATGAGGTGCATCTATAAAAATGTACCTAAATGCCCCTCCCTTCTCAATGCAAGATACGGGCAAGAAGAGAAATGTCCCTTCTTGCCCATATATATGTGTGTTGGACTTGGATTCTGAGAATCCAAATCCTTTGTGAAAACACTGTGCCATTCTCTGGATCAGTAGATAGCACTCACAGACATATTACTGAATCATTTCATACATGGCGTAAATGAAACCATACCATTCATTAATTTAACATATCAGAGTTTACATAGATCACATCGGGCCGAGTTTTACAATAAGGGCCGAATAGGCCAAAGATTACATTACAAAAGCGGAAGTGACAACGGAAACAAAAGAGGGTGAGAGCACATATCTCCACAGGCAAGCGACTGGGGAAACCCGTGTGCGTCCGATATTACCCGAAAGCTCAGATAATACAGGGTGCACGCAAGCAACAACGGAGTCAACTAGACTGAGGTGAGACTAGAACAGCTAAAGACTAAACTACACTTCATCATCTCCTAGGCCTCCAACTTCTGGATCCTCATAGTACGCGTAGTCTTCAGGATTTCCTACTTCTGAGGATTTTGGGGGAAAGAGCGAGAATGAGCACAACTTCCGTGCTTGTGAGCCAATACAAAATTTAATAATATACATGCAAGGTTTAACAAAGATGGCTCGGGTTCTTTTATTTGCTAAAGCAACATTTTCAATTATCATAATTACAAAGTCCTATCACTTGGCTTTTTAACCAAATGGAATTTTGTTAAAAGAGAGTAATTGTGCAATATTTATTGTCAGTAGGGGTTCCCTCTATCGGAAACTCTACCTATGCTTCATTTTATTGGAGCTACCTCCATTTTTACCACCGCTGAGCTCGAAGGCTCATGTAAAATCCAAACTTAGGGCTAGGTGAGCCCTCCACATTTTTCATACCACCAGCAAAGGTTTTTGAAATAGAACTAACTCAAGTTAAGTTCTCATGTTCGCCTTTGACCGTAAGCACGGCTGTTTAAATAATTTAGACTATACTGAGGTTGTACACTGTACCCACAAGAGATAGTCATACTCGTTAACCCACATGATTCCGTAGTCATGTAGTTAAGCGACCGTCACAGTAACCTTTCAAACTACCTTGCCCTTTTCGTCATCTCACCCACATGGGGTTACGCCCATACGTTGCGCGGGATCATTGTACCGCAGCGTCGGGCGTAGTTGGACTACCCACAATAGCTGGCAACTTCACCCATTCAAGCTGGATGTACCGCAAGCTTGCACATTCCCTTTCTCCGCCTAGTGAGATACATTCAGGGTTTAATAATTTTACTAAGCCAAGTTGCAGTTTGTAGACTTGTGGTTGTACTTGTTTTATACGGGAGGTCATGAAAAGATTAAGTCCTTAATTTATCCGGGTGGTTCATTCCACATACCAACCACTCTCGTGTTCCTTGAGCACCCACCGCCTTGCCATCCGCCCAGATATGGTATTAGCAATTAGGGTTTTTGAGGAGTAAAATACACCAATTCCACCATCTCAGTTATTTCCCCCACAATGACTGCCCAAAACCATTTTCATGTTTAAAAGATGATGATTGTGACATTTGATGTCCCGGTACTTAAGCAAGACTACCATGTCGCTTAAGTACAACCTATAACTAGTATTTACCATATAGTTACTAGGGTGACAAGGATTAAGGGATTCAAATTGTCAAGGATGTCATATTAATTAATTAATCATCAAATGGGTATTTAACTACCTTAAGCTTTAACATACATTTGATTAAAGAATTAAAGCATGCAATTTTGGTAATTCAAATGAATATAATTTACATAAAATGTAGGATCAGTATGATCAAAGCATTGACTTGCCTTGGTTATAGGCAAGAGGATCTTGATATTCTTGTGCTTGATCAACTTGGAAGTCTTCCGCGTCTTCGAATCCTAATCGGACGAACATACCGGAAAAAGACACAAATAGGCAAAGAGAGTAAATAAATACACAAGAATAAACAAATGAACTCCAAATTGAACAAAACCTATGCCATTAGCAAGATCTTGAATTTACAAAATTTTAGAAAAAATTCATAATTTTTGGAGTTACGACGAGGGAGAAATGAATTTTTGAAGTTTCTCTTTTGAATTAAACCTTAAAAGAAATACAAGAAAAAGAGGGAGAGAGAGAAAGTTGGCCGTGGGGCCCATGGCACAGCCTCAGAGGTGCATGGGGAACCCCGTCGACCAAGTCCACGCTACGGGCGCAGCGCGCTAAGGACCAGTGGACCAGTGGGCCGGCCCATTTGGCAGCCAAGGTGGGGGAAAGTCAAGGCCAATGACCGGTGGGCCTTTGGCCATTCATCCCCAATCATTTTCCATCGGTCACAGAGGAAGGTGAGCGACGGGAGGTGTGGGGCGGCCGAGAGCGGAGGTGGCACCGGCGAGCGAGGCGGCGGGGCGGTGGACGGGTGGGCGGAACGGATTCCCTGGAAGGGGGTGGCCTCTCTGGAGGCGGCGGCGGCGCCGAAAGCACACGGAGGCAGCTGCAGAGCTTCAATGGTAGCAGGTGGTGCACAGGCTAGCGGAGGCGCGGGCAAACCGGCGGCGGAGCGACGGAGATGGCACACACACGGGTTGCGCGCCACCATGGGGGAGGTACGAGGCCGAGTGGGGAGGGCGGAGGCGGCCCGAGGCAGTCCGACGGTGGCAACTGGGACAGAGGAGGAAGGAGCGCCAGTGGTGGCATGTATCGGCGGCGGGGAAGATGAATGGTGGTGGGGGTTGACATGAGGGCCTCCGAAAATGCGCTGTGACGGGGTCTCTCGGGAGCGAAGCTCACCGGAGTGGACGGACGGCAAGGAGGTGGTGCGGCCGACAATGGGGGTGCGACTCCGGCTCGGTGGAGAAGAATGGTGAAAGAGGCAAGGGCGCAGGTGGGGGAGGGGAGGCAAGAGGAGGCTGGGGGCTTCTTATAGCCCTAGGGGAAGAGAGGGAACCGTTTGGAGCTCGGGTGAAAGACGCGAGGTCCTGGGATGGCCGGTCACGGGTGCTGGCGTCACAGCTCGTGCGTGACGGCGAAGAAATGACAGGGCAGGGGCTTGCTGATGCTTGCGGCGTAGGGAGGTGAGCGTGGCAAGACTTTGGCGGCCAAGGCTGGTGGCAGAGGTGATGCGGGCAGGTGGGAGCGCAGGCGGGCGTCAGAGGTGGACGCAGGCGCACGGGAGCGACTTTGATGCAAGGGGCGGTGACGCAGGTGAAGCCAGAGGAGCGACGGGGCTGACCAGGCGATGGCGTCACAGCGACGAAGGTAGGCACGTGAGCGCAGGCATGCGAGCGTGCGTGGAGCGCAGCGCGCGGCTCGGCATGGCGCCACTCGACGCAGCAAGGACGACGTTGGTGGGAGCGGCAGAGGCATGGGGCTGGTAGGGAGCAGCGGGAGGTGACAAGGCGACGCGGCAGGCGGTGGTAGGCACGCGTGCTTGCTTGCGGGGTGGATGCCAAGACGGGCGTGGATCGGCGTGGTCAAGCGCCTTGCGGTGGCGTCTTAAGGAAGAAAGAGAGAGGTGGCTCGGTGCTTTGACCTGAGGAAGAAGAATACACGGGCGGAAGGGCTGGGCCAAACGGCGCCGAAGAAAAGGGAAAATGAGGCCAGGGATTGGGCCCGGGGATTGGGCTAGGGCATTTGGCTGGGCCAAGCAGGCCAAAAGGAAAATGGGCTGGGAGCAAAAAGGGCCAGGTGGAAAAGGGGCCGGGTCGGGGATGATGGCTTGGGCCAGGGAAGAGGTAGGCCGGGCCAAGGAAGAGATGGGTAGGCGCCAAAGCAAATGGGCCGGGGCCCAAGATGAAATGGGACTGAGCCCAAGACAAGAAAGAAGGCCAAATTGGAGAAAAGGCTCAAATCCGAAAAGGAGAATTCAAACACGAATTTTGAATTCGAAAGTTTCAAGGAGGTTTGAAACACAAACCCAAGCTTAGAGGAAGCTAGAAGATTTTGAAAATAGTTGGTAATTTGAATTACGAACGAAGAACGAAAACCGAAATAGTAAGCACTATTTACTATCGGAAAACGGGACGTTATAAACCCTACACAGCTTAAACGGAATCTCGACCCCGAGATTCGAGCTGCTCCGGGAACAGGGATGAGTAGTCTTCCTTCAGTTGATCTTCGCGTTCCTAGGTGGCTTCTTTTTGCTGAGTGGTGGCTCCACTGAACTTTGCAAAGGCGGATAACTTGACGTCTTGTTTGCTTCTTGATGACGTTGAGGATCTTGATCGGATGCTCCATATAAGTCAGGTCTTGCTGAAGGACGATGGCTTTGACGGGCGTTTGCTCTTCAGGTACTCTTGTTAGTATGTACTCCCACTTTCAATATACCACTTAAACACACATATTATACTTCTTTATCACTTTTAGTATACTTAAATACCAATTATAAGATACTCCAATGTGACTTGATTGATTTTTTTTCATTGGAGTCCTTTCTTTTTTGCTATATACCTTTTTATATACAAAAGAAGTACATACATAAATGTTGCTATAAAAAGTGGACTTTAATGAAAATTTTCATCGAACTCACTTTAGGGTATCTTATAATCATTATTGGAGTATGCTCAAATAGATAAAGAGGTATCATCATACGATTTAAGTGGTATATAAGAAGTAGGAGCACGTACTCCTAGGAGTATCATACCATTTTCCTACATACATACATATACACATACATACATACATACACACACACATGTACATATGTATACATGTACATGTGTGTGTGTGTGTATGTATGTATGTATGTGTATATGTATGTATGTGTGTATTTGTGTGTGTGTGTGTGTGTGTGTGTGTGTGTGTGTGTGTGTGTGTGTGTGTGTGTGTAATACCTTCTACTCCCGGTGTAGTTACTCCCAACTCCCAACTCTGATATACCACCTAAAAGACTTAACATACTTCTTTATCACTTTGGGTATACTCATGTACTAATTATAAGATACTCCAACGTGAACATACGAAAAATTTGCAAGAGTCCATTGGAATTGTGGAATTGAAATTCAATTCTAAGGATAAGGCTGTCTCATTGCCATTGGAAATGGAATTGATGATTCCATTGCCATTTCCAAGCGACAATTTACAAGTAGAGTCAATTCCTTTCTCTAACTCATTTGTTTAGAATCCTTCGTGCCGAACTCTCCGATTGCATTGTCCTTGTGCTAGAGTTCTCGCCTCTGACCACCACGTCCACTCGCTGCTGCCACTCAACTATGGCCACTCGCCGTCGAGCTCGACTTCGAGCACTCTCCGCTGCCATTCAACCCTCCTCCTACCGCTGATTCCCTTCACCCAATGCTTTCACCTCACCCCCCCCCCGCGCTCAACTCCGGCCAGTGGCCACTCACTGTCACTATTGTACTCCGTCTTCCTATCCTACCCCAGCATCTCCGGTGGTGCAATGGCCAGGACGTCATCAAAAATTCAAAATTAGTCTCGTGCATCCCTTTCTGTTTGCACTCACGCCCTTTAATTTGTGCATCTTGTCCTCTCTTTTAAAAGAAAATTTTCAATTCCGAATGGTAGCCAAACATAAAAAATGGAATTAGTATTGGCTTGAATCAAATTCTAATCTGACCATAATCATAATTTGAATCCATCTCCAAAAACCAATTCCAATTGATGGTTTCCAAATGGGGCAAGTGTATTTGAAAATAGAAGGGGATTTTTTTTAGACAAATAAAATGGTATATATGTTTCTTTTGATGTACTTACTTTGATTGATCTGAAGGGGGTGACTAGGGGAAAAAATTCTCTGGGATAGGGCCTCGCACCCTTCCTCCTCAGGCCCCTTTCTGATTTCTTCCACGTGTCGATGTTCCATCTCAAAGCACCCCGAACCCAACTGTCTCCGTGCCGCCTCCTCTTCCCGTTCCCTTCCGCGCGAACACTGCTACCCCATTCTCTTTGCTCGCGCCAACACTGCCTGGTCCAATCCATCATTGTCCTCCGCTCCCGCTGACGATCTCATGCGCTGCTCGTGCCCGGCGGTGGTCGTCATCGATGGCGAACTCCTTTGACGGCATCGACGCGACTCCCTACGGCCGCGTGCACGTAGCCCTAGTTCGTGCGTTGCTCGCGCTCGGCGGTGTGGCGGCTTCGACGGCTCCGACGCCAGCACGGCTCCTTCGACGACTTCCACGGCAGCATAGCTCCTTCTACGGCTTTGACGGCAGCACATCCCAGCGACGAGGGAGGCGGAGGAGCGGCGCATCCCGACAACGAAGGAGGTGGCGGTGTGGCGGTGCCATAATCCCCTCCCCACCCGGGATGGCCCCGGCCCCGTCCTGCACCACGGTCACTGCTCTGACCTCCCTGCACTGCTCCGATCGCCTTGCATCCAGATTTTGATGTAGTGAATCCTCGCGCTCGTGCTTGCGTCTCAGCCCCAAATGAATGTGTTTCTCTGAAGTTGAGTGAATGTTTGTCAAGAGAACCTGCAAATTGTTTCTCTGAAGTCTTCATGATTGTTTCTGTGAATGAATGAAAGAATGAATGTGTTGTCTCTGAATGTATGCATGTCTGAATGAACATGTAATTTGTTTATCTCTGAATGCATTGTCGTTGAATGAATAGGTGTATTGTCTCTGAATGCCTGATGGTCCTGCCCTGATGCTGGGACTAAAATAGTTGAAATTTTCGAATCATCGATTTAGTACGGGTAATGTAATCTGCTAGTATCGCATCGATCTCGATACATGTGTTTATTCTCGAGATTTTGATTCAATGCACGGAGTACTTAATTATCGGGTACGCTGTTGCTAATGTGCATCAAATTTACTCGTAGAGATTCACTTGAGCCTCTGCTCTTTCAGCAAGCATTTACTGCAGAACTCAAGATGTAGAGGAATTCCTTATATCGAGGATAATATTTTCCTCACCAGCCACCAAGCTGAAATCCTTTGAGAGTATTGCAAAGCAGTGGGTTAGCATTGTCATATATCCTCTGATAGATGTTAAATCAGTGATGAAGCAAAGCAAAAGATCGTAGAAAACATGATTTCCTAAAGAATGATAGATAAGAGGCATCAAACTAAACAAGCGCTAGGAAATTGATCTACATATTTGTGAATTCTTGATTTTTCCTAATGTCAGTATTGTATCAGTAAAAGAGCATTTACATGGGCAGAAACTGAATTCATTTACAACAACAGTTTCCAGCAACAAGAGGTAGGGTTATACTACTTGATCTATCATCTGGGAACTTAGGGATGAACAGTATCAGATTGCATCTTGTTGTTTCAATATGGAGATGCAATATGGAAGATGACCCAGGGAAATATCCATCAACAAGAGAACATGAGGCTCCAACTGAAAGGCAATAAGAGGAATAATAATAGGAATACTTTCTGGATATCATTGGAGCTAACCATATAGTAAGAATAAAAAGAGTACTATCAAATATGCATTAATCATCTGCATTACAAGCCACAATAATAGTACAAAAATCAAGATAGTTCACTTTCTTGGTTCCAAGCAAATGTAGAAGAATGCCTACTCTTTGAATATTGTAGGATTCACTACATCAAAATATAATCTTCGAGAGGTGGACAACAATTCAGCGTCTTGACCAGCTCCAAGTAAAAGATCTGTATATTCTCCTTGGATCAACGGAAAAAACATGGTCGAATAAACATCAACTGAAGTATTGTTTGTTACTTGCTTTGGAGCTTCTCCTACAGGTTGTACATACAAAAAAAAGGCAAAATATTACTGGCTATACAAGAATGAGGGGGGTGGGGATTGATGGGGGTAGCACTACCTTTTTTTCTCACACTATTTGTTTCCTTTCTTTTTTCAAGTACATTTCCCATTCTTTTAGACTTTGGACCTTTTAACACTTGTGGAATTCGAAATAATACTTTTCCTTTTGTTATATCTTCACCACACTCATTACAATTTAGAGACACACCACAATGTTTGATAGGTATTCTTTGGCTTAGTGAATTATCTACTTCTAGATCTAGCTTATCTATAGATTTCTCCAAATTTTCAAGAAGTTCTTTCGAAACAGAGCACTTCATTGCAATAGATGTTGCCTTTCGAGAGATGCGGGCAACATGTGTTTGTAAAGTTTCCTTCTCACATCCTTGTTTTCCAAAAAAATAGCTCTTTTGGCATATTTTGTCCACCTTTGTAGTATATATCGAGATGACAAGATGAAAACTTCATTGATATTGAACACTCGAATAGCATATCTGCACAACAAACCTATAAGATAGGAAAAGTAATTTAGAACCAATCAGCATTATGAACTAGTAAATTGTTAAAATCATCATTATGAACTAGTAAATTGTTAAAATCAGCATGTGTACCTGTAGATTCATACTTTCTACAGGAACATAATATGCTCATATCCACAGAGTAAACACTACTTGTGCCTCATCTTCAAATTCCGTAGGCATCACCTGGTATGTTTTGATTGTCCCCTCACTAAGTGACAACTTGCATGAGTAGGAAAATTGCTCTTTAAACTGCTGCTCAAAATCAGAATAAAGCCTCCTTGTATATGATTTAGCTGCAGTCTTGAACATAAGTAAGTTTGGAATGTAAGTAATTGGGTCAGAGTGCCATGATTTATAGTCTGCATCCAACTCATTTTCACGGAGATTAGTGGCGCACTTCTCATATTCTACTAGGAGTTCTGAAAGAGATAGTTTCTTACGAAACCTTTTCTTGAACACATTGTTCAGACCTTCGCTTCTTTGAGTCGAAGTCATGTCAACAGACAAAGAATCATGGCGGTAGATAGCAGCCCACTTCTCACACAAATCATATAGGTTTTTGAGCCATGAGTTCCCCTCAAGGTTATAAGTACTCAACAATTCTTGCCATTTCTTGTTAAAGTATGCCACTGACCTTTCTTCATAGACACATCTCTTAAAGTTGGAAAGAAATTGAGGATGGTTAGGAATTACATGACTTAGATGCTTATCAGCATTTTGATAAAATGTGCCACAAACAAAGACGATGGCTCGTGCTTGGGGGAACAATGCTAATTGCTTTGGACATGGCAGCACATTGATCTGTGAAAATTATCACATGTTGCTTCCCGGACATAGCTGTCAGATATGTGTTAAAGAACCAAATAAATGATTCAATAGTTTCATCATATAACAATGCACCTCCAAAAAGAATCATCTGCTTATGATGGTTAGTTCCAATGAGTGGAGCAAAAGGTATTTCAAACTTATTTGTCTGAAACATGGTGTCAAATGACATAGCATCACCAAAGCAAGCGTAGCCAAGGATAGCTTGACCATTTGCCCAGAAGAAATTTGCTATCCGGCCATCCTCCTAATCTAATTGTATGGCATAAAAAAAGAAGGATCTTCTAATTGCTTGTTTTTTAAGTATTCCAGTAATGTTTGCGCATCATTGATTCCCAAATACTTCTTGCACTCACTACCGACATGATTATTGCAATCCATCTGCACGAAAGGTACATCCTGAGCTCCTCCATACCACTGCTTGAAAAAGTTGTACACTTTAGCAGGCTTTATTCCTGCTTCTCGCATCTGACTAATCATAAGTTTATCAGCCTCTAACAAATGACGTTGTGACCTCAGCATGTGTCTCTTATCTGGACTTGCGAGATAATGATTGTGATCAAGTATAACCTATTGCATCATCCAAATGCCCTCGCGACAAATACTGAACTGAACACGGGCACCGCAACAAGACCTTGTAGTAGCATTCTCTTTCATGGTGCCATGTTTAGAATGAGTACCTCGATTTCCTTCATTACTGTAAACTATATGCTTATGATATATAGTGCCATCTCGTCTAAACTTTGAGTGGCTCTTCCGAACACTGAACCCAATCTTTCCAGCATAGCAGTTATAAAAATTGTATGCATCCTTCTCTGACTTGAAAGTCATTCCAACTTCAGGAACATGTATAGATTCACCATTTTTATCATCCACCTGCAAGTCATTCCAACAGAGGAAAATTATAGTGCCATCTCGTCTCAACATGAAAGTCATTCCAACAGAGAAAAACTATATCTCGAATTACCTCAGTAGGTGATACTCATGTAGTTCAAGCCTGGTATGGGCATTGTTGAATCCAGTGCTACCACTCCTTTTTCTGAAGTTGGCAGCCATGGCGTTGATTGTGTTGATACCAGCAAGGTCGAAATTGCTGACAACATCAAGGATGAACTTTCGGATTGTGCTGCAGGTGCGGTGGACACATCCAAGGTGAAAACCATCGAGCTTGCCGATGAATGCATCATCGTCGAAATCAAAGGTGATCGGGGCGGCGGTAGGGTTAGTGAAGACAAAGGGATGAGAGGAGGCGTCTCGCTGCCGTCGAAGCCGCGGGGAGTCGCATCGATGCCGTCGAAGGAGTTCGCCATCGACGACGGCCATCGCCGGGTGCGAGCAGCGCATGAGATCGTCGGTGGGGGCTGAGGGCGATGGCGGATTGGACCGGGCGGCATTGGCGCGAGCGAAGAGAATGGGGTAGCAGTGTTCGCGCGGAGGGGAACAGGAAGAGAAGGCGGCACCAGGAAGTTGGGTTCGGGGTGCTTTGAGATGGAACATCGACACGTGGAAGAAATCGGGAAGGGGCCTCAGGGAAGGGTGTGAGGCTCCGTCCCAGAGAATTTTTTTCGGTGAGTAGCTGCTCGCATTAAACCTAGCTTGGCTCATGCATCATCTTCTATGCAGTTAATTATTTAGCTGGCCGAGTTGCATAAGTAAACTAAGGACGCTGACATCATTGCACTGGATCATCTCTTGCAAAAGATGGGTGAAAAACAATCACGATAAGGACTTACAATAGAGTAGTCATTTATTCTATATGATTTTCTTAAAAGAAAAAAAAACATTTCAGTGTCTGAAGCACTATAACTGGCCCTTGTGCTGGAACCAAAAAAAAAAAAAAAGGAAAGTGAGATGATCTTTGAACACAGACAATTCAACTACACACGTCCTGAAACTAGTCTCCTGTCCAAGTACAGGCAGAGATGAATACCACACCCCCAATTTGCGATCGCATCAAAACCCATCCAAACTCAGGTTAGGTTTGTCATCAGATCCTAATTCATCTCTCCATTTTGTGCGATTCATCGCTAATTTGACTTCAGGAGCATCCAAAGGTGGGATCCTTATCGACAGTACAAACAATTTCTGTCAATTTCTCGATTTGATCCGTAGTCGCGCTAATTGGTGCCAATTTCACGTTTTCACAGAGTGCTCGTAGGATTTGATTGCTCGCCGAAGCTCTCTACGACTTGTGGTGATTTTGATTTGGTACCAGATAACCTCTCATCCATATCTTCTTGAGCTCAAGATTTGCATGTGGGCTTGTCATACCGTTAGTTGTGATGAATAGCTTGATTTGGTACTCACGTAATGGTACGACGAATACAACTTTATCAAAGGTTCGAAATAAAACATCGTAATATCTTTTGAATTATATCTTAATACTCTTTCGTTTTTAAGTGATATTTTAGAATGTGTACAATCAAACATTCTAAAATTTGACAAGTAGTATATTTACAATGATCTAAATTGGTATATGATAACTATATCACTTTTTTGTTTAAGATAATTTTTCTAAACTTATTATTATTTATTTATACTAATATAGACTTATAATATCTTACCATGAAATGTCCATGACGTCATTTAAAATAGAACTTAGGAGTAACACACTAAATATTTAGATGACCTAACTAAGATATCTATGGTTAAAAAGCAATACACTTTATTTGATCACAACTATATTACAACTCATTCTTTTTAAAAATAGATATCTAGCTCTCACACACTTCTATTTTCTTATACTCTATCTTAGCATATCCATATACGAGAAATGAGGTATTTTGCTCAGATATATAGGCAATTATTTTTGCAATTATATGTAGACTATTATAACCATTATATTCATGACAATAGACATAATCTAATTCGCTCAAAGAAAATATTTCGATCACTTAGATGTTTCTAAAAACCGCTTATATTGTATAAGATTTATAAATTTTTAAATAGGATAATCTAGAGCATTCTCATGAGAATATCTCTCTTCCAATCCTTGAGAAACTAGATGGGCGCAATAGATTGTAGGGAATATAATGTTGTATGGTAAATGCTATCATTTTCCTAAGCAAAACAAATGATAAAAAACACGAATACACTAATTCTATTGTTTAAATGAAATTATATAATGGAACTAATTAAACACATATAGAGCTAAGAGGAGAAATTGGCACACACTATGTACAGAACAATTTCAAAAATATCATTTATCTTAATCAATGGCTCAAACCTCATGTCTGCAATTTTGGAAAGAAGACATATAAAAGATTTATGAGATGTACGTATTCCTTTCTCAACCTCTTCATGCAGTGGCACAAGAATTTCAATATTGCTATATCCAAATGAGTGCTCACACGTGTTTCCATAAACCTACGTGCTAGGAGAAACAATTCACGTACGACTCTTTTGTACGACGCCCGCGTACGATCCCTAATGTCCCACCACTTCCCTAAGCACGACCCGATAATCCCAATCCATCTCATTCTCACGTGATCTACAACAACTACACATGCTTATTTTTCTTGAATTCTTGATTGCACATGGCAGGTAAAACCCTAGTTATTTTTAGGCTTTCTTTGCATCCAATCTATTATCTATATGATAAACATCTTCTTTGATCTTTTGTAAAGTCGCTTGTTTGTGCACATGTACAACATCTAAAACCATGTTATATATGAACGTGGGATTTTTTTTTCTTCTATTTGATCTTTCGTGGAATCTCTTGTTTGTGCACTCGTACAACACCTCAAGCCATGTCTGGCAGGTGAGAATTCTTCTAGCTAGATTCAAGTGGGAATTGAACTATTTCATGTGAAATTTATCCGTTCCAAATAGGCCATGATTATCTATTGATTGGTGATACATTTTTATACCGGTTGAAGAAACTAGACATTAGTTTGAGCTAATGAATATACCATATGACTTTTTTTTTTTACCTCAGGTGGGAACGGAACTTTTTTCTGGTGTAGGGCCAGGGCTTGCCAATAGAGAATTGTGGCCATTTTTGCCCCCTATCCCTCAAATTCCATTTCTAGCCCTCTTCTCCCGCGTGGGTTCACCAGAAGCCCGAACTATATAGGGAGGAGGGGCGCAGTAGACTAGCATTGGCGGCAAGGTGATGGTGGAGTTGTTGACTGTGGGCACGGAGGAGCAATATATTCTATCTTTCTTGCGCCTTCTCGTCTCAGATTCACCCCACGCTCGAGTCTTGACATCGCTGGCAGGTAGGGGTGAAAACAGATCAGATAGTTTCTGACCGATTTGAACAGAAACGGATTTGGATTGCCCAGATCGGATTTTTCTCGAATAAAAAACGAATACAGATTTTTTTTGTCGGAAATGAATACGAATACAGTAGCCTTGTTATCCGTCGAATACGGATACGAATACAGATTATTCGAATAATACGAAGGCCGGATATCCGAATTTCGGCCCAAAAGATAAAAGGAGATTTTAATTGATTTCCAATTTCGGAAAATGCAACAAATCAAATAGCCTTTTAGAAAATAGGAAATATAGTTCAAAAATTCTAGAAAAAATCACAGAAATTCCTTCAATTATTTTGAACTTAATAAAATTAATTCCAACTTAAAGTTGGTTTTTATTTTTTCACATAAATTATTTTTAATTTATGAAAAATAGGAAAAACCTTTTAAAATCCGAAAATTTAAGAAATTAATTAAAATTTTCTTGTTCACTTTAAATCGAATAAAATCACAGAAAACTCAATAAATTTTATTTTTGACATTAAAAACTAGGAAATTAAATAATTAACTTTATTTTATTATTATTTCGTCTGTTCTGGCATACCGTTCCGGATTAGATATATGTGTGTGTGTGTGCGCGCACGTGTGCATACACACATAATTTCACTTGAAATCTCACTTCAAATACATAACCATAGAATAAAAATGACACATAATTCAATAACTTCATAAATGCAAAAGTCGTACATAGTTAAAAAATACAACATGAGTTCATAACAATAGACATTTTACTATAGTCTAGCATAATTTCACTTACCGAAGGAGTAGTATTAGACTAAGCCTTCCGAGCTTATTCAAAGGAGTTGTCACTCCAATTTTGCCTGGTATTGGAATGACCGGAATGGACTTGTATTAAGGCTAGTACGTGATTAAGACTAAGGCGTGCCGGTTTAGGTGCCGGTATGACATGTTCAGACTATTCTGGTCGGTCCTGAAATAGAATCCATAAGTATGATACGAATAGCAATTTATTTTCCAAAATTTTTGGGAATTCAACTGAATCCCCAAGTCCCTCCGCTAGCTTATTGGAAACTTTGATCTTGAGTCCGGGATCCTCCGCAAGGGCCGCAAGCCCGAGAACTCGCACCTTGACGCCCCTGGCCTCCTGAACTCGGCCTTGATGAAGATTCGATACCTCTACGAGGTGCACCCCGTTGCGTTTGCCCTTAGGGCTAGAAAAATAGCTCAAGGCTCGTAAGCCTGCTCAGGCTCGTCACGGCTCAGCTCGGCTCGGGCTCGTTAATTTTCGAGCCGAGCCAAGCCACTTGTCGAGCTCGTCAAACAAATGAGCCGAGCTCGAGCTGGCTCACGAGCCTAACTCGGCTCGGCCCAAGCGCCCAGCGGCCCAGGCCCAGTCCGCCACCGCTAGTCCCTTTCCTCGTCTCGGTCATCGCTCGCTCCACCCCGAATAAATCCCCATCGGCCATCGCTCGCTCTACCCGCCGCCTCCCTTTCCCCGTCCCCCTCGCCCAGCTTCACCCGCCGCCTTCCCTTCCCTCTCCAGCTCTCCCCCTCGCCCAGCTCCATGCCTCCTGTAATACCCCAAATTTATTTAAGTGAGGAGAAATAATTTAGGGAGAAGAACTAATTAGAAAATAGAATTAACAAAGGACTAGGGGGGGTTCTCTGGAAAGGGTAGACAACCTAGGTTGGGGCTTTTGGCCCACTTGTTTTCAGCCCATTAGTGGAGGGGGGGGGGGCAGCCGGCCTAAAGGGGGTGGCCAAACCCTAGGGCACCACACCCCCTTGACCGCCACCCCCACACCTCCCTTGGTCGCCACCTCTTGCGCCTCCTCCCAGCAGCACCTCCTCCCTCCAGCAGTGCTTCCTCCTCCGGTGAAGCCCCTTGTTGCTGGTGAAGAAAGCCGTTGTTGCTGCCGGCCACGTGGAGGAAGAAGGAAGATCACCTGGTGTTGGTCGGCCACGAAGAGGAAGGGGAAGAAGGGAGAAAGGGAGAAAGGGAGGAAAGGGATCACGGGGTGGTACTCGTGTTCATCAGCGGTGCTCCAAGGGTAATCCCGATCCCACTCGATTAGTAGCGTATTCTTGTATTTTTTAGGCAATGTCGGTATTAGATCGGTTTAGGGCAGTCTGTAGTGCCTGACTATTTTGAGGATGATAACTGCAATTTCTGACATGTCCATCTCCTAGAGAGTTATGGGTAGCGTTGCTAGCTTTCCGTAGAGTCTTGGATCAGGTCAAATGGACGAACGGATCATAATTTATGATTTTTATAGCATCGCTGTTCAGAGTCTCTTTCAGAATTCTGACAGTTAGTTTTAAATAGTCATTAGCAATTAGTTAATGAATTAATAAGAGGATCTCACCAAAACGAAAGTTGTAGGTATTTTAATAAGGTTTCCAGAAAGCTATAGAACGTAAATTTTGGGTATTTTCATTGAAAGATACATGTGTTTTAGTGTCTCTGTCCAGAACCTCTGACGAGATTTAGTAGTTTGAGTAATCTGTTTGGTAGGATTAGAGTCTGTCAGATTCTGTAATTCTCACCAACTAGTTTTATGTGGGTAGTTTAATAAGCTTTCCAGAGAATAAAAGAACACCACTTTTGAATATCTGGACGAAAAGTTATGATTTTTAGAAGAGAACTGTCTGCAGTGGGGACAGATCGATATCATGGGATTTGGAGTTTTGGGTTGCGCTAGGGAGCGTAGTGAGTTACATATTTGTTTCTAACAATGTTTTGTCCAGAATTATTATCTTAGAGTGTTTGTTAAAATTAATCTGGTGGGGGTTTGGTTCCGGGGGCAGTGCCCTCTTCGCGTCATCCATCTTCGCACGGTTGAAGCAAGTACAATTAGTGATAGAGTAATTAAGAGTGATTGTTCATGATTGCTAGTATTATGTGTATATTCTCTACTCATGAATGCTAGAATGATGTGCATGTCGCTGTTCATGAATGCTAGAAGTATTAGTAGGTTCTTATTCATGTATGTTGCTGCTGGCTAATACATGTTTATGTTGGATAAAAGAATTGATTCATATACATCATGTTATCATCTTTGAGGCTTGGTCACATGGTGACCAAGTATTGATTTTGAGGTCCTTGTCATGTATTAGACGGGCTTGAGGTCCCCACATTCGTGGAGTGTGGGCTTATGGTCCCTGTGCTAGAAGGCACAGGTATGGGTATGCATCGACAGATGCATATTCCACATTACCGGTATATGCAAAGAGAAAAGAAAAGTTGCATTTGTGCATTTGCATTGCATGAGCATGTGAACTGATTTATTATAAAGAATTGTGTTTGGATGATGATGATATAGTTGTGTATTATATTGTCTTATTAATTGTACTTTGCTGAGTCTTGGACTTACTCTTGCTGTTGTTTGTATTTTTAGGTACCTCTTACGCGAACGTCATGCATGGGAGAGGATAGTCATAAGATTTGGTTGCACACCGCCACGAACTATTCATAATTGATTAAATTTGGATCATGATTCAATAATTGAGCAAACTGCTTAAAGGATTGTCTATTGGATATCTCTTATGCATTTGATATTTTGTAATAGCGTTGATTAGCGTATTATGGATGTTTTTTTTATGATTACGTTTTAAATTGGATGTTTGGAATATTGATTATTGTCATTAATATTTGTTAGAACCTCTGGTATGGTTAACTATACAAAGAAGGTTCTGCCGAAATTTAGTATAATGTCTTAGTTTTAAATTGTTAAATTGTTATTTTAGTAGCATTTCAGGCTCATGTTGGGCTGGGGTGTTACACCTCCACCCACCGGCCACCGCCTCCACTTCCTCCACCCGCTGCCTCCCCTCGGCCCCCCTCGCCCAGCTCCACCCGCCGCCTCCCCCTCGGCCCCCTCGCCCAAATCCAGCCTCCACTCGCCGCCTCCCCCTCGCCGCCCTCATCCAAATCGTCGCCCTATCCACCGCGTGCTCCCCCCGCCCCCCGTGCCTCCTACTCCGACTCTCCAAGTCGCCGTCCCGTGCTCCGCCTCCACCTCGGCCCGTGCTCCACGCCTCCACCTCCGCCCGTTCCCCCACCGCTGCCGCTGCCGTCGGAGGCCATCGAGGTGAGGTGGAGGCCATCGAGGCGAGGTGACCATCACCGCCGCCCCTTCCTCCGCACCGCCGTCCTCTAGGCTCCAGCCCGCCACTGTCGCCCCTTCCATTGCGCTGCCGTTTAGGTCGCCAGCGCCAGCGCCAAGAGGATGGAGGAGCTTGAATGCTTGATCTTGAGATTTGCTTGTTTGTTCTTGGCCCTAAATGAATGCTTGCTTCTGTTTTCTTGATCTGTGAATGGATGGTAGATCATTTCTTGATCTGTGAATGGATGAATGGATTAGTTGATTGCAAATTTGCAATGCAGATGCTGAACCGAACTGATGCAGTGATGCTGCCAAACTGATGTTGTTTTTGCTCGGGCTCGTGAGCCACTCGAGCCAGCACGAGCTCCATTCCGAGCCCGAGCCAAACCCCTCTCCTGACTCGTTTTCGAAACGAGTTGAGCCCACTGTTCATCTGAGCCTGAACGAACCTGACTTGACTCGGCTCGGCTCGACTCGTTCCTAGCCCTAGTTGCCCTCATCTTGCTGCCTTTTGGGCTGAGCGTTCGGATACTGCTATCCGTGTACGAAACCCGGTTTAGGATGATGCGTGGTCGAACGAGGTCGGGGCGTATTCGTTTCCGAACGTCCGTAACCTTGCCATGGTAGCTGGGCATTCGACATACACGAGCGAGAGCTGCGGGAAGATTGACCGCGAGGATTCGTGGTTCCTGGAGTCGTATCAGAAGCACCCCGGGTCAGGCGGCCACGTTCTTGGCGCATATCAAGGAGGGGGTGGAGATTGCGGCGAGGGATGAGGGGGCGCTCCTGTTGTTTAGTGGAGGGGAGACGAGGAAAGATGCAGGACCGAGGAGTGAGGAAGAGTTACTGGGCACTCTGGGCTATATCAGAATCGAAAGGCTGGTTTGGTGAGTTTCAGGCTACTCTTTTATGTGCTTTAGTAATATTGTTGGCACAATGAGTTTGAAATGTGTTTCCAGTGATTCTTTTTGGTTGCTCTAATCATATGCACCCTGAACTTCCAACTGGAAGACCAAGATGTACAATTACTTTTTAGTTGTAACTACTAAACACTCAGCTGCTCTGATCAAATGCAAAATAAGCAGCATGCTTGTATTAAGGCTTTACCTATTTGTTGGAGTATGATAATGATTTAGGAATTAGGACTGTTGTAGGAGTGGAAAATGATCCTAGAAGTAGTAAGTATGATAATGTTTAGCTATTTGTTTCAAATTTTCTGTAGGCCACTGAGCAATGCCTGAAAGATAATTTCTCTGATTATGTTGAAAATCAGATTCAGTGTATAAATCCATCTCTGGAACATGGATAGTCAGAATATAGGCTCATAGAAGTTAATGCTTCCTGAATTTGATAGTATTTAGTTTCTCTTTTCAGTATAGTATTAGCGTCAAGTTCATCTTGCTAGTTTTTTTTACCAGGTTCACTGCATGACTTGACAACTATCCTCTGTAAACTACTCACAGTTTACATGTACTTGCATAGGAAATGATGAGAGTGTACAGAGCCGGGCACTCACTGCCGTTTCAGAGAACTCCCTGGAAGATACCCACAAAACATAACTCTAAGCTTTTTCCTCTTGTCAAGACTTTCTACTGAAAATCTTATATCACCCATTAGTTATCAGTATGTAGTTGGTAATTCTTTTAGCTGGACTTATAATTCAAACTCTTGGAGTTCTCATAGATGTCATTCACTGATCTGCACATCTTAACATTTTCGTTGCTTAGGTCGTAAGCTATGATTCCAAGGAGGAAAGGTTTGCACAATTGCACAGATCTGCCCTCGGATTCCCAGCAGGGAGATTCTTCTTCTCAGGCACCCCAGCTACACCCACAGCAAGGGGGGCTGCTGTGAAAGGCGAAGCATCTGTTAGATCTCAATTCCAGGAAGATCCATATGGATGCCTAGGTTCTCTTCATGTAAAGAGGCTCGAGGGACCCGTTTCACCGTACCATTGCATACCCTGATGGTTGCCCTGAGCTGAAGGGACTATTCTCATACCGTGATCCGGTGCCTCATACCGGGCACCTTCCATGGACCCAATAGTTCAAAGGAGATCAAGTTTGGACCAAGCTCCTGCTGACTGTTGTTACTGTAAAATTCCCACATTCTGGCATTCCCGTGTCCCTGAACTGGCAGAATAGATTACTTCATGTGCTGTCTTCTGTATGAGGAAGGAGATAAGGTATACACTAGTGCTATTATATTTTTTGGAGGGGTGTTTTTTTTACGTTTCAATATATGTTTTCTTGTGACTTAGCATATCTGTACTTGAAAGTGTAAAATTGTTACTGCTAATGATCTATATACCATTAGCAGAGAGTGAGTGACAAATTTATTTCAGCTTCCTCTGCACTTGATGAAATACTAACATTTTTTGTGTGATATCCTGATCTTCCCTAAAGAAGAATGTACATTTACTGGTGTAGCCTAACAGTGCCAGGGCCGTGTTGCGCGAAAAAAAAAATTCTAATCAGAAATTACTTTTCTCTTGAGGCCTCGCGGAGTTGCATCGTCAATCTGGCAGCAAGTTGAGGCCTTTTGTTGAGCCTCTGCACCACTTGTGTCGTCACAATATATACCTGCAAGAACAGATGAAGCGATGAGAGCGCCATCAAATAAAAATCACCATTACAATGCATGAGATAGTAGCCTGGTTCAAGGGCCCAAGGACGATGATCACAGAGGTTGAGTTTCTTGGTTTTGTCGTGACCATCTTGCCTGTCGTCCAGTTCATCCTCTTTCCGTTTGAACGTTACTGTCACCTGCCATTGCAACTTCATCTGCACCTGTTGAAAACTGGAATTATACTCCATCCAATCTTGTGAAGCAATCCCATGTTTCGCCACACGTAGATTCACCAATGGTTTTCTTGTACCGGTAAGTCTCTCCCATCCAACTCGCACCGATCTACCTCAATATTTGCACCGGCTCAAGTCACTTGATGCAACCCATTGCACCAACCTTCTCGTTCTCGTCTATCTTGTGCTTTGCTTGAGATCAACCACTTTACCTGGCATTCTTGATCGTTCTGGACCTTAATTTCACCAAACCAAGTTCCGACCATCCTTGCTGTTGATTGTAGTTGACTCCAAGCTTTCCTACACAATAATAGACCAAGAAATCAATTCTGAGCATAAGTTTTTCGCAACTTGACCAATATTAGCCAAAACATGCATCAGATAACACATATGCAATATTTCCATAACCCTAGGCCAATTACCAAATTTCAGCATAGCTCACTGTGCACTGAAACTTCACGGTTGGTCTGACCGCCGCCACCATGCCGGTCCGATCGCCAACACTTGGCCAGTCTGACCGCGCCCACCGGTATTAGGGCACCGGTCTGACCATCATGGTTTGGCCGGTCTAATCGCTTCTCTTCATAGGAAAAACATCTTCTCTGGACTTTTCAGTTAAATTCTATCTAGTTTCACGTCCGGTTTCCATTTTCAATGACACCTAGTGCACAAACATCGCCAAACACGCCTACACAAGTGTTTAGTGTCCATTACCCCAAGCCTGCACCGCCAGTCTGATTGCTGGTTAGACCACCCGGCCCTAACCGGTCAGACCGCTACCAAGGCCGATCAAACCGCCTAGCCTCTCACTGCATTCCAACTTTTGCAAACCAGATATTAATTAACTCCCCAACCTTTTCGACAACGATGTTAAATGTCCATCACTAGATGTAAGACCAAACCACATGATCTCTATAGAAAAAGATAAGGTTCTACAGAATTATTTTTCCTATAACACACATGGGTTATAAAGACCACCGCTAATGAGCCTGAGTACTGTTAACCCCACCCCTTAAAAGTTCAAGGTTCCAACTAAGCGTAGATCACGAACAATCCTATAAACATCACGAGCTTTTCTTGGATCATGAAATTTTCCCCAAAATTTCCAGTAATTGCTATGTTGTTTCTTGATTCAAGTTCTATCTACTGTGATTGTAAGATTTCTTTACCCAAAAAAAAGTGCCTAGTTAAATCTGTAGTATTGAGATAGTGTAAATTGGCACTCCTTTTAAGTCATCTGATGAATTGAGTTTGTTAATATTGCATTGCAATTTGATGCTGTTTGAAGTCATCTGATGAATTGAGTTTGTTGCAATTTGATTTTGTTCCGTATGATTTGAATATTTATGTATACAGATGGCCTGGTAATTGCCACGCCTTTCATGTGCTGCATTTTCATATTTCACTATATCCAAAGCTAGTTGTTAAATGTTGATGTAGGGTTGCACTAGTTTGAATTGTCCTTTCTATAACCTCCTTAGCAGTATCCGAACAAAAACTTGTACCTTATATAATCATATTCAGAATTCTGTGAACTAAAATATTTTTTCTATGTCTGCATATCCTATCTCATTCATGCACTTTTTTTTATGTCCAATGTGTTCTCAGTTCTAGTTCTTTGACTTGGTAACATTGCCGTTACAGTCTCAATTATTTGCTACTTAATCCCATGCACACGTCTTGAACTTGGTATTGTTCTTTGTCACAGATTAGGGAGCATCGCCGTGCTGTTTTCGATAGTGGCATTGAACAAAGTACTGTTGCTTGTCCTTTGGGGATTCACCAGATTGGCAGATGCACCTGATTGGCAAATTCACTAGTTTGTGTTCACCCTTCTTTTTCGGTTAGTTACTAATTGCGCACGCCCTTACCTGCAATATAATGTTATGTAAGTTGGTTATGACTTACGGAGAAACAATAACTTCACATGTTCATTTGACCCCTTGTCACAACATTACTAATACACATAATATAAAGCTAATCATCTGAGTTTTTTTTCATCCGCAGCCTAAAACAAGGGGAGCAATTTTGACATTTATATTGTAATATTGATATTGTTGTTACTTAAAAATTTGAGTGTAGATGTGTTTCTTATCAATAGAAACAAGAATACTAGCATGCTTGCTGTGCATGTTATCTGTGTCTCTTTGAGTGTGAAATCAAATAGCATGCTTGCAATTCCATTATTACCAATATTTGCCTTTGATATTAACTCAATATCGAATCCCAGTTCACCAGCATCCTAAAATTCTTTATGTAATTGATGTCAATGCAAGCACAAACAATTTTCATGCATTATCTCTCTATTTTGAGCCAGCTAATGTTGTATTACACTCTTTGAGCGATTCTTTTCTTCCCCTTTTTTGTCTGCATGATGAATTAAAGAATTCTCGTATAGCCAGCTACGTACAGACTGCAATAAATGACTCCCAAGTGTTTTCAGTGTTCCCCTAGAAAACGTGTTTCCAGTATGGACAGGAACTTGTATGTAGACTCTGAACATAACCCTGAGCAAACACTTGCGATGTTGTTTCATTTTATAATTAAACTAGATCTTGTAATTATTTTGGTTTGTTGGCATGCGCTGCAGTCTACAGCTTTGTGGTTATACCTACTTGACAAGTAGTTGTGTGCAATTTTGTTTTCCTAAGGTGTTAGTACCTACTTGTGAGATGCTTGCTAGTTTGTTGTTATGTTAGATTGAACAATTAAGGATGTAATTTCTCTTCTGTAGTCTTCATTCTCACTATTAATAACAATTGTTGGCTGAAAATTGTTTTCATTTGCTGACAGGAATTCTCACTCTTAATAACATTTCAAGGTATTGTTTGTCACCACAGATCATTTTACACGTGCACAATTATGTGTTATTCACAGTCTTGTATCATGAACCTTTTTTACCATCTATATATGATGCTAATCATTGAATGAATACAGTTCATTGACTCATGTATCATGCTAATCATTGACTCTGATTTGATAGTATAGTTTTCTCCTCTTCTGCTATAGTGACATTATCTTTCTTAAAAAACAATAATAAAGAAGCCAAGATAACTCATGTATCCCGGCCATCTGTTTTGTGATGCAATATCCGGGCATTTTATCCTTATCTACTTATGCTTGCTTTAGTTCCGAAAGCAAACCTTAGACAATACTACCTCCGATATATGTATGATTGACAATGTGGGATCTAAACATCTTGCTTCCATGTCTTTCCTTGCTATAGCTCCAATGTATGATTTAGGCTCTATGATTCCCTTGGATCATTGTACAAGTAGAGGCAAATTTCTTTTTTATGGACAGGCTACACATCTTTATGTTGGACATACATCTTTCTTACAGGATTATCCTTACTATAGCTTCAACATAAGATATCATGTGCCTGTATTACTCCCTATTTTCCATTAATTGTTGTTGGTTTTTGAGATCTCAACGAACATATATGTCTCAAGAATCAATATCTAAATGGTTTCTTTGTGTTAATGTTAGGAACTGATTGGGCTGAGTTCAAGAAGCTATTGAAGATGGGAATTAATGGTTTCTGTGTTATTACTATTCTTTCACTAGCTCCAAGGACATTGGTTTTAAATAAGTCATCTGTGTATACTATATCTATAGCGGTGGCAGCGTCCTTAATATTGACCTGCTGAGTAAAGTAGCAAGTTACCCTCAATTTTGTTTGGAGTTTTTGTTACAATTTCACCTGAAAGACTTAGTTTAATTGGATGCTTTTAATGCTTATTACTTTTTACTACTTGTAAGATTGCATAATTGATGTTTGATTTATGCTCAAATTGTAAGATTCCAGATTTGATTGTGAAATGAACACCTGAAAGACTTTGTTTAATTAGTTGCTTCAATCTTAATGGACTTAGCTAGACTTGGTTGACATTAGCTAGACTTGGTGCGCTTCCTTGCGAGCCTCCGCCTCAAACCGCTGCGACATTGCCGAGAACTCCTCCATCTCCTTTCTCTTGGCCCCGTACCTAACACCATGCCAAACCTATGGCCACAAGGAAAACGACCCAGAGGACTCAGTTGGTTAAGTATTACTGGGCCGGCCCGAGGATCTAAAATGGGCCAGGATAGGATTAGGGTCTTCTTACTTAAAGGGCTGGGCTGGATTGGGTGAAAGCATAGAGTAGACGGTTGGATAAGGGTTGGAGACACTCCCCATACTTATAGGGCCAGGTTGGGGTTTGGACTGGGCACTGGCCCATTACCAAGCCTAGGTGGGGTGACCTTGCCCTAGATGCAGCGATAGTGGGTGTCGCTGCCTCGCTGGTATTGGCGATCAAGGCCCGAAGGGGCACTAGGAGCGAGGGGCAGCGCCAGCGTGGTCCAGGCCCGAGGGAGGAGGCGCTGGGGGCGACGTCTTGGGCGAGGATAGGAGAAGCAGCCAACGAGTGAGAAAGGCCGAGTTAGGTTTTGCTTGGCCTCTGTGTAGTTAGCCTTGGGCAGCGCACTGTAGGCTGAACATTAACAAATATGCTTAGTGGGGGTACCATTACTGTTATCTCCATGCCTTGGGCTGTTGGCCCATCTCCGCCCCTAAAGACATGTATGTTCGATTTCGCATATCCTTTCCTACCAATCAGATAATCAGATTCCAAATATGCCTTTTCGCATACTAATTTGACATTTTTTTTAATAATACATTTTAAAATAGAATTACAGAAACAAATAATCATTTTTTTTAACAAATATGGGCTTCTGTCGCCACTCCAAATGGCGAAGTGGTCATGTTACCATGGAAACAGTGCTGCTGCCATTCCTAATGGCGGCAGAGACTTAATTCACCAATTGAATTGATCTTGTCACCAATTCAAATGATGACAAAAGTTGGAAATTGAAATTAAATTAAATTTATATTTTGGTAATATCTTTAAGTGTCCCCACTACCGATCATTTTCGAAAAGATAACAAAATATGAAGTAGATAACAATTTAGGAGTTTTGGTCTGACCAAACATAATGACAGTATGTACGAATCAACAAAAATATTTGGAATGCGATTTCGATAGCTCAATAGCAAAAATAGCCCCTTTAGGAGCAAAATCAACAAAAATATTTGGAATATGAGTTCAGCGACGCAATAACAAAAGTATTGTAGTGTTATTTTCTAATGCAATTGTCCCTTTTGTTGAACCAATTTATTTGAGAGTAGAGAATGAAGTATTAGAGAGAATGACTTGGGAACGAGGGTGTGATCATTTCATGTATAAAAAGGCTAGAACGAGTGTGGTGTGGGGGTGTCGTGATGTTGTCTCCCTCACATGCATGGTTACTTCTACACACAGCAAGAACAAATAATATCGTAAACACGATACTACCATAATGTAAGTCGTACACAAATTAATATGTGCATAACAGAAGTGATACATCTACTGGCGGACCCTCTTGGGTTGTACCCCACCTGTGGCCCCTAGCCTCGTCCGACGGGTCGACTGCAGGTGCTGGTGCGAGTACGTCAAAGGCTCTGGCGCCCAAGTAACCCTACCGCCACGAGTATCCTACGTGGGTGTCGCGATAGGGGGCTGCGTCGGCTAGCTCGGTCCAGGCGCACTATGCAACTATGAAGCCCCAATGGTGACCTGGCTGGGAGTGCTCCTCCTTGTCTATATGGATGATATGATCATTACTGGAGATGACTCTCAGTATATTGTCTTTGTGAAGGAGCATCTCAGTGAGCAGTTCTTGATGTCTGATTTGGATCCTCTTCGTTACTTCCTTAGGATTGAGATCACTTCTATGTCCGAGGGCTATTATCTCTCTCAGGAGAAGTACATTTAGAATATCCTTACTCGCGCTAGTCTCACTGATCAGCGTGTGGTGGATACTCCGATGGAGCTTGGTGTTCACCTTCGGCCTACTGATGGTGAGCCTCTTGAGGATCCCACTTGCTATCGTCATCTTGTCGGGAGCCTTGTCTATCTTAGAATCACTCGCCCTGACATCTCTCACCCAGTTCATATCCTGAGTCAGTTCGTCTCTACTCCCACTCAGCTTCACTACAGTCACTTTCTTCGTGTTCTGCGATATCTTCGCGGAACCATCACTCGTTGTCTTTTCATTCCTCGCTCCAGTTCTTTGCAGCTTCGGGCATACTCCGATGCGACCTAGGCTAGCGATCATTCTGATCGTCGGTCTCTTTCTGTCTGTTGTGTTTTCCTTAGTCCCTCCTTGATTGTCTGGAAGACCAAGAAGTAGACTGTTGTTTTTCGTTCGAGCGCTGAGACTGAGTTGAAAGCCATAGCGTCGTTGATAGAGGAGATCACCTGGTTTCGATGGCTACTTGAGAATTTCGGTATTTCCGTTTCTGTACCGACTCCTCTCTTATTCGATAGTACTGGTGCGATCAGCATTGCTCGAAGATCTCGTGAAGCATGAGCTCATCAAGCACATTGGAGTGGATGCTTCATACATGCGATCACAAGTCTAAGACAAGTTATTGATCTTCAGCATGTCTTCGAAGCTTCAGTTAGCGGATTTCTTTACCAAGACACAGACTAGAGTTCACCATAGCTTCTACCTCTTCAAACTCAGTGTTATTGATCCACCATGAGTTTGAGGAGGGTGTTAGAGATATATATAGACTAGAGTGTTCTTTGTATATTGACAACTCTGTACATGTTATATATTGGTCATTTAGCCTGTTGGAATAGACAACCAGCCTCATCCAACAACGTACACTGTATCGCGCGCGATCTGCGGCGTCATTGATCGTTAGTTGGGACGTGTGTTTCGCGGGAAGAAGCACTGAAGCACACGGCCTGGATTGTTGATCGTCTGCAATTCTCGTCCTGTATCTAAAAAGAAAGCTTTATGTTGTTGCAATTTTTTTTACTGCCTGCTGCGGAAACCTCGAGCGACAAAGCAGAAGACATTGTCAGTCAGAAACATGACAAAATACTACCAGCACAAGGCAAGTATAAGAGTAACAAACCTTAGTTGTAGCCAAAGCCAATGTAATCATGGCCAAGTTCAGCTCATCGTGACAGGATCCCACGACGTATATTCTAACACTTCACCAAATGGCAATTCTGATCTTTGGTCGCAGGTAACAATCCGTTCCAATTCCATTGGTTAAATCACAGGTTAAATCAAGGTCCTCTTTAGCTTTCGATCGTGCTGCTGCTTCTTTTTGCCGCTCGCATGTAATCTTCCTTCACAATCATAGTTACCTGAAGATGTGACTCCACCAAACTCCAGCAGGAGTGCAACAAGACACACATCCCTTGTTCCCAAAGGCACTGCACATATAAGCAAAGACAAGTATCACAGGCCCCGGTGCTCCGGTAGGGTTTGGTGAGCGTCAGTGTGTATTATGGTAGGCAATCTACATTCCAACGGCAGAATCTTTTTTCAGTCGTACTAAATATATCTTCTATCTATTTATTACTAAATATATCTTCTATCTATTTATTTTTGGGACAATTGTCGATTTGCCACACTTTACTTCTGCCTTCTGTTAAATGCAATTATGTTCGATGCAACAGCCTAAATGCCACACGTTAGTTTCGCACTTCGTTAATTTGCCCTTTCGGAGTATTTAATTCATATTTTCGGTTTAATGACCTGACCCACATGTGAAAAGACAATTTTGCCCCTCTATCTCTCTCCTCTATTTCTCTTGACCGAAAGCCCCCTGGAGTCCCCTCCTCTCTCTCACGCCGTATCATGCCGCCGCTGCCCTTCCTCCCCTCCTCCCACGCCGCGTCCTCCTCCACACGCTTCCACTCGCCGCCGGCCGCCCATCGCCGCTTCCGCCACTTTGCTCAAAGAAGCGCCATCGCGACACCTCCTCTCCCTGCGCGATCGCTGCGGGAGCTGCCGACGCCGATCTTGGTGGTCATCGCACCGCCGCCATGGGCGCTTATCGAGACCACGCGCCGCCGGAGCGGGAGGCAGCGGTCGTCGACGTCGCGGATGACATCGAGGCGCGCGCACCTCCCGCCGTGGCGAAGCCGTCTCCATCACCGCCGCCATGGACTCGTCGGCGGCGGCGTCGCGGCACCACCAGACCACCACGGCTGCAGACATCGACTCGAGGTGGCCTCTCGGGTCCGGCGCTTCCACTACGCTGCATCGACGCCGGCACTCATCGGCCTCAACGCCAAGGCTGCACAGCGGCGGTGCCATGTCCAGAGGCGACGCCATGCCGTTGGTGAGCATGCACACCAACTTCCTCGCCGGCGATGAGGCGGGGGAGAAGGAGACGGCGGCGGGCAGCAGTGAGAACGACGAGGTGAAGGAGTGAGGTCTTACTCATCCGTGCCGAATGTTCGTCACAAAAAAGAACACAATTTTGAGTTATTTTGGTTCAGATTTTTATGTGCATATATCAACAGAACGGAAGGGCAGATCCGTCTTTTCATATGTGGGTCAGGGTCATTAAACCGAAAATATAAATTAAATACTTCGAAAGGGCAAATTAACTAAGTACAAAACTAACATGTAGCATTTAGACTGTTGCATCGAACATAATGGCATTTAAGAGAAGGCAGAAGTAAAGTGTGGCAAATCGACAATTGTCCCTTTATTTTTTATTGGAAGGAGCTTGCTTCACTCATCGTTGTCACGTTACCTGCCGAGGTCCTGCACCCAACATTGCATATAAGAAGGTTATACATGAAGCAAGATCAGTGAGTAGAAACGGAGAAGACCAGTAGGAGGGAAGGGCACTTCACCTTGAATAGTTTCAGGATTATCCTGTGTATCAATCTGCTCTTCCAACGCGTCTGAAAGGAACCGGTCTTCTAGCGGTGAGTTGCATTGTACCTGCGAAATGAAAAGGAGAGGTTAAATAAAGGTTTACATAGCCTTGAGTAGTTTCAAGCTTAAGCTGGAACCCTCATTTAATCTAAAAAAAACTCCCATTAAATTCTTCAGGAGCTCATTGAGACATTGACACGGTTCAACATCACAGATACCCGAGTACAGTCCAATGAGATAGCTGCTGCACTTCAACAAGGTTCAGATAGGTGCTACCCTTTGTTCATTTCAAGTTGGGCATCCTGAGCTGACAGTCCAAAGCTCAGGCTCAATCAAAGCAGAAGTCTCTCAGCAAGGTTTATGGATTTTTCTGCCGCATGAAAATGTATAGAAGGATCTGAGCTGCTGTTACTTCAAGATGAGAGGTCTTACCTCTGCTCATGCAGAGAAAAGGCATCGCCTGGCTGGAACACTGTGAGTTTATCTTTTTCTTTTTTAGCAGAACTGTGAGTTGTTCTCCCTTGCTTGCTTCCGCTGCATACTTCATCTGTCTCTCTGCATTTCTATTCTTGTAAAGTCAGTTTTGTCTTTGAATATCATAAAGAATGATGATACCACACTCAATGAACATGCATGCCTACATAAGTGCATTGACAGTAGGATGTAAACTCGATCAAACTGTTGTTTAAGTGCTACTCGGTAATATTTTTTCAAGGTTGACACTTATGGTAAAGTTTCATCAGGAAATATATTGCATCACTTCCAACCTGTACCTTTTTTCCATTTGTGAATAGCTATGTAATGTCGTCTAAAAAAAGCTATCCCATCTTCCAATGCTTACCGCTGAAAATTGCTTGTTAATGTTCTGCAATATGAAAATAAAAATTCTGCAGAAGTCCAGAATGTGGAGAAACTATGACCTGTGATCTGTTACTTACCTGCAAAACTGGGCAAAAAAGGAAAGTTAACTTTCCAGTAATACAGAAATGCCTGCGAATTTCTCTGGTTGACTGTGAAATCCAACTACCATGTCGATGTACCTTTATAAAACTCACCCCCCAAAAAAAAAAAAACTTCGCCAGTGACTTACTCAGGTTGTTCTAATTTCGCATAAATTCGAAAAAGCTTAGTTCTTCAACAGTTAAGTCAAATAAATGAGTAATTTTGTAATGACTTACTCAGATTGTTCTAATTACACATTTGATTTTCCTCATGAAGATGCATCATTGGCTAAATTATGATCTACCGCCTAGCAAATAGAAATGGGAGAAAAGACTCACACAAATCCGAGGCTCGTAGTTTCCATGTTGTAGCATCAACTTATCATCATAACATGTGAAAGCGAAGGAAAACTGAAGTTTTCAGTTGTGAATAAGATTGCTTCGGCAATTGAAAGGGAAAAATAGCTAGGTGACAAACAACAAGGGTCAATATAACACATTGCTCATAACGCAAATGTACTTACAAGTTGGGATATTAGTATGACATTAACTCTCTATGGAAGACTTGCTACAGCCCAAGGTTGTCACGGCGATATGGCAGTCGTGGCGAGCCCAGGGCGCCCGCTATGGCGAGAGTCAGACGGTGGTAATAAAAATAACAAATAATACCTCATATGGCTGAAAATTAAATAAATATACCTCATATGGCAGCAGCAGCAGCGCAGAGAAGAGGCAGCAGTAGCACAGAGAGTAGAGAAGATGCAGCAGCGGCAGCGTAGAGAGCTCAGAGAAGAAGTAGCGCAGAGAAAAGTAGCAGCGGCGCAGAGAGCAAAGGGGGAAGAAGAAAGGAGGGAGAAGCAGCGCAGAGGAAGAAGCAGCACAGAGCAAGAAGCAGCACTGCAGAGAAGAACCACCGCAGAGAAGAACCACCGCAGAGAAGAAGCAACGCAGTGGAAGAAGCAGCGCAAATCAGAGCAAAGGGGGAAGAAGAAAGGAGGGAGGAGGAGACTGACCTGACGTGAGGAGTGAGGTGACCTCAATGGAGGAGGCGGCGGCGGGGAGTGGAAGGTGACCAAGAGGGGCGGCGGCGGCGGCGGCCGAGGTGAGTTGCAGAGGGGCGTGGCTGCTGTTTTCCCCTCGAAGCCCCCAGATTTGTTCTCTCCCCTCCTTCACATGGCATCGTGGTGAACTTCAAGGGCTTTTCCCCCTCCAGGCGCTCGCCTAAGTCCATGTGCCCTGGGCGAAGACCTCGGCGTCTACCTCTGGCCGGCTGGACGCCATGTTGTCAACTAGGCAATGCCGTGATAACCTTGCTACAACCTACAAGTTATAAGAGTTGTAGAGTTTGAAAAGAGAAGTGTTGAACAAGAGAACCCCATGTGTTGCTTTAGGTCTTTAACCGAAACCAAGTTTGGGGCAGATTGTTATTTGTTTCATAAGAAGTAGCCAGAATTATTTCAGAATTCAGAGTTCAGAGTATGAAGATTGAAGAAGAGCAGAAATTTTCGCACTTACTAATACATATATCAGTTTTTTTTTTTTCAAACTGCCTTAAAGCCACATTTCTAAGCTCTAACCAAGTATGTCATATCTAATATTCACAAATATTAGTATTTGCATGTTGCAACATTTTCCTTTTTCTTTTGACTTCTAGTTGGCTTCAGTAACATAAGCCAAGTACTCCTGTAGTTCTCATTGCACTTGTGTATATGCAATTTGTTGGTCGCTCATACAATAACAAAGTAAGCTTCTTTGTGGTTCAGTACCAATCTAAGCAAAAGAAGTTACATAAGAAGTAAGAATGGGAAGGACACAAAGTATAAGCCCTTTAGCAATCTTCTACCTGAGGGTTCAAGCAGCAAAATGCTTTATCTGAAGCTTGTTCTGTTGATACTCATGTGTGGGTCGTTCGTGAGCCTTTTGCAATCACCAGCAATCCACCATGGCGACAGTCATATGTGTTCAAGCACAAGGTAAGGAATCCTCCAGACAGTAATTCCTTAAAATATAAATGTATACTAATTATAACCGATTAGACACAGGTCTAGGCTAGCAAAAGTAAAGTGGATATGGAACACTGAGAAGCCAGATTCAGGATATACATCAAACTTGAAGATAGACTGGCCACAAATTTCCATGGCACTACAGAAAGTTGAAGGAGCAAGCCAAGGCCTGAGAGTAGCGCTATTGAACTTTGACATTGAGGAGATTGATAAATGGGGTACCCAGTTACCACATATAGATGCCTCTGTAATACATCTGGATCATGTTCTGAACAATATCACCTGGGAGCACCTGTATCCTGAATGGATTGATGAGGAAGAACAATATGAGGCACCCTCTTGCCCAGACCTCCCAGAACCAAAGATTCCTGAAGGATCCCGCTATGACCTTGTTGCGGTCAAGCTCCCCTGCAGTCTATTGGCAAATTGGTCGAGAGATGTCCCACGTTTACACTTGCAGCTTGCAGCAGCACAGATAACTGCTTACTTTTCAGAAGGTCAGTGGTCAGCGCATGTTCTCATAGTGAGCAGGTGCTTTCCAATCCCAAATCTTTTTAAGTGCAAGAATGAAGTCATACGCCAGGGTCAAATCTGGCTGTACAAACCAGATTTGATTGAGCTGAAGCAGAAGCTCAGGCTTCCTATTGGTTCCTGCGAACTTGCTCTTCCATTCAAAGCAATAGGTAAGTCATGCAACTCGTTCTCACTTCCATTTTAAAAAAAGATGAACAAACCAAGAACCATTATGACTATTCTTCTTGTGTGGAATTATCCATGGCACGCACCCACCCATACACATGAAGTGCACTTCACAAGATGAACGGTTAATTTGAGAATGAAATACATGAAGAAATGGCAGAAAGATGAGGAATGATAATTAAAAAGTAGTAAAACTGGGTTAGCGTATGATAGATCCATAGATTGGTTCCCTTCTGTCATAAGAAACAGCATGCACGAAGCTGATTAGAGATTAGTCAATATTGATCAATGTTCATTATCTTGGTTACTTCTGAAAAAACTGATTCATTGCATGTTTTCTGAACAGAGGAGCCCTACATACCTGTGCCTCAACGAGAAGCGTATGCAACCATACTTCATTCAGAAAACTTATATGTTTGTGGTGCCATAACTGCTGCACAAAGCATTCGATTAGCAGGATCTAACAGGGACTTAATCATTCTTGTTGATGGGACAGTTAGTAGCCACCACAGGCATGGCCTTGAAGCAGCTGGTTGGAAGATCAAAACCATCAAGAGGATCCGATATCCCAGGGCAGCACCTTATGCATACAATGAGTGGAACTATAGCAAGTTCTGGCTCTGGACGCTGACAGAATATGATAAGATTATCTTCATAGATGCTGACCTTCTCATTCAAAGGGACATGGAGCTGTTGTTCCGTATGCCAGAGATAAGTGCAATAGGTAACAATGGAACAATGTTCAACTCTGGTGTAATGGTGATTGAGCCCTGCAATTGCACATTTCAGCTATTAATGGATCACATTGATGAGATAGAATCATACAATGGAGGAGACCAAGGTTACCTGAATGAAATCTTCTCATGGTGGCATCGTCTTCCTTCACACATGAACTACTTGAAGCATTTCTGGGAGGGAGACTCTGAGGAGGCAATTGCAAAGAAGATACGCCTGTTTCGAGCAGATACGCCCATCATTTTTGCACTCCACTTTGTCGGCATGAAGCCATGGTTGTGTTTCAAGGACTATGACTGCAACTGGAATGTGAATACGTTGCAAGAGTTTGCAAGTGATGAAGCACATGCAAGATGGTGGAAAGTGCATGATACAATGTCACCATATTTGCAGAAGTTTTGCCTTCTGAATGAGAAGCAGAAAGCTCTACTAAAATGGGATATCGTGCAGGCAAAGAAAGCAAACTTCTCCGATGAGCACTGGAGAATGAGTATCCGTGACCCTAGGCGAAAATTTTGCTCTGAGAAAGTGTGCCGCAAGAGGAAGATAGAAGCAAAACAGGTCAAAGGAAATAGGGTCACCACATCTTATACCAAACTCATAAGCACTTTTTAGTAGTATAACATCTTGTAGCTTTGCTACCGAGTACTTCCCCTCAAGGCAGACATAGTCTCTGCATTAGATTTCAACATTGTAGGTGTCATGTGGGGTCGCGTCTACAGCCGACGACCCAAGGCACGGGGCAGCCGGCCCTAGGCGCCAAAGGAAAAGGGCAGCCGGCCCTAGGTGCTGAAACAATCAGCCATTAGGCTGATTGTGATTTCCTTTTATCTATTTAGAAAGTTTAGTTCTGTTTTATCTCTTTAGGAAGGTTTGAATTAAGAAAGTATCTTTTAGGAAAGAGTCCTAGTTAAGGAAGAATAAGAGTCCTATTATCTTTTAGGAAAGAGTCCTAGTTAAGGAAGAATAAGAGTCCTATTTGCAATCAGATTGTACTCCTATATATAGGAGATAAGAGGTTAATAGAAAATCAGCAAAGGATTGGGTTATTCCCCAATCTCCCTTGCGCCAAACCCCTGCCCGTGCTACTGTTCACCGCGCGCTACTGTTCACCGTGCGGTACTGTTCGTCGTGCGGTACTGTTCACCGCGCGCACTGTTCATCCGCGCGCACTGTTCATCCGCGCCGCAGCCACGACGTCTCGACGCAATCCTCATCCCCCGGAGTTGATCCTCCCCGTCCGCCTCCGCTCCCAGCGCTCATCATCTGACATCTTGGTATCAGAGCCAACCGTTGCTCCTTCCACCATGTCGAACAACGGTGGTGACGAAATTCAACGATTTATCGCCCGATTCGCCAAGGATACGGCAAAAACTCTTGCAGTATCATAGCACGTAATGAAGTATCCTTGGCGCGCATGGAGGACACCTCGCCCGGTGAGGAGGCGACAAAGATGGAGAAACCGCCGCATGGATAGGGGCCAGGGGAGTTCTTTGCCACCAAGGCCACCGCCCAAATGAGGGCTCGGATGTCGCCTTGGCCCAACCAACGCCACACCTTCACGTGGCAGCAGCCGCGGGGGAGCTCATGGAGGAGCTCCCCGTGGAATTTTCGCCGGTCTTCGACGACCCACGTGAGCTCCCATCGCCGCATGATCACGACCACCGCATCCACCTCATGTCGGGCACCAGCGCGGTGGTGGTTCGGCCATACCGATACCCGGCTACTCAAAAGGATGAGCTAGAGCGCAGCAACTCAGCTTTTTCAGCGCCCGTGCTCCTCGTCAAGAAGAAGGACGTATCTTGGCGTTTCTGCGTCGACTACCGTGCCTTGAATGATAAAACCATCAAGGACAAATTCCCCATCCCGGTGGTCGAGGAGCTCCTGGATGAGCTCAAGGGAGCACGGTTCTTCACCAAGCTGGACCTTTGCTCCGGCTATCACCAAGTCCGGATGGCTCCGGAGGATGTGGAGAAGACCGCCTTTCGTACCCATGAGGGCTTATTTGAATTTCTGGTCATGGCTTTCGGGCTAACCAATGCCCCAGCAACCTTTCAAGCTCTCATGAACGAGGTTCTTCTACCGCATTCCTCGTCGTTTTGTACTTGTGTTCTTTGACGATATCTTGATTTATAGTTCATCATGGGCGGATCATCTTGGCATGTGCGGCGGTGCTCAATGTCTTCAACAACGGAGTTTTTCCTCAAAAGTCCAAGTGCCTTTTGGGGATACCTCGATGGCATACCTCGGCCATGTCATCCGTCTTGGGCGTTGCCATGGATCCGTCCAAGGTGACAAGCGTCATGGGTAGCCACGCCCCTATTCGGTCGCGCGCCCGTGGTTCTTGGGGCCGGCCGGTACTATCGACGCTTCATCAAGGACTTTGGCACCATTGCGGCGCCTCGACACGCCTCGCGCCGCAGCGAGGGCTTCGTTTAATCTGCGAAGGCCGACTCGGCGTTCACCGCGCTCGAGGGGTGCTTACTACGCGACGGTCCTCCACCGCCAGACTTTGCGGCTCGGTTAAATCAGTCGAGTCGCGACGCCGCACGGGTTCGTTGATCTTGCGTCTTTGCATCGAACACGGTGCCATCGCCTTCTTGATCGCCGCCGATTGCGCGACGCCACGCCAAGCTAGCGGCATATGAGCGCGAGTGATTGGCCTTGTCAAGCCGGCGCCATTGGCGTCCATACTTGTGGGCGTCCGTTCAAAGTCTGCCGACGGATCATTACGCCTCAAATTCACTTGATCGTGCTTTCTACTATCTGCAAAGATCAATGGGTGAAACAAACCGTTTGGCTTTGATTTTGTTTGTCGAGTTTAAACCAGTCGCCTCAATATCGTGGTAGACGCGCTTCTCGGAAAGACGCGAACTAGGGCTCGCCGCCATCACCGCCCACGATTCGCCTATTCGCCGAACCCGACAAGCCGCTCTCACGGGCCCGAGCTCTCGATCCGCACCAAGATCGAGACAGCGAACTTCGCCAAGCCATGGTCCATGGTGGGCGGCATCGTATGCTTTCACCGACGCGCCCACGCCCGCCACATCACCCCTTCACTCGGCGGTTACGGCCGCCCATCGGGGTTCACATGAGGGTATTCAAGACGCCGCACCGCCACGTCCGAATTTCCATCTCGCCGGATCGGGCGATGAGCACGAGCATTCGTCCGGTCTGCGCCCGTGTCGGCAAGAACAAAGCGAGCAACTTCAATGCCGGATTATTGCGCCCTTTGGAGGTCCCATGCCGCATTTGGTCCGACATATCTATGGATTTCATTGAAGGTTTGCCGAAGGTGGGCGGGAAATCGGTCATCTTGACAGTGGTGGATCGATTCTCGAAGTATGCTCACTTCCTTCCTTTGGCACACCCTTATTCAGCGTCGTCCGTAGCCTGTGTGTTCTTTGCGGAGATTGTTCGACTGCATGGCCTCCCGGTCTCGATTGTGTCCGACAGGGATCCGGTCTTCACATCAAATTTTTGGAAGGATCTGTTTTCCCAGTGTGGCACCACCTTGAATATGAGCACGGCATTTCATCCCCAATCTGATGGGCAATCCGAGGTGGTTAATAAGGTCATCACTATGTATCTCCGTTGTATGACAGGCGATCGTCCCCGGCAGTGGACCCGTTGGTTACCTTGGGCCGAGTTCATCTACAACACCTCCTACCATTCCGCTCTACATACGACCCCGATCCGGGTCGTGTATGGGCGTGATCCACCATCCTTTCAGGATTATGAGCCCGGCGGGGCACGCACGTCGGCCATTGATCACGACCGCGACCTTTTTCTGTCTGATGTACGCGGTCGCTTACAACATGCTCAAGAGTGTTACAAAAAATTCTATGACCGCAAACATCGCAGCATTGACTTCGCCGTGGGAGAGTTCGTATGGCTTCGCCTTCACCATCGCGCAGCCGCCACCTTGCCTGGCGCACGTCGAGGGAAGCTGGGGCCTAAGTACTATGGGCCGTATCGCGTTATCTCGAAGATCAATGAGGTTGCCTATCAGTTGGATTTGCCCAAGTCAGCTCGCCTACATGACGTATTTCATGTGAATCTCCTTAAAAAGTATGAAGGCATTCCTCCTGCAGCCCCGCCACCATTGCCGCCTCTTCTACATGGTCGGGTTATTCCCACGCCGGTCACGGTGATACGTGCACGCCTAGCTCGGGATAAGTGGCAGATTCTCGTTCAATGGGAGGGACTTTCCGCAGCCGATGCGTCTTGGGAGGATGTGGTGACGTTCAAAGAATCTTATCCTTATTTTCATTTCGAGGACGAGCCGTTTGTCAACGGAGGAGAGATGTCATGTGGGGTCGCGTCTCTGACCGACGACCCAAGGCACGGGCAACCGGCCCTAAGCGCCAAAGGAAAAGGGCAATGGCCCTAGGTCTTTGAAACAATCACCATTAGGTGATTGTGATTTCCTTTATCTATTTAGAAAGTTTAGTTCTGTTTTATCTCTTTAGGAAGGTTTGAATTAAGAAAGTATCTTTTAGGAAAGAGTCCTAGTTAAGGAAGAATAAGAGTCCTATTATCTTTTAGGAAAGAGTCCTAGTTAAGGAAGAATAAGAGTCCTATTTGCAATCAGATTGTACTCCTATATATAGGAGATAAGAGGTTAATAGAAAATCAGCAAAGGATTGGGTTATTCCCCAATCTCCCTTGCGCCAAACCCCTGCCCGTGCTACTGTTCACCGCGCGCTACTGTTCACCGTGCGGTACTGTTCACTGTGCGCACTGTTCATCCGCGCGCACTGTTCATCCGCGCCGCAGCCACGACGTCTCGACGCAATCCTCATCCCCCGGAGTTGATCCTCCCCGTCCGCCTCCGCTCCCAGCGCTCATCATCTGACAGTAGGTTACAGTTCATTGGTGTTAAGTAACAACAGATTGTTACATCCTCGGTTTTGCAGTCTTCTGAACATCATACAGCATATCTATGGTTTGTTTTAAACTTACAAAGTTCATGTGGTGCATTCTTCTTTTTCGGAAACCAAATAATTTGCTAAATGGCACTCCCTCTATTTCACAATATGTGTTCATTTTATTAGGAATTGTTGTTTCGCAATATCTGTCCATTGAGGAAATCAAGAGCGTAGCTATTGCATTCTTTTTACTCTTGCCCATGGTTTTAAAATCGTGAGAGACAAGGTTGAGTGATTGGAGTATTTCATTAAATAATGGTAAGCATGGTCCAATCTTACTAATTATTTTGATCTTATACCTACTTGTTCCATGATATTGTGAAAGGAGGGAGTAATTGCTTTATTTTACTCAGCAGAATTCATTACCATATTTTATGCCCTTCGACATGTTCAGCACAAAATGCTACTGGAATTTTCTTCCAGATCACCATATGTCAGGAAATTTGAATATGGCAGTACAGCTGATACGTATGTGACCTTTTTATATTCTCCATAGCATAGCTCAGGCCATTCACATTACATGCTTAAGAGATATTTGTGAAGTAAGAAGAAAGGATGCAAAAAGGTGTTAATGTGTTACTATGACATCTGATCTGAGCATTTAATTAGTTTAATATATGCTTTAGCTAATCGTAGAAAGTTGAAGCACATCTTGTTGTCAAGGATATTGTTATAAGAAAATCTATCAGATAACTTCAGTTTGCTGATACCATTGACTCCAAAGATTTGCAGATAAATGATAAATACCAGGTATTTTGCTGTGAACAAAAGTTCTGAAGGAAGTGTTGATTGTTAGTATCATTCAGCTCATATAGCAGACTGTCTATTGATCTTTCTTTTCCATTGGTTTATTGCGCTAGTATTAAGGAAAAATCTTAATGTTTCATGGGTATTATAACATGGGAATTACAACACAAAAATCCAGATACAACAGCAAGGCAATAATAATGCAAGAGCAAGAGTAAATAAAGTAAATAAGTTCCTTAATATTCTGCAGCAAAACCATTTTTCAGAATTCACTCTATAAAAGGAATAATGTAATTACAAAACTGCAACTAAACACTAGTAAAAAAGTGCAACTAAACATACAAAATAAAAAGTAAGGTACAGGTGTGGGTAAAAAATACAAAAAGAACCCACACAGTTTGGATTATGTACCAACTACCAAATCAATACAGTTGGCTTCAGAGTTCAGATCCTTACGAGCATGGCTGAAGTTACTTGTAGTTCCAGAAATTTTCAAATTGTGCTGTTGAAATTCCACCAAGAATCACTGATCTAAGCATTCACTTTGCCCTATAGTTAGTACGCAATACACTCATGCCCCTGAATGAACTTCTCCACTGAGTAGAATCCGACATGCTGTTCTGGTGTCTGATTGCTCCACTCAACCCTTGCCATGTTATTTGCACCAGGCCCTCAACTGTTAAAATCCCCATAATACAGCGTCCTGAGTGCAAAATCCCCTCGCCAAGGAAGCCATCCCTCCGGCCTGACAACCTTCCCCAAATAGCATCTGACATACACTGTCCTCGCATACTCCTTCCATGGGCGCCCCAAATACAACCGGTACGATTGTGGCTTTGCCTGAAACAACGCCACAAACTCTTTGTTCCCATCCATTGTGCAATTCCGAAACACAAACCCTGTCATCTGCCCTGCATCAATTCTCCCATTCGCCGCAACCGCATCACGTGCACTCTTCCGAACTCCCTTCACCCGTGGCATCGTCTTAATCACACATTCCTCAAACATAGCTGCAGCATTCCCAAATATAAAATCCACCGTCCCAATGATATGACATCGGCGATACAAATGCCGCATTGTGCCAGCATGCAGTGTATCGTGGTGCCCCCGGAACTCCACGTTCTCCAGCACAGATCGATCGCTATCTGACCGGAACGCCACCGTCGCAGTCGCAGTGCCGTAAGTACCAAGCCTGTCAATCCCCACGCTCCATGAAGCGGTGATCACAGTAGCCCCCATGCCCTCTCCCACCATCAAAATGTTGGTCTTTTCGTTCGGAATTATGACATTTTCCTTGTATATACCTGCTGCGATGGTGATGACGAAGTGCCCAGCAGTGTAGCTCGGTGCCGCGTTGACGGCGGCTTGCACGATCGAGTAGTCTCACGGCTTGGCAGCCGGACTTGACTTGCATTCGGTGGCGTCCGGGCGGATCCTCGCCGGGAAGGCGGCGGCCGCGGAGGCGGAGGAGGGTTTGGGGTCTGCCGTTAGGGTTTCCGGGGTAAGGGAATTGAGGAAGAGGGAGGTGAGGGTGTGGGAGGGGAACGCGGGGAGGCATAGGGGGTGAGAGCAGTCGTACTGGTACTGGAGCGAGGCGGAGGCGAGGTGGAGCGCAGTGGGGAGGTCGCCGGACTCTAGGGACGAGAGCGCCGCGCGGAGGCGGTGGAGAGAGAGAGAGAGAGAGAGAGGCGCGGTCAGCGCACGGGTGCGTGTAGGAGGCGGGCGGCGGGTGGGCAGCGATGGCCGCGCGGAGGAGAGAAAGCGCGGCATTCCGGCGCGCGTCGCCGCGTCGGAGAGGCGACGAGAGGGGAGATGACGGTTTGCGTTCGCTTTTTTATCATTTATTTAATTATTTCCTCATTTTGCGAATTTTTTTAAAATCTTTTTTATTAATATTTTAAAGTAAATCTCTCGCAAACTTTATTTCCAATTCTGACCTCTTTGGTCACGCCACAAGAGGTGGCGTGACCAAACAATACTGTCACGCCATAAGAGGTGACGTGACCAAACAATACTGTCACGCCACAAGAGGTGATATGACCAAAGGTGCCACGCAAGCCTTCGGCCGTGCACCGTGCCAGCGCGGAGCTTGCGTGGCATCTGTCACGCGGGGCCTCATGGCGTGACTAGGCACATGGTCACGCCATGAGAGTTGGCGTGACGATGGGGACTTATACTCGGGCGGCCGGCCGTTCCTCATTTTTTCCTATCTTGTCTCTCTCGCCGCCGCCGCCTCCTCGCGCCACCGATGGCCGCCGCTCCTCGCGCCCTTTGAGAGCCGCCTCTCTTTCTCCCCGCCAGAGTCTCCTCCACGCGTGTCCCATAAGCTCTGCTCCCCTTTGCCCCGTCTTTGCTGCCTCTCCTCCTCCTCCGTGCCCTTTGTCCTTCCCCACTGCTTCTCCTAGATCGAGGTATACATTGTGAGACAATGTGTTGAAATGGGCGACAGTGTAGTATACATTATGCTTGATCTGTGATTGAGTAGTTGTTTAATCTCTAGTCCTTAGAGATATTGCAAAGAGGATCGGTTAGCTCATTGGATCGTTTGAAATACTCAATGATGATATTAGTCTAAATCTTCGAAATTGATGTGATAAGAGGATTTAGACTTGAGCTCTAATTGGATTACGTACTATTGTCTCTTGTGTTTTGCCGGTTTATTACTTTCGTGTGGATCGATTGTTTTGAACCTCCCGGTTGTGGAGATTTTCAAGAATTCAATTTGTGAAACACTCGTTAGTAAATTGTTGTTATTACCGATCTTGTGATCTAGTTATGTGAATATTCGAGATATGCTTATGTGATCTCGCTGGCCGAAAGTATATCCTGTAGTCGCTTGTTTGACACTTTGAGACAGATTAGTATAGTATTGTTTAGAGCTCAAAGTTTAAATCAATATTGTCATATTCAATTGATGAAGAGTATAGACTAAAGTGCTGTGATGGCCAAGGTTAAATCCTTGTGCAACTAGCCTTCGAGAGCCATATTCATAAAATTAAATCTGAGCTATATGCTGATGTTGTTTGTATTCAATTTGTGCATGATGAGCATTCTGTTCCATTTAGGTGGCTTAAAGATTTTTCTTAGTGTTATGTCATTTATGCCATTTAACTGGTTTTAGAATTTTGCTTTATTTATAATTATTAAGGCTGGGATTTTTTGTTTCAGTTAGTTGTAAGGTTCATCAAGTTTACTATTATTTTGTATATGCTAGAATAACTGTTGTGGTTCAGTGTGTTTTGTGTATGTCAGAATAAATCTTGTGTTTCAGTTATGTATGTTTTATTGTCTTGACCAACAAGGTGATAATCTGCTGGTTTTATATGTTGAGTATGGCTGCACTAGTGACAATTGTCTATGTTTCAAGAATTTCTGTCATTGGTAAATCATAATCAGATCGCAAAGGTTTCATGCAGATTAATTACTATCAAGTTTGTGAGGTCTATCGTAGCACTATCATAAGGATATTATATCACTTGTTTGTTTGCAATTTGACAATTTGTATGTGTGTTTGATTTTTTTTTGTTGAAGTTGAATTACCTGCTGTTATGTTTACAATTGGTTAAAAATATATTATGAAAGCATACAATGGATGTAAGTCATATGTATGATATTCCTCTGATTGTAAAGACGCCTCATCACCTTTCATGCTAGTTATTTGATGTGTTGTCAAATTGTAAGTTATTTACATAAATATTGCCGTGTGAAACTATGTGCGATTTTATATATGTGCGGGACTACAACTTTTTCTACTTGAAAAATGTTTGATTGTAGGAAACCGTACATGTTTGTGTGGTTGTAGAAGTCTCTGTGATTCCTGAGTTCCCACTTATCTACATACATGTGTGTACTATGTAGTCATTTTAGGATTAGTACACTTGTTTTAATTTTGCTTAGTATCGAATAGTAACAATACTACTTTCATATTTTGCTTAGTATAGATTAAAAAAAAATTAAAATCCTACAGTTATTTTTACTGGTGAATAATTTGAGGCCGGGAAGGTTCTCATGCTACAGAAGGGTTCGGAGGGGAGCTTCCAACGCTTCCGGGACTTCGCTGAGGTAACACACACTACGTTAAATTAACATGTCATCCCTTGTTATTTAATTTGTTGCAGTATACTTCACTATCTTTTTTTTTTGTTTAACCTTTTAGTTGGTTCGCCGCCAATGCCGGCGACTGGCCGCAAAGATGATCTGTGTGGCGGCAGCGGGAGAGGCCGTGCTACCTGGCCCGGCTCGGAGTGGCGCAGACGAGGCCGAGGAGGCCGGCGAGGACGAGGAGGGTGGCGCAGACGAGGACGAGGAGGAGGCCGGCGAGGACGACAAGGAGGGTGGCGCAGACGAGGCTGAGGAGGACGACGAGGAGGACGTCGCTGGTAGGATTCCCGACGAGATGCTCCTAAAGGACCTGGTTGGTGCACCGCCCCTCCCCACATGAGCTTCAGAATGACCACACCGCCAGAACGGCGTGATCATGTGGACATTAGTTCCAGAACGTCGCCGAGGGCACGTGAGGCCAACACCGATGCGAGGTTCACGCCGGGAATTGGGTCTTGGCCTTGGCATAATCGATTTTGTACAGTCCATATCGAATGGAACTTTCTATGGCTACTTTGAATGTTCAATGAAATGATATAAATGATGGTTGCTTCCATTGTTGTTTGAATGAAATCATTATCTGAATGTTGATGGTTGATTATTACTGTTCTTGGAATGAAATCATTATCTGAATGTTGATGGTTGATTTGCATGAGGCTAATGTGGATGATTCAGGTGAGTGACACTACCACGCCAGTGCAAAGGGCGTGACAAGGCAGCCCTGCCACGCTGGGTTAAGTGGCGTGACAGGACTTATGTAACATCCCCAAATTAATAAATGATAATTAGTCTGTATCTCATTAACATGCACAGTGTTTTTGAATCTTTTGCATCATTTATTGCACTTGGGTTTGTATTTCAAATGTATAAAAATAAGGAGAATTTAAAACTTTTGAACATGCATAAGTTTTTCTGGAGCAATTGCTTAATTTGTTGCTTTTGAAAATTTTGAAGTCAAAGAAAACATACACTTCAAATTTAAATTCCAAAAGAAAGCAAGAATAAAAGCTTATGAACATCATCTGAAATAATTTATTCAAATAATATAATAATTATCATAAATAAATATAATTTTTCCCAAATTTTTGGGAATAGTTTTAAGAATTTTTTTTTAAATAATCTATTTTTTATTTGAAATATCAAAAATATTCAGCGATATTTGTTTTTACAAAAATATCGTCTGTCGCCCAATGGTTGGGCGATTTGATCTGTCGCCGTAGGGTTAGCGGTAGTTCTGTCGCCATAGGGTTGGGCGATGGTCTTGATCGCTTAATAGCCGGGCGGCGAGCTAGTCGCCCAACCCTATGGCGACAGAACCATCGCCCAACCCTATGGCGACAGAGCTCCTTTTGCCTTTTTAATTATTGTTTAATTGAGTTAATGAATAACATTTTGTAGGTTAATTAAATTTAGCAAATCCATGTTATTTATTTTGAAAATAATAGTGTTGTCACGATGTTGGTTGCTCTGTTTGTTATTTTCGTAGAATATCATGGGTACGAAATTTGTCAGACTCGCAATAACATTTTGTGATCGTTGTATATTGTTGTAGTCGCGGTAAATTTACTGAATTTTGTGAGGACGATTGAGACGATAATGATATGTAAGTACAAAGGTAAGTGATATCACGATGAAGTCGCTCGAGCGTATATGCGTATGTAGGCACGTAGTCGATGTCATACTTTATGAAGCTTATCTGAGAATATGAGTGAAGGGGTTGAGGGCGCTCATTGTGATTATGACGATGGCCTAAAACATGGAGGATTCAATGTCGGTGCGAATGGTTCTTTACGGGATTGCGATAGAAGAGGCATACTTGCAATATAGTCTTGCTTTGATGGGTCTCCTAACCGAACTACATTACTGATCCGCAGACGGAAGCACGTTACACGTAGTCACATGGCATGATGGTTCGCTAATTGCTTTAGTCATGCTCGGTAGTACTACGGTACATTGTAACACAAGCATCCGGACTATGTAAGTATACATGCCTTTAGGGATAGTAAAAAACATGGGGTAGGGCGTGGGACTACTACGTAATGACTGAGCTCTGCGTGGACCGGGGCCATTTTCCTTCCTTGGCGATTTCGGCGTTGAACTCCTCGCCGGCCTTCCCTTCCCTTGTCGCGGAGTGTCCACGTCGGTGGTATATCAAGTCGTCCATATCCTGCGATTCCTTCATGTAAGTACACCGTATATTTAAAATTGTAAGGAGGATTTACATTCTTCATAACTCACATCGTCAATCGCATTACGCCCGGCGGCCGGATCTGTTGTGGCGGCCGACTCACCAAGATGAGCCTTTCCCTTACCCTTGTCGCGGATCGCCCACGTCGGGCCGGTATGTCGAAGTCGTCCATGTCCTGCGATTCCGTGATGTAAGGGCACCGTATAGTGAAAATCGTAAGAATGATGTTAATTCTTTGTAACTCACGTCGTCCATACGGATGGCGCCGGCGATCGGATCTGTTGTGGGGCGGCGGGTCAACCGCATGAGCCTTTCCCTTGCCTTTGTCGCGGATCGTGCACGTCGGTGGTATGTGGAAGTTGTGCATGTCTGCGATTGTATGCGGATGTAAGTGCACCGTGACGGGAAACCTTACGTAATAAGGATGTAAACTCTTCATAATCGCGTCATCGATATGGATTACGCCGGCGAAATCTTGGGCTCCTTCGGTGCCTCCTCAGCAGGTCCGATGCGTGGGGTTTCCACCGCGACGAAGTTCTCGCCCGCACCGAGTAGTTCAAAGATGTACCTGTTTGGATGAATGCCTGTCGTACATCTCCGGCCGTCGATCCATCGGAAGAAGTGGCGGCGCATCTCGGGCTGCCATTACGTGGGGATGAAGTTAAAATTTATGAAATTGAGCGTTGGGAGAGGAAAATCGACACGCGAAAAGAAACACTTACGGTGATGCCCGCATGTGTAGTACGCCTGCGTGCGGTGGTGTCAGGTGTGTGGATGAATGATCTCTGCCGGTTCGCCACACACACTTCGCGGATCGGAAAACGTGGTGGTCTTGGAGCATATTTCATTGATTTATCTGGGTATTGTAGCTGTTCCCTCTTCGCTTGAGCCACTTTTGCTTCTTCAACAACCTCGCGAGAAGTTTGCGAAGAGTCCATAGTTTGGGTATGTGTTATGTAGTGGTGTGGAGAGTTGGGTTTGGTTCAACCCTCTTTTATAAGCTCCATGGTTGGCATGATGTCGTTAATTTCATGCGAGTAGAGAGTCTTGTTTTTAATTACGAAAAGTCGAGGAGGCATAGTGTTGTCACGTCTTACTTTGCGGAGAAGTCATGGCTTGCTTTATGAGTCTTTGTCTTATCGGTCCGAAAAGTCAAGCGAGACAGAGTGTTTTCACGTCTTTCTTCTGAGTCTTGTCTTTTCGGTCTTAAAAGTGGGCGAGGTGGTCGGGGTTGTCAAGTCAATCAAAAGCCTAACCCTAAACCTAAACCCTAAACCGGGCAAAGTTGTCTCGTTTGGTATTATCAACGCCCAAAGTCATCTGTGTGGTCTTCTCCTCGCGCAAAGTGGCCCGTAGTCTTATCCTTTGCCCAAAGTCGTCTCCTTCGGTCTTATCATCGCGCAAAGTGACCCGTGTAGTCTTGTCATTTGCGCAAAGTTGTCTTCTTCGGTCTTATCATCTGCGCAAAGTGCCCGTGTGGTCTTCTCGGTTTGCAAAGCTGCCCGTGTGGTCTTGTCACCGCAGAAAAGTCATCTCCTTTGGTCTTATTCTCGCATAAAGCCGCCCGCTTTGTTAGTCTCCCCTCGCGGGCCTATAAAATGCACGCCCACGTTAAATTACGACCACTCGACCCTTCAAACCGTAGGAGGAAGAACCTTCTCCGTTTCTGATAACATACGATGGCAGACGCCAGGACCATCCAACCGGGTTCACCGGCGGGACCTTCTCCCGAAAGGATGGAGGACTTGGCCCTAACCACGGTTGATGCCCAACAAGCGTGTTCAACCTAAGTGGCGAAATGCGGACACGGGAGGGCGCTATCGTCGAGAGCCATAGACGGCCCTTTCGATGGTGGGCGACGTTTCTTCCGATGCCCATACTGGGGTAAGTAGTTTTGTTTATATTCTTGGTAATACATCGACCATACTAACCGTCCCTTGTAGCAGATGGCGAAATGCAACTTCACCCATTGGATCGATCCTCCCCATGAGCGACTGTTGTGCGGTACTGGATGTATTGTGGAACCGAATCTTTCATTTGGAGGCACAAATTGACGATCTGTCTGAGCAAAATGGCGACCTCCGCCAACAGATGCAACGAGAGGGCAATGAGGAGGTCGTGAACATAGGAAGTTCCTATGATCCCGCATGTCAGCCGTGCCAACCCTAGTCATATGTGCGTGCCACTACAACGACCCGACCACGTCCCGAGGCGCCTAACCGAGAACACTCTATGTGGGTTGCGAGAGGCACCTTCTACAATTAGGGAGGCGGGCTAAATGACGTCGCAAGTGTCCGTTCTGTATGCACTTATGTTGAATGTCATGAAGCATGTAACTAAATGGTGAACAGCGTTTTTGCGGTTGCCTTTTATCGAGTTGCCATGTTGTATCGATGTGTCGCAATTACGTTCAATCTCGTAATGTATGTAAGTGAATGGTGGGCGCGTCATTGCGATTGCCATTTATCGAGTTGGCTTTTGCATCGAGTAGTCGTGTGCATTAAGCTATAGGCGTTGATATGCATTGAACAAACATGCATTACATGAAAGAGTATACACAAGAACGCAAAAGTAATCCGGCATCATATATTAAGTGCAAAATTAAAGTATGACATAAAGAACAAATGTGCGGCCGGTCGCATCAACGCGGCCCTACTAGCCCCCAACCGCACCCCCATCCCTCCGCGTCGTCACCGCCTATCCCACCTCCGCGTCCTCCCCTACGGGCTCGCTTTGGCGCCTTTCTCTGCTGGGTGTCGGGCCTCGGCGAGATAGAGTAAGACGGTGCGAGCCCCGATCCGACGAGGACCGAGATGCGGCAAAGGGTGGACAACACTCTTGTGTGTGTGTCTGCTGCACCGATAAGCAGGAGTCGGACGAGAACCTCGGCGGGTGTGGGCCGAGGTGTGGGCGGTCTTGGGTCCTCGCCCACCAAAAGTCTGCGCGTCCTCGTCCGGCTCGTCCCGTCTGCGCGTCCACGTGATGCGTGTCCACATCGTCATAGGGCAATGTACCGCACAAAGAAAATATTGTTGGTTAATAAAAAAAGCGAAGCGTGATGACCAGCGAGACGTGACATACCCTCGGCTAGCGCCATGGCGTGTACATAGCTCTCCACACGGAAAGGTGGCACGACGTAGTCGCGACGCCGCCGGTGTCGGACGTGCTTTCTGCCGAGCTATCTGCTCGAGTAGCGTCGATGTCGGAGGTGCTTGTGCTCGAGCCCCACTGGTCACGCAGCGTCGATGTCGGAGGTGGTCTTTCGAGCTAGCTCGGTAACGTAGCGCGTCGATGTCGGAGGTGGTGCGCCGAGCCACTGGTCGGCGCGTCGATGTCGGGCGTGGTGTGGTGACCCTCCCGCTTTCTTTGTCTTCTTCTTTGGGATTCGGGCAAAGCGACGGACGGAGTGTGGACCAGTGGGCGTGCCAACCTCCGGAGCACGGTGCACGACAACGGGCGAAAATACGTCCGCATTCTTTGTCGAAAATGACGGAAAACTGGGGCGTCTCGTCGCGTGTGCCCTCCACACCTCCGTGAACCTCTGCGGCCAGAGTCGCACTCGCGTCAAGCTCGGCAACCATGCCCGCCTACATCGAAAAGAAGACACGGTGAAAACGTAATGGCGGATAACACAAGCCAAATTTTGGTGTTGCACGTAACGCATCACGTTGTGCACGCCCCGCGCTAAATGCACGAGTGCGTGTTTGCCGGTGCCGGGACACGTGGTGCGGGCTCGTCTGCGGCGAAAGCACGCAGCTCGTGCGATGTCTGCGGGCGCACCGGCGAATATATTGGTCATAGCTCGTGTGGTCGTGGGGATATCCTCCGCACACGGTCTGTAGTCGTCCTCCCACCGCGCTACCCACGGGCCCATCCTAATCCCCGCCAGGCGCGGCGGACTCCTTCCATCGAAGGCGCAAGACGTAACATGTAGTTAGCAGTCATGTGTAAGAAATGACAACAAAAACAACTCATGTATGCCGATTACTCACGAGTGCACGTTCTCGGGCACTGCATGCCTAACTGGTACTGGAACTTGCTGGCGTAGGCCGAACTGGCGCATCACACGATGCGCCCCGTAGTCCTCCACGAAGACGTCGAAGACAAGCACCCTGCGGGTCAGCCAATACTCTCGGTCTCGCAAGCACAACGAGGACAGGCCGTGGGGAGCGCGGGAAAGTAACTCCTCGGTAGTATGGCTCCCGGCGACGCCGTCCGCCCGTGAGGCGGTCGAATCGCTTCCACGAAGGGCTCAGTCGCCGTGTCACCGGACGTCGCGAATCGCACTCGCAACGAACACAAAGATATTAGGTAGGACGATCGGTAATATGAAAAAATGAGTCACGGGAAGAGTACGCATCGCCGCCGGCACTGAGAGAGCCCATCGTCGGTCGGTCCACCTCGTCTCGTTGTACATCTCCGGCCCGTCGGTGCGCCGTTGCCGTCAACAGGGGCCGTCCCGAGGCTAAAGCGCCAAACGACCACAATCGCAGAGGAGAGGACACCCATGAGGATGGAGTTGATCGGACTCGAGACACGACGCACAAGCCGCGATAGGTGGCGGCAAGTACAACAACCCCAATCGATCTGGGGCCCTCCCGTCGGCGATAGCCCTAGCGTCTGCGATGAGCCTCGCGTCGACGGTGTCGCCGTGACTGCTGGTGTACAGCACCCAACCAAACAGCCACAACAAGTACGCCTCCAGGTGGCGTGACACCGCCGCTTGGTCCGCGTGAGGTCCATCCGCTCGACACATGCACAACGGAAAAAATAGTAAGTCCCTTTACGGAAAGGACGGTAGCGACAAGACTAACGAGCGGTTGTGGAACACATACCGAATCGCGACAACCACCGCAAGGCGGCCCGTGCCTCTGTGCGTGCGTAACACCTTCCACGATGGCGGCGAGGGCCGAGAACGAAGGCCCCTAAGAACCCGGTTGTACACCTCGCAAGGTTAGTGGTCATTATGCCGCACCTTGCCCGTCCGTGTCATGCGGCGAGACCACTTGTCCAATGGTCGTGCCTCGATCCGATGGGAGAAGCACTTTCGATGTTCCTCGAGGTCCTCTCGCTCGGACCACCCGGTTCAGACTCGCTCCTTGGTTCCTCGTGTCCACGTGTTTCTCTTTGTGTTAGTCGGCGGCGCCCATAAGCGTCAAATTTGCTTAAATTCTTCAGTTACGCATAGCCACCTCTTGAATAGCTTCACCAAGGGTTGCTTCGAACTTCTTGAAGAAGTTGGCCCCAAATGGCGAATACACCATCGCTCGTCATATCCGGCCAAGGAACGGCTCCTCCGGGTCTTCTGAAGTTTTTATGGCCTTGACATCCCGGCGTGCGATCATGAATCACGCACACACCAGATTTAGCTCCAACAACTCCCACCTCGGATGTTGAAGGAACCACAACCACCGTGAAAATTCTCACCTTCGACAAATGCGATGGCTAATGGCGAAATTTGATTGTTGCCGTCAACGCCTATGGCGAAGGATCTGCCCTTGTATTTCCGGTCAAAAAGTCCGTCAAGCGAGATCACGGGCAGCATATGCCTAAAAGCCTCGATCACGGGATCAAGGCTCGAAGGCCCTATGCATTACTAAAAAACCTCGCGGAATTTTAGATGGCATGTCCTTCACAGCAATGTACGTGCCCGGGTTTCTCTCCTGCAGCACCTCAAGCATACGAGGAAGGTTGTCGTACGCCGCCTCAAAAGATCCAAACCGTCTTTCCATAGCCTTCGCCCATGCGCCACGCCTTCCCATAGCTGATCTTGTACTTGAATTTCTTCTCAATAGCCACCATAATGTGCCTGGCCTCCATATCCTTCTTCTCCACTATCTCTCCATACATCAAATTAGCTATGAATGTCGACGTTATGTTACGATGTCTGCACAAAACACTGCTGAGCATGCACGAGTGCGGCTCCACCTTCGAGACAATCCAAAGAGTCTCATACTTTGGTCTATCTTGCGTGCACTCGCCAAGGACAACCGGATTGCTTTCGCATTTGACGGTTATCTTGCTCTTAGCTAGATTTGATGACCAAACGTCCGCCGCATAGACATAGCCCACTTTTAATGGCATCCTGCAAGGATGTCTTATCGACAAACATTGAGTGCAACCGAACCTCCGTGGCATGGTACTCCCACGGCGATTCGTGCTTTCGTCGTGCATACATAGACCCTCGGCGTCCGTCTGTTCCATTCGGGGATGGGAGCTCCGTCCTCATCGGAATCGCCTCGTCGTCTTCTTGTAAAGCGTCCTCTTGACCAAGGCCATCCGGTCATCGCTTTCCATTTGATGCAATATGTAATCCCTATGCTCTCCTTCATCGGCGTCTCAGAGGCTCATCATGTGGTGCCCGATCTTCCTCTCCTATATGTAGCGCGTCGGGCTCATCACAAGCAACATTCTCTGAACTCTTCAGAACACTGACCCTCCCGTCCTCTTCTTCACCAACATGCCGCAACCGAAGCTGCTCATAACACCGGATTATATCCCAGTAGGGGGCCCCGCACGACTTCTTTTGGGCATGGTTGCACAAGTATCACACACTCATATCCACTGGCAGACATCCTTCTATAAAGGCCTTCCACACTTGCGTCTTGATCGGTCTTCTCAACTCCCGGTGATGTTCGTGGAAGACCGGCTCCAAAGCCCTTGTATGTCGACGCCAGCACACCTCGTGGTTCAAAGAGAAGCTGCGGGTCGACCAATGCTTCACATCTTCGATTAGTGCATTCTCGCCGTCCGGGTGTACAGAGTGGCTTCTCAAAACTGCTTAAGTCAACACCGCGACGGACCTTCACGAGCGGTGCCAACACCGTAATGCACTTTCAATGTAGTGGGTGCAGGCATGACTTATTGTATGGTCGCAAATATTTCCAACATTGCAATTAGTCATTTCATAGCATACGATATGCAAGTCTTGCTACATTGTAATTTACATTTGTAAGGCCCTTCGCCTATAAATAAACAACTACACGACAAAGATGATCAAGACATCATTCATTCCCTAAGGCGAGAGGCCGCAATGAGCGTGTGGTACCATATTGATTCAACCTAAAACCGAGCTATTCCATAGCGGGCATTATCAATTCGGACGCTAACTTGCAACCCAAATGCTACAAGTGGCATCCCGTCTTCTACCAATTACCTAAGTCGGTTAGTTCGTACTAATTTACTTCTACTAATTAGTTTATACAAAGTATTCATCCTCCTTATGTTTGCTTTTTTCGGATGAAATTGAATCGGTTATTATATCATGGAAGCATGCACTACATGATAGGAATATTAACTATGATTGTGCTTTAACTGCTGTTGGTGTTGGTATTCTTTGAAGTTGGCGCTCTAAGCAATCTGCGACTCAAAATAAACTTTTAGAAAACTAAAAGATTAAGTGAAGGCTCCAGAGAAGATTCCCATATTGAAAGGTGAGATTCTTGGACCCCTTGATCCTTCAATTTCAAATGACCGGTCCAAAACTCAATCCAATGAATCCATGAATTGCTTATTTGTTTCTTAAATATCAACCAACATTGCTTATTTGTTTCCTAATTTTTAATCATCTTTTACCACAACCGGTTGGTACCATTCAATTTCTCTTATTTATGTTTCCTTTGTGGCAAAGACTGACCAAATTCTAATGCCTCGGCAATGATGTGATATCTTGCTACATTTTTGTAATCGAGCATATCTATAGAAATATTTGGTACATACATAAGGACGTTTCATATCTATGCACCTTGAACAATTCAAAAATCAAAACTACATTATATGAAATTAAAAATATTATTTTTCAAATAAGATATGAAACTGAAATTCCTTTGTAAGAGAATTTACAAACTGAAATTCTACATATACTATTTATTTTGATTATGACTTGAATGCTTACATTTTTGGAATTTGATACATTAAGGAAAGTATTGCACTAGTACCGTATTGGAAAAGTTGAGACTCTTTAACTTGTGCATTGTTAAGGATATAAAATTGTATTAGTCTAGCATTAGTAGTATTGTGTTCCATGTACATTTGATTTAATATATAAATGCATCAATTGCTTCCGTCAATTCATAGCATGCATAAGCCATTTAAGCTTTTTAATAGAGAAATAGTTTCAATCATCCAATGCAAAACAGCCCTTAGATTTATCTATAAGTATCCTCTACCTCAAACAGACTCTTAAATTATTAATAATTAAAATCTAAAATACCAAATGCTAGTCACAAGACAAGATAACACATATTATATCACATTTTAGGAGTCAATAGATGATTTCCTAAACATACATAAATCCAATGGATTGCATGAATCTGCATCGTAACTTCATCGGTGCTAAAAACTCTCTTGTCATTATGCTCGGTGTTACCTTTTGTTTCCTATTTGTATTTGCGTTTTGGTGAAGGCCATCGTAGTTGAATGTCCAAGATCTATTTATTTTATCTTATTACTATGCGCTTGGTGTTTGAGGATTTTCTAAAGTTTTTTATCGCTTCTACCTACATACAAACCAACAAATCTACTTTTTTTTCCTAACTATAGTTTTCTCTGAACGCTACTTATACCTAGTATTTTAATTAACTAAATATCTACTTAAAAAATACAAGACAAAATAAATCAAACTTACCTCCTCGCAATCCAAATTTGTCTTCTCTTCTTCCTCTCCCTTCTCTTTTTTCTCCCTCTCCTTTCTTTCTTCTCCGTTCATGAACTGTTTAACCTCTGCATGAAGCGAATCGCTCATAGGACCGCATGGAGGCTATATAGGTTATCCATCGCCGCAGACCGTTAGGCGGCGAACATCTGATCGCTCTACGGTTGGCGATCAGATCCTATCGCCAACCGTCTGGCGGCGATCAGTAATAATTACGCCAACCGCCTCTGTGCGCGCTTAAAGCCGACGGTTGGGCGGCAGGCTTCGATCGCCCAACCGTTGGCGATAGGTCCTTGTCGCCCAACCATTGGGCGACAGACGATATTTTGTAAAAAAATATCATTTGGAATATTTTGATATTTCAATAAAAATAGATTATTTAAAAAAATTCTAGTTTTAACCCTCGAAAAATTCAAACACAATTCAATAACCTATTCCAAGTTTGAATTTAAACTAAGCAAATAAATCTTGAACAGTGATATTTAAGATTTTATTTGAGTACTAGGATGTCTCAGGAACGCCTCTGAAATTTTTCTAAATTTTTAGAATTTTATTACTAATTTTAGAGCCTCGGTCAAACTGGAATCAATTGAATTCAAAATAGTCAAACAACTTAGCCTGTTTGAACCATCAGGCCCGACCACCATCTTGTTCGGCAGGACCCGAGCCAATGTGGCTCAACCCAACCAGACTTAGTTGGTCTCCTCCCTCTCTCGCCATCGACGATGACCCCACTGTCATCACTTTCCTTTCCTCACTCGATCTCACTGTTCCTCATCTGTGCAGCGCAAGATGCAACGCTCGATCGAGCTCCTGACTCCACCGCCCACCACGGCCACTGCGTTCGCGCCACGAGGATCACTCGAGCCTCTTATACCTCCCCTGACCACCCTCTGTCACCCTCGTTCTCCTCACATCACCCTTTCTCTCCCTCTTTGCCTCCGCCGAGAAGAAGGAGGGGAGAGAACCCCACCGTCACTCCTCTCTGGCCAAGGACACCCCTTCGTGCTCCTCACTCATCTTCACCGGACTGGAGCTCACCGTCCTCTGAGTCGGCGGGAACGTGGGCGTCACCTTCCCCTATGGCGGGTGCGACCACCGTGTGCTGCTGTGCTCCTACGCGCCAAGAGCGTGCTCAGCTCGCGTGACCTTGTCATTCTTGTTCGCTGTGATGTGCTGAGCATTCCAGTGCGTTAATTGGGGTTTTTGTTCAGAATCGAAGGAGAGCGACGTGTTCTTCCCCGACCCCAGCCATACCCCGCCACTGTGTTTATCGCCAACTCCGCCCTGTCGCCGTGAAACTTCACCGCCGGGTTTTGCCGAGCTCCTCCGCCGAGCCGTTCCGGTGCTCCATTTGTCCCGATGACCCCTCGGTAAGTCCCCAGGAGGTCCTTGGATTCTTCTCCGCCCAATATTGTTACCTCTCTTCCACTAACCTACCTTGTCACCGTGCATGGATGTCGCTGCCTCATCCTGTTGTCGCCAGAGCTGAGGCCGAAGACCATCGGTCCCCATGCCCTCTCCTTCGGTGTCGCCCTAGCCCCTGGAGCCAAGAACCGACGCCCAATGCATGGAGAAGACCCGTCGCGACGCCGTGATCACGCACCCGACGCCCCTCCGCTTCTCGTCATCGCCGCGGGTTTTGCCGCCGTCGACCTCAACTTCGCCATCGAAGGTAGCCACGAGTCTCATGGTTCCATTTTGCTACTCGGCTACCTCCTTCGCCTCCAACATGGCGATTTCCGTCACTCCAAACCGGCGAGCTCTGTTATTTGTCTCTGAATACTCTCACTATTAAGCCGTTAACGGTCGACCCACCCATTTAAATCCATACTGGATCGCTAACCAACTTTGTAAATGTCGGTTAGGTCACTCTAATTGATTAACAAAGTTTAATATTGAAATTTGAGAGTAGCACTTTGTGTATAGAGATGATTTGTATTGTCTGTTGAATGAACTGTGAAGGAAGTCTGAAGATGATCAGAAATGACAATAGGATGGTGGCATTCCAATACAAGTAGTTAGAAAAATTGTGATTCATTTATCTAAGAGTACTGTGTTGACTTATGGATCTCTCAAATTTTTGTTTAACAATTTGGGTAGTTGATTTAGTAAGAAGATCAGTTAATGATACTTCAAATGGCAGAGTTCATCTCAATGATAGAATGTCTGAACAGAGAATTGCCTTATTAGGATTACCCATTTGCAACACCATTTATCGAAGGCTAACAATCTCTTGGTTGTCCATTAGTTCACTCCAATCCATTAACCAATTTGAAGTTTGATATTTGAAGATATTTTAGCTAGTAGCACTACAGTGGAGAAAGAATTTCTTTTGTAGGTTACTTGAGCAGTAACCTGAAGAATTTCAGAATTTGACAGTAAGCTACTAGCATGACTAAATCTAGTAGCTAGACTTTGTTTCTTGCTTCAACTAGTCAGATGGGCTTTTAGATATCAGTGGCAACCAAATCTAAAAATTTGTCATGAATGTGAAGTTTCAGAAATCATTAGGGAAGGGGAATAGGAAGAATGTTGAAGTGTTAGTGTAACCCTTGCTTAACCTGTTGTCTTTTTCTATCAAACCTTGTGTTGTCAGTTAAGTCACTCCCTTGAGCTAGTGATTTGGAAGATTGAATTAATAGCACTTAAGTTCAGAGAATTTGCTGTTAGAAAGGTTACAAGAATGTTAGTCTGAAAAATGTCAGATTGTTAAGGAGGTTAGCATCATGGCCAATTTCAGTAGTTAGCATAACAGTAAAGTCCCTTGGTGAGGTGATTGGTCAGAGAAGAGGAGTTGTTTAGGAGGAAATCTGAAATGTCAGTGAAACCACTTGTTAGCTCAACCCTTTTCTGTTAACTAATATGAGGAATATCTTTTGGCCACTTCAGTGAATTACCTAGTGAAGGATGAGTTTGTAGGAAGTTGGGTTAGTAGCTTTTCAGTTTTGAAGATTGTTCTGTGCAAGATAGTTGAGCAGAGAGTGTAATCTACAGTAAATAAGAATGGGCATTAGGTTGTACTTAGCATTAAGTCATAAGATCATGCTCCCAGTTAAAAATCCGCAATAAGTTGTTTACAACATGAAAATGTTTAAACTTTGAAAAATCATAGAAAAATCATTTTAGCTCCAAATGAGGTGAATCAAATTTCATTGTTCATCTCATGTGGTGCTTTGCCTATCATAAAAATTTCATGTTCACCACCTCTCTGGAAATTTTCACCAAAATATTTATTTCAGACGAACAGTAACATATAGCAATTTCTTTGGATTTTTCTTAAGATCTGATTTTCTAGCTGCCATAACTTTTGCATAGAACATCCAAATTGATTGATTCTTGTTGATAAATTCATTTAAAATCATTCTCTACCTTCTGTGTAAATTTCATGATTTTTGGATGACTTTGAAATTTTGGGTATATTCGGTGTTATTCGTTCTTATAGGTTCTTCTCGATTCTTTCGATAGGTTTCAACGATTCCATTGAATACGAAAGTGATCCTCTGTAGCAAGAAAGTTATCTCCAGCAAGGCAAGCAGTTTGATCATAAATATCCCATTACTTTCAAAGTCTAATACTTTGTTTACAAATTGTATGTATGCATGCTTTTTTGTCAAAGTTTATTTTCCCGATTAGAGGTAGTTATTCCTATTGCATGGTTGCCTTTAAAATGTTCATCCCCTGCCACTAAACATAAGGTATTAATCTCGCCGGTGAATTAGAGCCCGGTGGTTGAATTATGCTCTTTTATTGTCTTTACGGTGTCATGCTTAGAAATGCTTAGCTACCGGTAGAATTGGGCGGTTATCGACTTAGTCGATAACCTTGATCACACAAAATTATTATTATCATTATGCTCAGCACTTTGTGCTTTGTTACTTTGTAAAGTCAAAAAACTGAAACTAAAAATGAAATGTTTGAGACTTGGGCACAATGGTTGATGGTGTGATCTTATGGTGTGACTGGAATGGTGCCCGAGTCAATCAAGGACCGAGTTACTTGCGCCACCGTACCGAGCAATTTGCGTGCTAACCACATGAGAGGGATATGGGACCTCTCTTGATGTAGTACTTTGGCGTGTGTTAGCTCCGGGTCGCAGGAGGTTGTGTTGTGTTGAAAGAGGATTTATCCCATGTGTGTGTTGGGCGTGACGGGATGGGTTTGGTATTAAGTCCAAGTTCCCTACCCCGAGGAGCAACGGTAAGTTCTCTCTCTGCCGTTGACTCCGTCACAACGTATGGGGGTTTCTATTCCCATACGGGCGACTCGTAGTTAATACACAATATTAGAAACATCTCGTAGGACTCAGCTCTGCCGGCATACCAAAGGAAGTGTGCTTTATCGCGTGGCAAAAGGAGTGGTCTGGCATGTGGGTACATTGGCACACCCCTGCAGGGTATAATCTATTCGAATAGCCTCGTCCTAGGTTATGGACACGCTTGGATACGCCCCATGAGAACTAGACTATAACATTTAATTAAAACTTGATGTGAGTGGTATAAATGGGGAATTCATGCTATTGTTGTAGTGGCTATTGGGTTAGCCACTTCCAGGATGTCTTGTTATTATTGTTACTTGTATCTCGCTGTTTTTGTCAAATAAAAACATATTGTAAAACTACTTTAAATCTATTACATTATTGCAAATGAAAACTTGCTTTATGCTGAAAATGAGTCTAGAGCCTCCTCCACTTAAATAAGCTTGCATGTAGTCAGTATAGGTTTGTTACACTACACGTAAGTCTTGCGAGTACATTTTTGTACTCATTTTCTTTGCTTAATTAATTGTTGCAGAGAAGGTTGATCCCCAAGGGATTGACTATTGTGAGACCGACTTCGTGCAGGGTGACTAGCTTGGCGGCCCGGTCCGTTGCCTTGTAGGTAATGGCAAACCGTTTGGCTTTTGTTTATCGCCATCTTATGGCTTATGTTTCCGCTGCTACTTTGGTTATTTCCCTTGTCATTTGGCCAGTTGGCCCTACTTTTGTAATGTGAACTTGTATGTCCTTTAAGTTGTGCGCTTGTAATGACTTGTGTATGGAATGGATGCTTAATTTTGTATGGGGCATGTGTCTTTGTAATGCAGGAAGTACATATGCGCCGAGAGTCGGGATATTTGATTTGTAATGCTAGGGCCAATTGGATGGTTAAGTATTACGAGTTAAATACCCCGGGTTCTCACAACTTAGCCCCGGTAGTGATTGGCTTTTTTGTCAATGCCTCTGGAACAAGTTGCATTGTGGCGTGGCAGCACGTTTTTGCCACGCCACTTTAGACGGTGTGACAAGACAGCCCTATCACGCCGGGTTAAGTGGCGTGACAGGACTTAGCCCCGGTAGCGAACAATTTCTTGTCAATGCCTCTGGAACATGTTGCATTGTGGCGTGGTGGCACGTTTTTGCCACACCACTACCGACGGCGTGACAAGACAGCCCTGTCACACCGGGTTAAGTGGCGTGATAGGACTTAGCCCCGGTAGCGATTGGCTTTTTTGTCAATGCCTCTGGAACAAGTTGCATTGTGGCGTGGCAGCACGTTTGTGCCACGCCACTTTCGACGGCGTGACAAGACAGCCCTGTCACGCTGGGTTAAGTGGCGTGACAGGATTTAGCCCCGGTAGCGAACATTTTTTTGTCAATGCCTTTGGAACATGTTGCATTGTGGCGTGGCAGCACGTTTTTGCCACGCCACTACCGACGGCATGACAAGACAGCCCTGTCATGCCCGGGTAAGTGGTTTTACGGTGTTCAGGATCAGGGTTTTAGGTTTTTAGGTTCAGGGTCTAGATTTAGGTTTTTAGGGTGTTAGGTTTTCAGGTTCACGGTTTAGGGTTAGGGTTGAGGCTTATGGTTAGGGTTCAGCCTTAGGGTTTAGGCTTTTCAGATCGACTGGATAACTCTGACCCTCGCCAGGTTTTCAGATCAACGTGACAACACTCTACGTCTTTCTTTGCAGAGTCATGTCTTTTCGTTCTGAAAAGTTGGCGAGGCGGTCAGGGTTGTCACTGCGCAAAGCTATCCCGTCTTGTCTTGTTACTGCGCAAGGCTGTCTCCTTTGGCCTTGTCACTACGCAAAGCTGCTCCGTGTGGTCTTGTCACTACGCAAAAGCTGCGAAAGGGCCACTCAATACCCCGTCAGGTCTTGGCAACCCCCCGTGGGCTATAAAATGTGCGCCCCACGCTTTGGAAGGACCACTCAATCCTTCAAATCATAGGAATAATAACCTTCTCCATCATACACTAACATACCATGGCAGACGCCCAGGGACCAGTCCAACCGGGGTCGCCGAAGCAAGACCTTCACCTGGAAAGGAGGGAGGACTTCGGCCCTAACTACCGGTTGATGCCGAACAAGCGTGTTCAACCTAAGTGGCCGAAATGCGGACACGGGGAGGACGCTATTGTGCAGGTCATAAACGGCCCTTTCGATGGCGGACGGCGTTTCTTCCGATGCCCATACTCTGGGGTAAATAGTTTTGTTCAAGTTACTGCTAATACATCCTCCATACTAACCATCCCTTGCAGCAGATGGCGAAATGCAACTTTACCCGCTGGATCGATCCTTCCCACGCTTACTATGTTGCGAGGCACGTGGATATATTGTGGAACCGAATCTTTGATTTGGAGGCGCAAATTGACGATCTCAAGGAGCAAAATGATGACCTCCGCCAACAGATGCAGCGCGAGAGGGGCAATGAGGAGGTCGTGAACATAGGGAGTTCCTATGATCCCACATGCTGCTGCGCCAACCCTAGCTGCATATGTGCGTGCCACTACAACGACGGCCAGCCAAGTCCAAGGCGCCCAGCTGGAGAACACTCTATGTGGGTAGTGCGAGGCACCTTTCTGTACTAGTTCGCGGAAGGTCTAATTTATTTCCATTCAAAAAAGGCGCATATGTATCGTAGGAGTACTTCAGTTTGTTGCATCCTGCATGAGATTGTTCCTTATGCATGTAACCAAACCCTGTGCGCCATGTTATTCCAAGCTTTGTTATGAAGTATATTTTAATTCGCAACTTTAAATCTTGTCGTCTTTTCGCATTCAATTCTTCGCGTACTAAGGCATCCAAAAACATGACACAAAACGAGTTCCGAAAGTTTACAGTTTGGTCTACGACCACAAACCTATGATTCCAGTACCATGTCTACGCACCACCTATCATTCCACTACGATGTCTACGCACCACATATCATTCCACTAGGATGCCTACGCATCTTTCATCGGTGGTACTGTCTAGCATATGTGCATTATTGTGCCTCATGTTGTACCACAAAAAAATTAAAAGGATTGTGTTATATTTGGTTACGTAGAGAGGTCTCTATTTTCAAGTTGTGCACTGTTAAATGTTACATGTACATGGTGTTATGCATCACCGTATCTTCAATTGTTTTTGATCTTTCAAAACGAAGTCCCTTTGTTGGCTCCAAATCTATCAATCCAAATGAACAAACAAACTGGAATTACCCCCTATCACGCCGTGCTAACTGGCGTGACAATCCCTCTGTCACGCCACTAGTGGTGGCGTGGCCAAAGGTGCCATGCAAGCCCTCCACGCTAGCGCGGTGCACGGCTGAGGGCTTGCGTGGCACCTTTAGCCACACCGCCACTGGTGGCGTGATAGTTTGATTTAGTCACGCCACGGGAGGTGGCGTGACCAAAAGGGTCAGATTTGGAAATAAAGTTGGTGAGTGGTTAACTTTAAAATATAATTAAAAAAGGATTAAATAAAAAAAAAATCTCATTTTGAGGTGTACTAGATTGCGTTTTATTGAGAAGTGGGTGAAGTGTGTTTGAAGGCGCCTTTCTGGTAGGCGTTTTCGGAGGTGTGCTACTTTAACCGATAATTCTGATAAGAAACCGCTTCTTCAGTGGCTCGGTCACTCTCTCTGAGTCTTGTCGCGCTCTGTACAATTGTTCCTGTGTCACTGTGTGATTGCTGGGTGAATAGATGGATTTGGTCGCCAGGAGAGTTCTTCCTAGGCGCCCGCCTTCCTAGAAGTGCGTAAAATCACCAAGAATTCCTCTTCTGCTCAATTCTTGGGCTTCCGGTGGTGCTGCCTTTCCCGGATGCTCATGCCCGGCAGCTGTTTGTGGAAATGCCTCAGTGGTGGTGTCCTTTGCCAAGAAGAAGAGGAAAGTGTACAGTAGGAGTGATAATGGGCTAAAACCCAACCCAAACCCACCCCAACCCACTTTTATGCAGCATGTCAACTCAACTCAAACCAACCCACTACTCCACCTCCAAAACCCAACCCAACCCAACCCACATGCAACTTTAACCCAACCCAATTCTCTCAATACGGGTTCAACCCGTTTTCAACCCAAATTTCAAGAAAACAATACACTGGCAAGTATCTTCCAAAAGTTGCTATGAAAAATCTCTGCAAACAAAAAAAAAATTACTACAAGAGAAATGAATACATCGTTTTAATACTAACAAATAATTTGCACTATACAAATTGCCAGACATACAAATTGTTTAGTGAAAAGCTTTTTAATCTGGCAGGCTCCCTGAAAGACTATTATTCCCAAGAAACCCGAGTTTGGTATAGTTCAAGATGATGAAACATATGAATATCGGCTTAGGAAGTCCTTGTATGATGGATATAATCTCCGAAAGAATTCCTTACAAGAAGCCAAGCCCGCCTGTCAGTTCGGGAGGGATTGAGGAACTTGGCATGTGATATTGTTAAAACTCAAGTCCTGAGCCAATAAGACATATAGTGAAAAGCATGTCACACACAAGACATCCAAAGAAGTCGTTCTTGATAAAGGCATTTAGAGAATCGGTTTGCATGACAAGCCCGACCTTCTCAACCATCAAGGAACTAGTGTGACAGAAGAACAAAACACTTACAAGCTTGTCAATTTGGTTAGATTAGACAGACTTCTTTGGGATCGGACCTTGAAAAGAATTTCCTTGGAACCTCCTACAAGTTCATATTTTTAATTAGTACTACTATGAAATGTGTCACACTTACATTAGGAGTGAGGACCAAAAATGCCCTTGTCTTAATGCAAATTACAAGAACATATCGAGAAAAGTTATATGGTATAATTTCCATACATTTTACGGATAGGAAAAATTAGAATAAAATAATTACATGAAGCAATTAAAAATTAATCTTCTGAGTTTCCAAATTTGTCAAGTTCCCAAAATAATCGTATATTTTCCTAGTAAAATCATTATCGGCGCCCACCGCAAAGCGCAACAAAATCTATTACATTGAGCCTATGAAACTACATTGTACATAAGTAAAAACTGCGGTGGCTCTGTTTCGAGCATACATCATATTCCATTGTTAGTCTGGGTTACAGATTAATTAGTATAACAGCTACAGATGGCACTTAAAAAATCAAATGGTACTACCTGTCTCTTTGAGCTACCACCATCCGTTGATCTATGTTCCAACGCAATCTGCCTCTGTAAGGCACAAAGCATAAGTAAAATATATGCACAAAGCTCTAGTAAAGTGACAACGGTTACATTTATTTTTTGACATAGGAACAGTCAATGAACAAAGATCACATGATAAGAGATGTCTTAGTTCAAGTTGAAGAACCTCTAATACCGTCTTTATATATTACATCACTGTGAATAACCAGTGCATAAATATTACCTAGTGATACTGCAAGGAAATGATGATGAGAATGCTAACAAAAACATTTTTGTTTTTATATATTACAGCACCGTGAATAACCAGTGCATAAATATTACCTAGTGATACTGCAAGGAAATTAACCAGTGCATAAATAAAGAATGATGATGAGAATGCTACCAAAAACAGAAATGCTAACAAAGAATATTTATTATACCTTCAGTGTTTGAAACTTTAATTAGCCAATCTTTGGTGCAAACTAGAGCTTCAAGTGTTTCCGGTGATAACGAGCTTTTGTATCGCCAAGTATTCTACCACCACAACTAAACGCAGATTCGGAGGACATAGTGCTTAGAGGTATTGCAAGAAAATCTCAGGCCATAGCTGACAAGACAGGGTACTTTGTGGCGCTTTTCTTCCACCAACCCAAGATATCTAAATTGTCATCGCTTCTGTCAAATTCTTCTTCCAAATATCTATCAAGCTTCGACTTCGGTTCACGCCGCCTCACCCTCCTCTGGGACATATATTGAATAAATTCTTCTTCAATTCTTTTTTTCCCAAGAATAGGTGAACCCACACTACTCCTGGCTTCGCTAATATGAGACACCGGGTCTTCACCATTTCTCCTAACAAGTTGTTCATATTTTTCAAAGTACTTTTTCATCCAATCTTTAGTCGATTCAACATTTTTGTCAATGTCATCCTCGTTGTCACATACCTTTTGGAAAAAGAACTCCAAATAATCCATCTTTTTGGTTGGATTTAAGATGGTGGCAATAACAAGAGCCATGTTGTATTTACCCTCCCAATACTTATCAAACTTTGATTGCATTGCACCGGCCAATACCTCTAACACATCCTCAGTCTGCCATTCCCTATCTCTCAAAGCATGACGAATAGATAAGACCATCTTCAAGTACAGGTGTGATGTAGGTCTCCTATCTGCTGAAAATGCTTTTGTTGCCTCTTCGAAAGCTCCAAGAAAAGCTGCGATTGCCTCGGTGTTTGCCCATTCTTCATTAGTTGGTGAAGGTTCCAATTGTTCCTCAGCATATCTATTCAAGATAGCTTTGTATTTCAACGCTTCTGCAATCATTTCATATGTTGAATTCCAGTGGTTTGGGACATCAAGAGTTAGTCCAGACTTCATAGGAAGACCCATCCTATTTGCAATTGCATTGAAAGTCTGAATATGTGCAGGTGATGAATTAATATGCCTAACCAGATCACGTATCAATTCTAATGCCACATGAATTGGTCTAATGCCATCTTGAACCAATATATTCAGTATATGCACACAACATCTAACATGAAAATGTTGGCCAGCAAACAACATGTCGTCTTTGCCATTTTCTATCAAAAACTTACAAGCCGAGTTATTGTTGCTCGCATTGTCTAATGTTAGAGTAAACAATTTTCTCTTTATGCCCCAATCTGTTAGGCATTTGGTGATAGCCTCCTCAATTGCAAGACCACTGTGAGGATACTTCACATCCTTGAATTCTATTATCTTCTTCTTGAGGTTAAAATTGGCATCAATATAATGGGCGTCACACACATGTATCCTAAGTTACGAGCAGATGTCCACATATCCGAGGTCGAGCAAATCGAGAATCAAAGTTGTGAAATTCATTACGCAGACTCTTCCTTCATTCGCTCATACAAACTAATAGAATCATTACGAGTGTTAGGCGGCCAAAGACTCTAAAGGATGGTCAGATTGACTCCATCCATTCCTTAAAGTAAGGGTTGTCAAACTTTTGGAATGGAATCCCTGCATAAATACTAAACTTGGTAATTAGCTCACGGGTCCTTTGGGGATCAAAGATAAATGAAGCTTCTAATGGTTGCTTTTTCATAGTTGCAACAAACCTATTCCTGTCATTAATCTCAATTTTTGGGCAGGACTCGGCAATGCGGTTTCTAAGGCTGTTTGTGCCAGTTTTGTTGGTATATGTCAGCTTCAACTTACAATATTTACAAATAGCCTTTGGGACACCTTCAACCACAGCCAACTCATACTCAAAATGTTCCCAAACCTTTGCCCTCATTCTAGGTGTTTGTGATGAGGGCTCATCAATGGTGTCATTTGTGCCCGAGCCCTCTGACACTTGAGCAGACATGCTTAGAAACCTAAATGGACAAAAAAAATCAAATCAATTTGTAAGCTCAGTGGTTTTGAGGCTTTTGTTCTGTAAGGAAAAGCAAGACATTTAAAATGACAAATGGACACTGGAGAAAGTAACACTTACACGAGAGAATAGCTTCAAATCTTTCTACTCTTCGCTTTTTTGCAAGAAGTGTATTCTGCAATCTGCATGTATGCATCAGCTTAGTCGTCAGTTGCATTCTGTACATGTGAAATACAAAACTGATTAGGATTTTCTGCTCTGTATGAGTGATGAGATACCAGTACTTGATGGATTCAGTTAGAAGAAACAAAAGGGAGATACACATAACACACACACACACACACACACACCTGTCATCGACACAATGAAGGTTGCAGCATCTTATGCCAAAGAAGGCAGCAACAGATTGTTGCAGTTGAGTCAATTTTGTGCCAAATTTCTATCGCTGATAATTGATCACCTGTCACCTAATTCAGAGAAACGTCTTTGTTAGAACAAACAAAAACGCATGAAGAATATTGAGATTTTCACTGCTAAAATCACCATATATGCTATATAGACATGAGGCGATTTCTTGCATAAACACTACAGTGGAGGTCTATGCATTAGAAACTTGAAAGACATAATAGCCAGGTAGGACAGAGGAACAGGTATAGAACAGCATTGGTGAGTCCTGCTTAACTATCATATGGAAAGTTTTGGTCTCATCTTCACCAGCAAGCTCCTTGAGAACTTCATCGTCACTAGCAGTCACACGATTCTGTAATGGATCATCAACATAGCATCCGAAGAAAACCATTTTCGACATCCAAACTTTCCTCCTATTGCTGTTGTACTTGGCCTCCTCCCATGTCCCAGATGCCACGAGAAGGTAGACATAAACTGTTCTCAACTACATTTCTATATAGCATTCACATCAAATCGGATCAAGAACCAACAACATACTTAAATCTGACCAAAGGACACCATGAAGAAATCACATTACGCAACTACATCACTTCATCATAGCAAGCAAGCATGAAATCGATAAAAAAACGCAAACCCAAGGCAGATCAAGATTCCGGGACAGATACCTGAGGGATGCAACCAAGCTCAAGAAGAAGTGGGCTGAGGATGAAGTCGCGAGATCGGGACTCGGGGCGGGGAGGAAGGGCGGCGGCGGCGAAGTCACGAGGTCGGGACTCGGAGAGGGAAGGAAGGGCGGCGGCGGCGAAATCGCGAGGTCGGGACTCGGGGAGGGGAGGAAGGGCGGCGGCGGCGAAATTGCGAGGTTGGGACTCGGGGAGGGGAGGAAGGGCGGCAGCAGCGAAGTCGCGAGGACGGGACTCGGGGAGGGGTGGAAGGGCGGCGGCAGCGAAATTGCGAGGAAGACCGAGCTAGCGATGGTTTCTGCCGTGGGAGCTCGGGTCTCGGCCTCTCGGGAGTAGCTCGGAGTAGGTTACATTGGGTTCAACCCGTGGGTTCAATCCATGGGTTGGACCCGTTTCATATGCTATACTTTAAACCCACTTCAATCCGAATCCAACCCGTTTTAGAAGCCAACCCAACCCAACCCGACCCGAATTACAAATCAACCCGTTTCAACCCATCCAAAAAGAACCCGAATCAAAACCCAACCCATTAAACCCGAACTAACCCAACCCATTAACAACCCTAGGGTACAGTGACGATCCGCCTGATGTGGAGGCGACAGATGATTTCGTTGATGAGATGGAGCACGAGGAGGAGGAGGTCGACGACGATGACGGTAATGCTTTGCGAACTTTGGTGATGTTTCGTTGTTTTCTTTCGATTGGGAATTTTGGGCTCTGTCTAGTGTGGAGGAAGAAGCGTTGTTCGGGACTCTGCATTTTGGCTCCATTTCTTGCTTTAGTTGGTCTGAATGTTTTATTATTGTGAAACAGTTTACAAGGTTGTACTCGTTCATAATTCTAAATAGCCAAATTTTCATGTGCTTTTAAGGTCTGCTGGTCGAGTCAGGTGTAATATGCATGCCTTGCCGGTTTATTATAAAACATTCCGTCCGACAAAAAGGTGCGTTACATTATCTGTACACAAGACCGTATCGCCACAAGTAGTACTGCAATATGCAAACACGTTCCCATCCTTTCAGAAGCCATGGCTCTGATGCAGTTGCATTGCGCATAGTTTGGCACTCTCAATCACCCTTAATAGACCAAGATTCTTCAACATATAGAATTTTTTAGTTGAACTTGATACTTTATAATTGCAAATAGTTCAGACATGCAGTGATGAATTTTTGGGTTGTGAAATAGTTCCTACTTACGTCGAACAAATTTATGTACGAAATGTTCAATCTTTCAGCAACCAGCATACTTTTTCACTGAAGTAGATTAATGTATTAACAGTTTCAATCCATTGCCCTACCATGTTGTATCCAATAAAGTAGCTCTATTCCCCTAAACATGCAGACATAGTAGATGATGACGATGGCTATGAATCTGAAGATGATTTTGAGAGTGATGATGAACAAGACCTTTATGTAAGGCTTACATTTATCTGTTCAAAATACGATATTCACCAGATTTCATTGAGCAATGACCGTGCATGTGCGTCGACATTTTGGTGGCTGGAGATGGAGGTGCTGGTGGTGGAATATCACTTGCTGGCACATGGTGGGACAAGGAAGCGTTTGGCTTTGGCTGAGCAGGTCTCCACATCATTCGATGGCAACTTGAAAATTTACGCTTTTAAAACAGCTGCAAATTTAACCATCAGAGTACGCATCAGAAGATGTCCACTAGGTATATATCAAAATTACAGCCATATGCAGTACATACAGAGTTTGTGTCATGCTTATGTGAGTGTTGAAGGCTGAAAATGAGATGGGGTGTAGTGGGTCGAGAAAGTGGTCAAATTTTGAGGGGGTTTTAAGTTTCAATCATTTGTCTCAAGGATGAATTTTAGTAATCCAGATTCAGGCCTAGAATCAAAAGGCAAGCGTACAATAAATACACTGGAACATCACATATTTTCATGTACTCAAATGCATGTCCACAGAATATTCTCTTTTTCATTAGAAGGCAATGAACATTTTAGGAAAATATAAACAGGGATTAAGATGGTACTCACGTATGACAGCATAGCACATCATATGCATTAGTTGCAGAAATATTCAGGTCAAACCTGTCCATTTGTAGCCTTCTTTCAATTTTGCATCATTTATCTAAGATTTCTCATCAAGCACTTGCTATTAGGTATGGTTCTCCAACTATAGATGACATTGAAGCGTACACAATTGCATACCGCGCAAAGTTGGATGATGCAGAGTCAGCTGGCAGAATACCACAGAACATATCCTTGGAGGTACTGTCCCGCTATAATCATATTCAGAACTAGTTAAAGCCTCCTCTGGATACTCTCTGGAAGAAATTGATAGCCTCAATAAGATTTTGCTTTATGCTGTGCTTAGCATTAAGACATACTTCCATTAATCACGTTGAAGGTGTCATCCCCTGGCGTGGAGAGGGTTGTCCGTGTCCCTGACGAGCTTGAACGCTTCAAAGAACGGGCAATGTATGTCAGATACACCACAACAAGCGACGGTGCAGCCACGACTCAAGAAGGCGATGGCGTGTTCAGGCTCATCTCCTATGACATGGATCTGTGTGAGTGCACCTGGGGTATAGCTGATGTGAAGATAAACCGGCAGCAGGCAGGCAAGGGCAGGCCCCTGAGCAAGAAGCAGAGAGAATGGCGGCTGCAGATGCCGTTCGAGTCACTGAAGTTGGTCAGGCTATACTCTGAATGTTGACATGCTTCTTTGAGAAAATCTTTGCATCCATCTGTTGTATTGTAGCCCCTCAATTTGTCCAATTTTGTTAACGCTGATAGGGCCAGTGTATGTGCGTGCGTTAGATTGTTGTACCATCTGTTACATTCAATGGTGAGATGAGTTCTTCTACTACTCAAATACTCAATAGATAACACCTGAACTGTCCTGAAGTTTACTCACAAATGAGGAACTCTTTGCCCACCAACCCTGCTCTACTGTCCATCTTTACATAGTAACATGCAGTTGATTGATTCATCCATTGCTTAATTTCTCCTAGCTACTCCACTTGCCTAATTAGTAATCTCTTGTCAACGAGAATGGATTGCTTGTTCCAACTGAACAGGCTGTGAGTAGGAAAGCTCATCTCACTCAACAAACTATACCAGTCATTAACTAACCTTGTACATATAGCCAGGGGAATATTGATTCAGCCATAAGCACTTGTTTAGTAAAGTACTGCATAGTATTAGTATGCTGAGTATACATGTCATATGGATATGGCAGCAGCATCTCTGATGCAATTGGTTGTTTCTTGTACTGCACATGTGTATGCATGCATGCTAGTTGGACACTTGGACCAGGCCCAAAGTTGAGAATATGAGATAGACTACTCCTTTCTTCCCCACTATAAAAGTGGCTCAAATGTGCATTTGCTCCATGTCCCATCTTAATTCTTAACACAAAATATCTACATAGAAGAAAACAATCTTCTTGCTATATACACTTATACAGTAGTACAACCTCAATGGCAGGAGGACCGTATGTGAATCCCCCACCGCCGCCATCAGGCTATAATTACACTCCACCACCTCCGCCGCCGCCGTCAGGCAATTACACTCCGCCGATCTCACCGTCGCCGCTGACGCACATCACCGCCATCGTCATCGCCGTCCCGGTCGTGGGCTTCATATGTTAGTGTTAATCACGTCACCTGTGACGCGTGCGTGTCGTGCACAGCGAGGGGCACATAATTAGTTTGCTATCTGTTAGTTAGTTAGTCAGCGATTGCATGTAATTTTTAGCGCTTAGAACCGCACACGACGTGGAGGTGTTGGCTGTGAGCGGCAATCGTGGAGTCATTGGTCGTTAGCGACAATCGTGGAGTCGGTTGGTTGTTAGCGGTACCGCATGTAACTCTATAGATAAAAGGAGAATACAAATAGACAAAAAGTCGAGTTGGTTTTGCGGCGAAAACTCCCGCCTCTCTGCGTTGTTTTCTTCCTCGCTTCCGGTCCGGCGTGTGTGTGTCCACCGACAACAAGTGGTATCAGAGCTTTATTACTTCCGTATCTGTAAGGATGTCGCAAGATGGCTCGAGGTCGCCGTCGAGGTCCAAGTCACCGCCAAGGTCCAAGTCACCAAAGCTTCCTCAGACCCGCGATAACAGCAGCAGCAGTCGCGGCGGCAATGGCCGCGATCGGGCTGTATCGCGGGTGGTGAGGGAGTCGGGGGGCTCGGCGCAGTACCCGATGCTGATGCGAACCAACTACGGAGACTGGGCTCTCATGATAAAGGTCATGATGCAGGCACGGGGCCTGTGGGATGCAGTCACGTATGACGACGCTGACTTCCATGAGGACCGCATGGCGCTGGAGGCGATTCTTCGAGCAGTGCCACCAAAGATGCTCTCCACGCTCGCCATCAAGGAGAGCGCCAAGGAGGCATAGGATGCCATCAAAACCATGCGCATGGGCGTAGCGCGCGTGCGCAAGGCTAAGACTCAGTCGCTCCGCAAGGGGTTCGAGAGCATTGTATTCCACGACGGCAAGTCGGTGGACGATTTTGCCATGAGGCTCACCGAGCTCGTCAACAACCTCCACATCCTCAGTGACAAGCTCGACGAGGAGAAGGTCGTGGAGAAGTTTTTGCACGTGGTACCGCCCAGGTACTCCCAGATAGCATTGTCCATTGAAACTCTTATGGATTTGGACACGCTGTTTGTGGAGGAACTGACTGGGCGACTCAAGGCCGCCGAGGATCGTCTCGACCTTGGCAACACAGGTGGCTCTGGGAGCCGCCTGCTCCTCACCAAGGAGGAATGGATTGCGCACATGAAGAAGCGCGAGCAATGCGAGAACTCCTCTGGCAGTGGAAAGCCAACTGGCGACAAGGCCGACGATGGCGGCGGCGATAAGCGCCGCTACAAGCGCCACGGCAAGGGCGGCGGCAAGGACGCCGAAAAGGGCAAGTGCTACAATTGCGGTATCTACAGGCACTTTGCTCATGAATGCCGTAAGCCACGCCGCGAGCGTAAGGAGGAGGCCAACCTGTCGCGTGCTCAGGAGGAGCAACCAGCCCTCCTCATGGCCGAGCACCATGTGCTCGTGCAAGCGACTGATGGCGCGCGGCAGGAAGCAGTGTTCCTCAACGAGGAGAAAGTGTTCCCGGTGGACGCTGGGAGTGACGTGTGGTACCTCGACACTGGCACCAGTAACCACATGACCAGCAACCGGTCGATGCTCACGTCGCTCGATGAAACGGTGAAGGACACCGTGAAGTTCGGCGACGACTCGGTGGTAGAGATCTGCGGCAAAGGCGCTATGATGTATCAGTGCAAGAACCAGGAGCACCGGGTGCTCACCGAGGTATACTACATACCACGGCTCTGAAGCAACATCATCAGCTTCGGACAGCTCGACGAAAGCGGCTACAAGATCGTCATCGAGGGCGGGGAGCTGTGCATCTTCGATCGCGAGCGATTGCTGCTGGCTGGAGTGTTGCGGTCCAGGAACAGGCTATACACATTGGCCCTGAACCTGACCGCACCAGTGTGTCTGCTGGCAAAAGCAGACGATGTGGTGTGGCGCTGGCATGTGCGCTATGCCCACCTACACTTCCGCGTGCTCCACGATCTCACCGCTAAGAAGATGGTGGATGGCGTGCCCATGATCGATCGCGTGGAGAAATTCTGCGATGGCTGCTCACTTGGCAAGCAGCACCGGGCTCCGTTCCCTTGGGCTTCATCTTATCGTGCCGAGCGAGGACTGGAGCTGGTGCATGGCGATCTATGTGGCCCCATCACACCTGCTACACCGAGCGGTAATCGGTATTTTTTGCTAATCGTGGATGATCACAGCAGGAACATGTGGGTGGAGATGGTGAGGACGAAGGACGAAGCATTCAGGTTCTTTCGTAAGATCAAGGCGCTTGCTGAGAACGAACGCAACGTCAAGCTCAAGGTGTTCTGCACAGATCGTGGCGGGGAGTTCAACTCCATCGAGTTCGACGACTATTGCGATGAGCATGGGATCAAGCGGTACACCACCGCTCCCTACTCACCACAACAGAACGGCGTCGTGGAGCGCCGGAACCAGATGAATGTCGAGATGGCGCGTAGCCTGCTGAAAAGCATGCACGTGCCGGCTGTGTTCTGGGGTAAGGCGATGAAGACCGCCGTGCACATACTGAACCGGGCGCCGACGCGGAGCCTTGACGGCATGACGCCGTATGAGGCATGGCACAAGCGGCGCCCCAATGTGCGCTACCTCTGGACGTTTGGATGCGTTGCACACGTCAAAAAGGTCGGGCCCGGCATCACATAGCTGTCGGACAGGTCAACGCTGATGGTATTCATCGGCTACAAGGAGGGTGCCAAGGCCTACCGCATCTATGATCCCAAGATGCACAAGCTGCACATCACCCACGACGTTGTGTTCGAGGAGGAGAAGCAATGGGACTGGGAGGTGATGTCCATTAATCGTGCTCCCGGCGCCATGGACACGTTCACCATCGAGTAGACCACCGAGCATGTTGCAGATGGCGCTCCAGTGAACGGCGACGACGGCGCGGCGTCTACATTAGGCGCAAGTCCTGTGGCACTGCAGACGGCAGAGCCACACACACCGGCCACTCCTCCAGCGGCTGCACCAACCGGCGTTGAGTGGGTCACCCCACCCACTGATGCTTCGCATGACTCAGAGGGTGCGCCGCTGCGATACCGGATGGTGTCAGATGTCTACGACACGACATCGGTCTATGACGTCGACTACAGCGGCCTCTGCATGCTGGTCGCCGAGGAGCCCGCAAGCGTCGAACAGGCACTCAGGGAGGCGTGCTGGAGGTGCGTTATGGTGGATGAGATGCGTTCCATCCATGAGAACGCCACTTGGGAGTTTGCCGCACTCCCGGTGGGACACCGAGCCATCGGGCTCAGGTGGGTCTTCAAGGTAAAGAAAGATCCAGAAGGTAACATTGTCAAGCACAAATCTCGTTTGGTTGCAAAAGGCTATGCTCAACGACAGGGGGTGGATTTCAACGAGGTGTTTGCATCGGTGGCACGCATGGAGACGGTGCGCGTGCTGATCGCCCTGGCGGCACACGGCGGCTGGGAAATCCACCACATGGACGTCAAATCGGTGTTCCTCAATGGTGAACTCGCCGAAGAGGTGTACGTGCAGCAACCGCCTGGCTTCGTCGATGACAAGCACGGGCACATGGTGCTCAAGATGCACAAGGCATCAGACGGTCTGCAGCAGCGCCGAACTTGGAACTCAAAATTTGGATAGCTCATTGGTGACACTCGGGTTCAACGCAAAGAAAATCGAGCACGCAGCGATGTCTGGGAGGGAAAAGGGCGGGACTTTCCTGCTCGTTGGGGTGTACGTCGATGACTTGATCATCACTGGGTCAAGAGTCGACGACATTGTGAGGACCCCGGTTTATTTAGCTTGTAATGTTTAGTCATCCATTGACCCTAACATCACAAACAAAATAACCCGTGTCTTCGAGATATGTATACTTCCTAGAAATGCAGTATACACACCCCTTTACAAAATTGTGCATCAATATCATTCAAGACATAGAACCAAAGCACGAGCTAGAATAAAACAACGACATATATAATATAGAGAGAGTTATTACAAAAGGGGCCGACCGGCCAAATAACAACTAAGAAAGATAACACAGCGGAAGCAAAAGCCATAAGATGGCGATAAACAAAAGAGAGCCACAAGGTTTGCCTTTAGGCCACAAGGCAACCGACAAGACGCCTAGCTAGTCTTCCCAACCGCAAAGACATCTCACAAAAGTAAAGCCCTTTGGGCTCTACCTCCTCTGCAACAAAGTTATTAAGCAAAGCAAATGAGTACAAAAATGTACTCATAAGACTGACGATGTAAGGGTAATGAGACCTATACATATGCTACATGCAAGCTTTATTTAAGTGGAAGGCTTTAGGCTCATTTTAGCATAAAGCAAGTTTTCATTTGCAATTTTAAATAGATTCAAAGCAGTTTTGCAATTCATTTTTAATTTGCAAGTAACAACGAGACAAGTAACAATAATAACAATAGATAGATGACAACAACAATCCTGAAAGTGACTAACCCAATAGTCACCACAACAATAGCATGAATTACCCATTCATACCACCCATGTCAAGTTTTAATTAAAAGTTATAGTCTAACTTTCGAAAGACTTCCCCAAGTGTGTCCATAACCTAGGACGAGGCTATTCGAATAGTTTTAATCCTGCAGGGGTGTACCAATGTACCCACACGTTAGACCACCTTTTCGCCAAGCTATTAGCACACTTCCTTTGGTGTCTTGCAAGACGCACTAAGTCCAACGAGACCTTTCCAATCTTGGGTGTCAACAACGAGTTGCCCATATGGGGATACAACCTCCCCATACGTTGATGCAGAGTCATCAAAGATGCTCACCCCCTTTATACGGGTGGTGCTCCTTCCAGTGGTTAAACCCCACTACTGCTCGTCCAATAGCCCACCATGCAACTCGAAGCTAACACCCGCCAAAGTACTTAGCCAAGAGAGGTCTCATATCCCTCTCATGTGGTTAGCACGCAAAAATGCTTGGTTTAGTGTAACAAGATGTTCGGTCCTTGTTGACTTAGGCACCATTCCACAAACCAACAATCACACCATCATCCATTGTGCCCAAGTCCAAATAGTTTTCATTTTTAGTTTTGTTTTGACTTTACAAATTATCAAAGCACCAGAGATGGACATAATGGAATAATAATTTTTGTGTGACCAAGGTCATCGACATAATGTCAACAACCGCCCATTTCTACCGTTTGTCTAAGCATTTCTAAGCATACCAACATGTGATCTACTAAGTGATGAGAGCTCATCCAACGAACTCTACATCACAGCAAGGTAGTCCTAGGCTTAGTAGTAGAGAATGAACATTTACCTACAGGGTATGCATCTATAGGATCACTAAACGATATCATTTAACAACAAAATAGCAATGCATACATACAAGTTAAACAAAGTATTAGACTTTAAAGTAATAGGATACAAGGGATATGATCAAACTGCTTGCCTTGCTTGTTATGCTCAGTTTGCTGCAGAGTATCGCTCACGGGATCAACACACTCGTCGACACCTAATCGAAAAGGCGAAAAGAATCGATAAGAACGACGAAAACCAAAAAGACACCACAGCCAACTTGCTCCAAATGCTCTGAAATTTTAACAGAAGCAAGAGCAAGATTTTTAGAGAATTTATCAATAAGAACCAATTGATTTGGATTCTCAATGCAAAATATATGAGCAAAACAAAACTGCTCAGCCTCTAAAAATGCAAACTACTACTATTCACCATAATTAAATTATTTAGCAAAAATTTCTAGAAAGGTGGTGCAAGTGAAATTTTTACAGTAAATCAAGCACCTCATAAGATGAACAACCCAATCGGATTCATCTCATTTGGAGCTATTATGCACTTTCTATAATTTTTCAAAGACATGAAAATGAGCACAACTAAAATGCACCCACAATTCTTTTGAAAATAGTGACATGCCTAAATCCTATTCCACCATTTAGTGCACTAATAGAGGAAGCCAACAAAGTTGGATTCACTCAAAAAGGATCTATAGAGAATTACTTATGCATTTTACAAGTTAAATGAATTTTTAAAGTAACATTTAAAGTCTATTTCTAAACCAATTTGCAAAAACCATTTTCTGGAGCCGAACTGAGCTCACAACCATTTTTAGATTAGAGCCCAGATCAAACCAGAGCTAACCAAATTTGAATCACCTCATTTGGATTAAAAATGAATTAGTTATGCATTTTCAAAGTTCTTTACCTTTTTCAGTTCACAAATAAGTCCTTCGGAAAATTCCTAAAAACCATAACAAGGCGGGAGGACATGAGCCGTTGATTCTCAATCGAACGGCCCAAGACCTCCGACCTTGCGCTACAAGCATGCCAAATAGGAATCGAGGGCGTGGTAGTGGATCACGGATCCAACGGCTTGTGTCTCGCGGCGGCCTTGGCGTTAGGATCTTGCGTGCGCGAATGGGGACAGAGGTCGTGGCCGTTGATTCTCAATCGGACGGACCAAGACCTCAGCGAAAACACGCACGTGCCCTCGCGAGCTCGGAGAACGTGGGCCGTGGATCCTGGATCCAACAGCTCACGACCTGCGGCATCGCGCGCGGCGCGTTTGGACCTTGCGCGCGTGAACGGGGAGGAGGTCGTGGCCGCTGATCTCGCGATGGACGGCCCACGACCACGCACCCAGCGCACACGCGTGCCGACATTGATTTAACCCAATGATTAGCGCGGATAAACATGGAGATTGAGCATTAATGATGTCCAATTACGACAACAGCCCGCTCCACTCGCGTCCGACAAAACCCGAGGATGTTCCACGGCTTGTCGCCGGCGAGATGGGTCACGGCGGCTCACACTGAGGGCACCGACGTGTCCACAATAGCCGTGCGCACCAGAGGGTGCCACTCACACCGACGGCGACGGCCCAGAACGGTGGCGAGCCAGAGGTGGGCGGCGCGATGACCAAAATGGCCGAAAGCAACATATGAATAAAAGCTCCGCAACAATCCATACAGCGGGTGCCCAACATCTAGAGGACTACCAGGAGGTTACCTGGCGGTCTTGGAGGTGCTGAGGAGGTCGGAGGAGAGGAGGACCGGCGATGGTGAAGAAGGGGTGCTCCACGGCCAAAAGCTCCAAGCTCCAAGTTAGGCCACCTCTGCAAATGTCCCAACCAATCAAGTTAGGGTTTTTGTCACAGAGGGTAGTGGCTTAAATTGAAGCAAAGAGAGGAAAGCCCCAGGGACCCTGTGCCACCGAGGAGCTCCAAACTCAACAATGGTAGTTTGGGGGAGGTCTGTGGAGAAGGAGCTCAGCCAAGCACAGTGGTGCAAGCCTGAGCTCAATGGTGTGTAAAGGAAGCCAAGGGGGAAACCAAGGGGAGGTCTTATAGCTCGGGGAGGCAGAGCTCATGAGCTAGGGCTAAGCTCCATGGTGAGCTTAGCCCATGGCTCGGTCCATGGCTCCACCAAGACGTGGAGGTGATGGGGGAGCAGGCCTGGGCATGGCCTAGGGGCGGAAAGACTGACATGCAATAAATCTTGCAACAAAGAGTCATTGGGGACGTGACAGTCATCGACCTCCTCCTGCCATGGCGCCGCAGCCTCCCAAGCTAGGAGAAGAACAGGACCTCACCTCCACCGTTGGATAAGCCCACGGGGAGGTCGTGACCCTCAGATCCGCAACGGTGCGATCTGGAGAGGCACGGGGGAGGTCTTGACCACCGAATCTGCATCGCACGGTGGCACAAAGAAACGGGAGGTCGCAGTAGTGGGATCTCCATCGCACGCTTGTTCTTGAAAGGGGAGGTCGCGCGATAAGGGGATAGGAGGTCCAGGCCGTTGGATTGCGATCCAAGGGTGCGGAACCGATGGGGAGGACTGGACTGCTGCGCGCGACTTTGATAAGCGATGTGGAGGTCATGGCCTTTGGATTTTCATCCAAGGGCACACAATGATGAGGGGAGGTCATGGCCATTGGATTTACATCCAAGGGCGCACAACATTGAGGGGATGTCGTGGCTGTTGCGCACAACATAAAGGAAGGTTGTGGCGGTTGGATGTTGATCCAACGGCACACCACGATGAGGGGAGGTCATGGGCGTCGCGCATGACACAAGGGATGTCGTGGCTGTTGGATTTTGATCCAACGGCAACGAACGGAGGTAAGAGGTTAGGACCATTGGATTTACATCCAAAGGTACTGAACAGAGGAGGGAGGTCGTGGCGGTTGCGCACGACGCGGAAAAGAGGTGTGGAGGTCATGGCCGTGAGATTTCCATCTAACGACGATGAGAAGAGAGGGGAGGTCGTGGCCACGAGATCTGGATCTGACGGCGACGAGATGAGAGGGGAGGTCGTGGCCGTTGATGTTAATTCAACGGAGCACGACCTCGCGCGGGTGGGAGGTCTGGTGCGCATGATAAAGAGAGGAGGTCGTGGCCGTGGATTTTGATCCAACGGCGCACAACACATGGCAGAGGGGGAGAATTGGTGCGTTTGCTAAAGGAGGGAGGTCATGGCTGTGGATTTTGATCCAACGGCGCAAGACCTCGCGAGGGAGGAGGACAGGTGCACTTGATAAAGAGGGGAGGTCGTGGCCGCTGGATTTTAATCCAATGGCTACGACCTCACGTGGGGGAAGGTCTGGCCGAGGTTGATTGTGGCGGAGGTCGTGGCTAGTGGATCTGAATCCAACGGCTACGACCTCGCGCGGGTGGAGGACTTAGCGGTGAGCTGGGGACGAGGGTTGGGTTCGACCCACTTGGAAAGTGGCTCGGGCCCAAGGAATAGTGCCAGCTTTGAATTCAAATTGAAGGCTGAGGTTGGAGGAATTTTTAGAGGTAGCAAACTAACTCCAAAAATTCTGAAATTTTAACTGGAGCTTCCTCACTCTAGGATTAACCTTACATAAAACTTCCAGAGGTTTTTGTGCACTATATTTTTCTCAGGAAATTCATCAAGGCTGTTCTAGGGTTTGTCTTAACTCCAAAATTATCAAACAAGGTTTAAAACTTATGAAATTTTCCAGAGGGTTTCCAAATCATCTCTAGAACCTAGGAAAAATATTTCCAAGGGTTGGCACAAGATTTGTGATAAAGTGGAATAAGGGTTTGACTTTAGTCAACAGGAGGTTTAGGTTTTTGAACTCCACAACTCTTGACTAGAATTATGGCAATGTTCAAGAGTTTTAAGATGTGAGAAAAAGTTTTAATTTCTACACATTTTCTTACATTTGAAACACACACCTGTTTATACATTTGGGATGTTACAGACATCACCGAGTTCAAGGACCAGATGATGAGCATGTTTAGCATGAGCGACCTCGGTCTTCTGAGTTACTACCTCGGGATCGAGGTGAAGCAGGCTGCTGGCATGATCACTTTGTGCGGTCTTACTCGCTTGCAAGGTCTTTGCCGAGTCGGCGAGCATGGCTAGATGCAATCCGTTTCTGACGCCGATGGAGAACCGGCTGAAGATGACCAAGAAGGACAACAGCGCTGCAGTCGATGCCACTGAGTATCGCAGCGTTGTCGGGAGCCTATGCTACCTGGTGAACACCAGGCCCGACATTGCCTACGCTGTGGGCATTGTCAGACGTTACATGGAGGCGCCCACTTCACAGCACATGGCGGCCGTGAAGCACATCCTACGATACGTGAGCGGCATAGTTGGCTATAGATCTTTGCTCAAGAGGCGTGATCTTGGCGGAGCCCGAGTGGTGGGCTCTGATGGCGACGACTCATTTGGCGATGTGGACGATCGCAAAAGCACCTCGGGGATGGTGTTCTACCTGGGTGCTAGTCTGATCACGTGGGCATCGTAGAAATAGAAAATTGTCGCGTTCTCATCTTGTGAGGTGGAGTACATCGCGGCGGCCGCGGCAGCATGCCACGGCGGCGTGCCAGGGAATGTAGCTCAGCAGGCTACTCGGTGACCTGACGGGCGCGAAGCCGAAGAGGGTCAAGCTGATGGTGGATAACAAGTCTGCGATCGTGTTGTGCAAGAATCCGGTGCACCACGACCGCAGCAAACACATCGACACAAGGTACCATTTTATTCGTGAATGTGTTGAGGATGGCAAGATTGACGTTGAGCATGTGAGTACTGACAAACAACTTGCTGACATCTTGACAAAAGCCCTTGGTCGTATCAAGTTCATGGAGATGAGACAGAGGCTTGGCGTGGTAGAAGTAAAGTCTGGACGCCATGATTAAGGGGGTGATTTGTTAGTGTTAATCACGTCAGCTGTGACGCGTGCGTGTCGTGCACAGCGAGGGGCACTTAATTAGTTTGCTATCTGTTAGTTAGTTAGTTAGCGATTGCATGTAATTTTTAGCAGTTAGAACTGCACATGACGTGGAGGTGTTGGCTGTGAGCAGCAATCGTGGAGCTGTTGGCTGTTAGCAGCAATCGTGGAGTCGGTTGGTTGTTAGCAGCCGGCTGCATGTAACTCTATAGATAAAAAGGAGAATACAAATAGACAAAAAAGCTGAGTTGGTTTTGCAGCGGAAAACTCCCGTCTCTCCTGCGTTGTTTTCTTCCTCACTCAGTCCGTGCGTGTGTGTGTCCACCGTTCAAGAGCTTGCTTGCGACAACATCATATGCCTAGGGCTACTCGCCACCCTTCTGTTCGTCCTTTTCAGGAGGCGGTGCCGCCGGTGCCAGGAGGTAGCGAAGGTCGACGAGGTGGAGGACGTGGAGGTCAAGGTGACGGAGCATGTGCGCATCGTGGAGGGGGTCGTCGGCGAGGCGTCCTGCGGCTGCGACGACTACGCCGTGGCGGGGGCGGCGGCGGCGGTGGTCCTCGAGGATGACGTCAAGGTGAAAGAGCACATTGTCAGGATCACCGAAGCGTCGGCTCGAGAGTGACCGCCTGACCGGTGCTTGCGTCGCAAATTCGCAGTAATGCGCGCAATATATCTCTGTCTGGGTTGGTGTGCTGCATGCATGCATGGATTGCTTTGCATTATGTACGTGTGTGGATCGGTGCATGTAGTTTGATTGATTAAGCTGGGATCAGCTAATGATGGTGATTGGCTTTTTTGTCAGGCTTATAAAAAGCTTAAATCAATTTAAGCCTAAAAGTTATAAGCCATGGGAGAGGTGCTTTTTTTGGCTTTTGCGGAATAGAATATTTCTTTGCCACCGAATTTTGTTAAAATTACCCTTAAAATGTCATTGGTATATAATTGCAAACCGTTTCGGTTTTTTCAATAGTTTCCGCCCCTTCGGTCCGAACCCGACGCCTCCCCCTCCCGTGCCAAGACCTCCGCCGCCGGTGTCTGAACCCTAGCCCGCACCCTCTCCTCGCGCGGCAGCCGCCTCCACCACCGTCCCCTCGCCTCAGCCGTCGCGCCCTCCCGGTGCCTCCACCACCTCCTCCCGCCACCCGCCGCCTCCACTCCTACGCGCTCTCCTTTCCGCTAATTCCGGGACAGCGGGCCTGGGTGTAGCAGGCGATGGGGAGGAGGTACGACTACAACCTCTTCACCATCGGCGCGGGAGTGGCGGCATGCGGGCCTCACACGCCGCCTCCTCCCTCGGCACCAGCGCTACCGTCTGCGAGATGCCCGCCGCCACCGTTCGTCCAAGCGGCCTCGGCGGCGTCGGCGGCACGCAGCGAACCTCCGCCTCCGCCCCAGTATTTACTCTTCGTATGTCCATCGCAACTTTTGATCCATGGGAATGTTTGTTCGGAATTTGGATTCCGTGTTTGTAGCCAACACGCTTCGCTCGGTGCATGGTTTGCTTCCGATCTCTAGTTTAGGATCAACGGAGATGAGGATATTGAACAATTCACACACAATTTCGTGCCTCTATGCGTGCTGATCACTGATTACTATGAATGTGAACAGTTCTTACCTTCCATTCATGGAGCTCATGCCTTCGGAGGGGCTGTTATCATCATAGTGTTGTTGCATGTAGAGCTACAAACCAGTGGCAGAGCAAGGATTTTCACGATGGGGTGGGTACCTGGTGATGAACTTATGGACTTATCGAGTATCGCCCAGTTAGTGTATATCTATATTTTGCTTTTAACACCATGTAGATTGAATGTTTTACCGAGTCTTTTTTCATATCCATGATTCATGAAAATGGGCCGCCTGGCAGCAGTTACCATACAACCAGCGTTCATAATCGCGTTGTACTTATTGGTTTTTATTTGAACTTTTCTTGCCTCGTTTCAGTGTCAAAACTGTGTATGTAAGATGTTTATTTGTCTGTATTTCAGATGTGTGCTTCGTGGCTGTGTTCCAAAGAAATTGCTGGTATATGCATCCAAGTACTCTCATGAGTTTGAAGGGAGTCGTGGCTTTGGGTGCATGTATGAGACTGATCCAAAGCATGACTGGAGCACTCTAATAACCAACAAGAATTTAGAGTTGCAGCGTCTAGTGGGTATTCAGACAAACATGCTGAAGAATTCGGAAGTCACTATAATTGAAGGCCATGGAAAGGTTGGGTGATGCTTGTAAATCAGGTTATAGTCTGGATAAGTAACTTTGTTGAAAGGATTCATGCAGTAACTTTGTTGAAAGGATTCATGCTTGTAATAATTATTATGATAACATTCTAAATTTGTATTGTCAACATTTATAAGTTTCATGTATGTAGGGAGATATTATTTTGTTACTGTGTTATTTTGTTAGATTGACTGATATTGGCCTTTCTATATTAATTTCTTCCGTTGCGCAATGTCCAAAATAATTACATGCATGCACTACGAGCGATATCTATTTTGTTTCATATGTACAAATGCATGTATCGTCATATTTTCAGATCCCATGTAAAAAATCAGTTTAAATACATGCTTAACAAGGTCCTTTAAACCCTTAAGGGCATTTCAGACCTTTCATCATTTACACACAACTCAAGAAGCCAACATCCTACAAAAAGCCTGACTACCAAACAACAAAGTTTGGCTTAAAAGTTTAAAAGTTTATAAGCTGATTAAGCCAAAAAGCTGGCTTTAAGCTATAAGCCAAAAAGTCTAAGTCTAAACAAAGAGGGCCGATGATGATTGTGTAGTGGGTATGTATTAATTTGTGTATGGCCTTAATTATGTACTTTGTCAAATTTGTACGGCTACTGTACACGCATTATCCTCGGTTGAAAAGTGTTGATTGCAGGATTAATTTGTACTCTCACCGGTCACAAAAGAGTGGTGCCCTACAATGTGTGCAGTTAAACCCTATTAATTTTGACCAAATGTGTTGTTTCAACCATATAGTTTTGATGTATGAAAATAATACGAATGAATTTGCCATAAAAAATACTATCATAATATTGCACTTCTACAACTTTTTCTGATCGAGTTGAGATTCAACCAATTTTCGATCCAAGATGCGATCCGTATCATTTGGCCTCCGTAGGATCGTAGAATCACACCGTCCTATGATCCGTGTCGTGATTCGAACAACCTTGATCATGATAGTTAAACATCGAGTGGCCAAATATAGTTAATCACAATTTCAGTTGTTATTATTTCGTGGTAGAACGACCTTATTGTTATTTATGCATGCAAGAGTGCAAGACCAAGCTCAATAATGTGATCGCACGCTAATCTTCTCTGTATGTACTAGTGTGAAGAATTAGGGTAGCCACCTCATAGATCTCAACTTCATGATTACTTTTAATCGGACCCTATGTGTGTTCAGCTAGCTTAATCTTCTCGAGCGATAAATTTAAGGTTACCCAGAGCTCTAACTGGTGAAACACAAGTTCACAACTAACGAGGTGTTGCTTGTGGTACCACACGAATTGCACATGGACATATTAGACCAAACACAAATGTGACCACTTAACTATGAATTATACGAATACAGTACGTGTATGCTTTGATTTTCTACAAGCACTCTTTTTTTTATTAAGGGTTCTATCTGCTTTACTTAAGTTTGCAAGAAGCCTTATTATTAGGTCATATTATATATAGCTAGCCAGGAGTTATACGCAGAGATCTAACTGGTGAAACACAAGTTCATAACTAATAAGTTGCTTCTACCACACTAATTGCTCATGGCATTCGTTAGACCAAGCACTAGAGCTGGGACTTGGGCCGTGCTTTTTCGGGCCGGCCCGAAGCCCAGTTAGCACGGTACGGTGTAAACACGACACGGCATGACACGTGGTGGGCTGGGTCGGCACAGCACGAACGGCGGGCCGGGCTGGGCCTGAGAATGCGGCTCGTTGGGTGGCACGGCACAATTAGTTGGGTCGTACTTGGCCGGCCAGGTACGAAATAGGCCCAACCTTCCTGTTCTAGCCTAATCCCTCCCTCTCTCGGTCTAGCCCAATCACACCCCCACCCCGGCCTGGCCCAACCAATAACCCTTCTCTGCCACCCGGCCTGGTCCAACATCCCTCTCGGTCTCCCCCAACCCCAACCCATTATCCCAAGCATTGGCTTCCAAATTCCTAATCCATAATCACATTCCCTGATTCCCCTCCCTCCAGCTCCAGCTCCAGCCGCCTCCCTCCCCACGCGCCGCCGATCGCCGCCCTCCCTCCCTCTCCCTCCCCACGCGTCGTCGGCCACCCGCTCCCTCCACTCCTCTAGCCACCTCCCTCCCTCTCCCTCTCCCTCTCCCTCCCCACGCACCGTCGCCCGCTGCCCTCCCTCCAGCCACCTCCTCTTCGTTGTCCTTCTCACCCCCTTCGCAAGCGTCTCGTGCTGCCGAGGTGGGCGGAGTTCTTCATCGACGTCCAGGAGGAGGAGGAGGCTATGGCGAGGGGAGTGGGTGTGGATGGCGCACGAGTGTATTTATCTTCCTAGGCGGCGGCGGTTGTCGTCTTCCCGGACGTCTATAGTTACTTAGGGCTGGGTTTGGGACGGCACGGCACGACCCCAGTACAACGGGTTTTGGGCCGGGCCTGGGCCTAGCCAGAGGCAAGGCGGGCCGGCACGACACGACAGGGTGACCGGGGCGAGCCGGTGAAAGCATCTAGGCCCCTAAAAATTATTTTGGTAATTAATTATAATATGTGAATATGGGCCTTGAGCTCAATATTACAACTTGCTATTCAAATCAAACATATTTAAGCAAATTTAATCAACTTTACCTATGCTGGACCACAGGAGTAGAAATCAACAATATTCTTCGTTGCAAAAGACAATCCAGAGATTGACAAAATTCACAGATACCAGAAAGAATGCACTGAATTTCTACAAAACCGCAAGAAGAATAGATTGATAGAGCTACAGGAACATCATGTATAATAGATTGAAATAAATTACTCAAAGTTATAGGAATCTTTGAATCAGAAAGACAATCCACAACTCAATACCAATTCACATTCAATATCATTTTCTTTGTCAATTCATCACCGAGCAGATCAAAACCCACCAATATCTCTTTTACAATATCCCACAAAGCTAGTCACAATGATTAACAATAATCCTAGATGTAACCAAGCGCGCGCGCGCACACACGCATATATATATATATATATATATATATGTGTGTGTGTGTGTGTGTGTGTGTGTGTGTGTGTGTGTGTGTGTGTGTGTGTAAAGAGATACTCAGTAATTGTGATAAAGAAATAGTCACAAATTTGGTGGTAATCAAAACCACCGAGATGTAACCAAGCAAGGCACGTCAAGAAGACGCTGACCCAGAAGAACTATCGCTTTGCTGATTCGCGCAAACGATAAAGTATTCAGAGATACAATGCCGACCTTTGAACTTCGGGACACACCGATGAACAAAGATGAAGCGAAAGAAAAATGCCACACAAGACCACCGAATGCACCGGCCAAGTACACTCACTGAGCACCAAAATCAGAAACCAAAGTCCTCCTTCCCACCAGATCAAACCAGAGTAGACAGGAACCAATCCCCAATTGCACAAGTACGAAGTTTCCTTCCTGAATCCCAACAAAGAGAGGGCACGAGAAGGGAAATATGGCAGGATACAGTGTCGGGTTGCTCACTGCGTCACAAGAGCTCCAAGAAGCCCACAGCTGAAGATCAAAAATCGGGAAGAAGAACCAGAGATTAGGGGTTAACTCACTGAATTTTTTGTCGCCTTAAAAGAAGATTGGAGAACCTGTCTTTGAAGAGGAGGAGAAGGAGCTGGCCCACCAACCGACGACATGTAATCCGCCTGATCCGGTGAAAATATTAGGGCCTGAGTCTTCTGCCCGATCCGCCGAAGGCGAATCGCCAAGCAATTTTTGTTCTAAAATTTTGATATATGCCATCGAGAATGTTGCCACTTCGAGATTTGCCACTCGGTTTAAGTAGAAATTGGAAATTTGCCACTCCGGTTTCCATATGTTTTGAAATCTGCCATTATCACTCATTTTCTCCTATTTTCTTTTCTATTCTATGATTTTGCATATATTCCAATAGTGAACTTCCGGTTTTGCCCCCATCTATTCGGATTGAAGGCAATGAATTCATCCCCCACTCATCTCTGCCCGTGACCGTGAGTCATAGCGCCCGCCGCCATTCCTGCCTCTGCCGACTAGGGCACAGCCGCCGCCATTCCTGCCCCTCCCTCTCCCCGCAGGTCCTGCCCCCTCCCCCTCCCCGCCGGCCGCCGCATCAGCTCCCCCTGCTCCCCGTGCTCGTCGCCCCAACCGGCGCCGCCTCGCCCTAGTCGGCGCCCCGAGGAGAGCCCTCACGGTCTGCCTTCCTCGAGCACCCATGGCGCCGCCTTCCCGAAGCTCCTTCGAGGTGACCAAAGAGTGGGCGCCGCCCCTAGAGCTCCCCCGAGCCCGAGCTGCCACCGTTCCAAGACAAGCGATGTATATTCAAGTTCTTGTGCATTCCCTAGCAGGCCGCCGCATCAAGTAATTGGCATGCCCAAGTAATTAGGCTGAGTAAATTTCCATCAATTTACTTATTCAATGACTTGTTTACTTACCCAACTAATTTCTAGAGTCTGAAGAGGAGTCCCTATATGTTGAAGAAGATAAACAAGAACTTCCTACTCCCCAGCTATTTGCAGTGGAATTCAAATGAAAGAATCGCATTGTAGCAGCGGGTAAATATATTTTTCCTATCATGTGTGGTGGAAGAAGACTCTTCGCTTTAGCTAACATGTTCTTCGCATTTCGTTTATTTGTTCGTGTTGGTGTAGGGTTGATTGTGGTACCGCATATAGAGTAGTTGCTAACTTTGTTGCGTACGTAGCACGGCTTGATGATGGCAGCACCAAGTCATATGGAGCTGTAACTCACGATTTTGTGGTAGATGATAGAGATTTGTACTCAATGTTAGATCTGAACGATGACTTAAAACGAAAGTCAATTTGGGGGTCAGCGCAGGATGCTTTGATATGGTACTTTGATAGTAAGAAAGGAACACAAGTAAGGATATGTAGCGATGTCGAACTTCTGGGATTGTTTGATGCAAACATGGATAGTAAGTTGGTTAATTTGTTCATCACTATAGTGGATAGCCAAAAAAAACTTGTCAACTATTTGCAGTGGAATTTCTAGTGCTTCGCATTGTCAGTCTGTGAGTCCTCCACACCTATCCTTTCATGCTGATCCTACTAATGACTCCACATCACATTGGCAAGAACCAGGCAGTCCTTGCAATGACTCCACACACACTCTCATATGGGCTAGTCAAGGGGCAGGTTTTGTTATTCCCCAAGTTGATCCACCCGACCCTACTAATGTGGATGGAAATAGTGTGTACATCACGGACGACTAGATGTTTGACATGCTTGGGCTAAGGGCCGAGGAGAACGAGTATGCACATGTGGAGCCGAATGATGATGCTAGTGGTCCGAATAATGGTGGTATTGATACAGAGGACGACTTACTAGTGAATGACTATGCACATGTGGAGCCAGTGCATGTGCATGATAAGGAAAATCCCAAGATTGAATTGGGCAACACCTTTCCTAATATGAAGGAATTCAGATTAGCTTTGAGGCAGTTTGCTATTAAGGGGGAGTTTGAGATAGGCACATGTAAGTCTGACAAAACAAGGTACAGAGGAGAATGCAAGAAGGAGGACTGTCCTTGGAGAATAATCAAGATATCTTGGGATTGATCAAAGCGTCACGGTACTAACGTAACATAGTTTAAGTTGTAGTAAGTAATGTTCATTTCATTGTGCTAAATACTAAGTTGTTGCAATCTATCTGCAGGTTACAGTGTTAGTTGATTCCCACAAATGTGCTTCAACAAGCAGAATAAAGAGCTCTATGGCATCGCAGGGCTGGGTGGCAGATAGGGCTCTTCCTTTGATTAGGGCAAATCCAACTTTGGGTGCAAGTGAGTTAGAAAAGGCACTCGAACAGAAATACAATGTCACAATTGGCTATGGAAAGGTGTGGGCTGGGAGACAGTTAGCACTAGAGCAGCTATATGGGCCATGGGAGGAGAGTTTCCAATCTTTGTACAGTTTCAAGGCAGAGCTTGAAAGAATAATGCTAGGTAGCATCGTTGAGATAGACACCAAGGTGTACAGTGGGAAGACACACTTCCACAAGATGTTCGTTCGCCAAAGCCTTCCATTGATGGATTTCTTAATGGTCAGAGACCGTGCTTGGGCATGGACTCTACCTTTCTCCTTTGGTAGGTACAATGGCGGTTGGCATCTGCTGACCATAGATGGCCACAACTGGATGTACCCGATTGCATATGGTATTATCGACTCGAGTCTGCAGAGAATTGGACTTGGTTTATGCAAAGACTCGTAAGGCAATCGGCAAACCACACGGTGACTTTGCATACAGATCTTTGGGAATGGGGTATGTGCGGTGTAAAGAGAGTTTTCCGGATGTTGAGCATAGAGAGTGTTTGAGCATCTTTGGGGAACATGCGTAAGAAGTTTCATGGTCCTATGGTCTCCAAGAACATGTGGACAATGGCACAATCTTACAAATACGAGGATTTGCAAGAGCACATTCAAGTAATTCAAGAAAATTGTCCAAAGACCATTGAGTACCTCAACCAGTACCACCCTCGCATCTGGAGTAGGGCCTTGTTCAATACAATTGCGAAGTGTGACTACATGCACAACAATATTGCGTAAACGCACAACTCTTGGATCATGAATGTTAAGGATCTTCCGTGGTTGAACTCATGGACACCATCCAAACTTGATTATCAAATACAGTGATAAGAGGAGGAGGATTGGAGACAGTTGCGGGGTAGAATACTTCCACTGTTATTCATGAACTCAATGCGAGCACTAGAGGTCTTGCACACTTGAAGGCAACCACGGAGCAAATACAAGTCTTGAGGTAGTGAACATGCATGACAATAGCGGGCATGTGGTCCATCTTCTTAGTAGGGAATGCACATTTAGAGAATGGCAAGTATCTGGAAACCATGCGGCATGCCTTGCGATTCATCTCAGAGTAATAGGCAAGCCAATATGGAGGACTATGTTGATGATTTCTTCTCCTTGACTAAATTTAAAGTCATATCTTTGGGATTGTGCAACCGATGACTGACAAGTCCCAATGGCGAAAGGTCGATCCTGGCTTCAAGTTGCACCCACCTCAGCTCAAAAGGTCAGCGGGAAGACCAAAGACACAAAGGTTTAAGGCTGCCAATGAGGTGCCAAAGAAAAAAAGGCAGCAAAGTAAATAGAAGTGCAAGACCTGTGGAGAACTAGGACATCAAAGCAGGGGAGCATGCCCTCTAAAAGCCCCTAAGAAAAGGTAAATGTGTATTAAAATGCATGCTTAAATTTTATTATAATGCACTAACCAATTTCATGTATGTGTTATAGGACAAGAAACCCTCCAAAGAAGAAGAGTAAGACTGATGTTGCTGTAGCACCTACTCCTTCTATAGGGGATGGTCTTGCAATTGCTCCACAACTTACTATGATGAGGCAACAATTGGATGTCATATCTGCTCATGGTCTTGGAGGTGAACCATCTACTTCTACCCCACAAAAGATGAGATCGCCAGTTAAGAAGCTTGCTAAAAAGAAGCTAACCCCTAAGAAGAAGAAGTAGGTCGTTCCTATGTAATGTGATGCTTTTGTGATGACAGAATTTATGGTAAAGACTTTGATGTATGGTTAAGACTTGATGTATGGTTTAGACTTGATCTCACTTTGTTGTATGGTTAATACTTGATGTAGTGAACATGCATGACTTGATGCATGTGATACAGCTACATGTAATGGATGAAGTTTTATTTTGACTTGATGCATGTGATACTGCTACAAGCTTTTGTGATGACAGAATTTATGGTAAAGACTTTGATGTATGGTTAAGACTTGATGTATGGTTTAGACTTGATCTCACTTTGTTGTATGGTTAATACTTGATGTATATGGATCTGACAATGTTTCTGGACATGTTTTTGGAATCAAAGATTATCTACAACTCTTTTGGAAGCTTTAAACAAAAATGGAAATAAAAACTTGTGATAATCTTCTGGGAACAATTTATTCAAATATTACATTATTTATATTGAATTAAAATGATTTTCCCCAAATTTTTGGAACTCATTTCGACCCACAGAAAATTCAAACTCAAATCAATAACCTAAGTTGGGTTTGAAATTAATTTAAACAAATAAATATTGAACAATGGGTTTTCAAATTTTATTTGAGTTCTAGACCATCCCAGGAACATCTCTGTTTAATTTCATAATTTTTAGAATTTTATTACTATATTTAAAGCCCTAGTCAAACTCATGGCTTCTCGGTCAAATCTGGAATTCAAAAACCCAAGCAATCATTACTCGACTCGACTCCGACCGGAACCAAATCCACGCGGTCCAGCCCAACCCACTTGAGTCGGGCGCCGTTTGAACTTGAATCGTTGTGCACCGTTAGATTCAAGATCAGCGGCCCACAGCGGAGTGAACGTTCGGACCACTCCGATCGTCATGTGCTACCGTGAGTCAGCCCATCACTTGATCAACGGCCGAGATCGCGGGAACGTTCCATTTGAACGTTCGGACTGTGAATAGTTCCAAATCAATCTCAACCGTCCAATCTTGATCCAACCGATTGTTGCCATTTCGTGAGCACGAGTTACTGTGCGTTGGGCACCGTGGGCCGTTCGATTTCTAATCAGCGGCCAAGGTTTTGCCACGTCCTTTTCCTCTCGGTTAAGTTGGTTTTAATTCCCGGTAGGTTTATTTATCAACTGGAAATTGTATTTAACTTCAAAAATTCATAACTAATTCATGTTAAATCATTTTCGGTTGATTCCAATTTTGTTAATTCTGGTTTTAATTAAAATTTAATCTAAAAATGTTTTTAGCCTAATTTTGCTCCAGAAAATTGCTGTATTACATTTAATTTCAAATTAGCTTTATTCATTACATCAAAAATTCCCTTTAACTTCAAAAATGCATAAGTAATTCATTTTAAGTCCTTTTCGGGTGGAATAAAATTTGATAATTCTGTTTTGAGCTAAATTTTTTTCTAAAAATGGTTTTAATCTTAGTTTTGCTCCAGAAAAATATGAGAATGGATTTAATTCCTGTTTAGGTTTATTTTGTGCATTAAAAATTCATTTAACTTGGAAAATACATAAGTAATTCTCTGTAACCCCTTTTTGAGTGATACCAACTTTGTTGGCATCCTCTATTAATGAACTTGCTGGTAAAATAGGTTTTGACCATGTAACTATTTCCAAAAAGTTTACTTATGCATTTAACTTGTGCTCTTTTTCATGTCTATGAAAATTCATAGAAAATACATTCTAACTCCAAATGAGATGAATCCAAATCTATGACTTGGTAAGGTGTACTTGATATCTAGAGGATTAGTGAAATTTGCTCAGAAGTAGTTTACAATGATTATGAAGTAACTCTGGATGTCTGAACATCTATAGAAATTTGTTCGGTTACTCTTATTGTAACCTTATTGTCAATGCCTCGTCAATATCGTTAAATGTCGTCAAATATTGTTAAATGTCGTTAAATAACATCAAATGTCGTCAAATATTGTTAAATGTCATAAAATATCGTTAAATATTGTTAAATGCCGTTAAATATCGTGAAATATTGTTAAATGTCATCAAATATCGTTAAATGTCGTCAAATATCGTTAAATGTTGTTAAATATCGTCAAATGTTGTTAAATATTGTTAAATGTCGTCAAAGAGGTGATCACACACTCTCACATGCAGGCAACCAAACAACCCAAATTTGCATCCAGTCATGCGTCCACTTCCTGATGCAGCTAACCAAACAACATCTCAAAGACAACTGACCCAACAAAGCTTGACCAACCAAGCGAATTTCTCTTGCATCCACTCAGCCTGGCTAGCCCTAGCCTGGATGACGCGTACGGGACATGCTAGGGATATGCAGGCAACCAAACACACCCGTAATGGATGAAGTTTTATTTTGACTTGATGCATGTGATACTGCTACATGCTTTTGTGATGACAGAATTTATGCATTCATGGATGAAGCAATTTAATATGAGTTTTATTGATTCCAAAGTTAGTTTATTTGATTTTTCTGGTTTTATTTGAATTTTCAAAGTCAAAACTATTATTGTAAGTATTTTATTGGATTTTATTGCTTTTTCTCGAATTATTCTAAGTCAAAACTATTATTCATTTTGTCCCTAAATTAAGAACTATTTTATTTGCAAAATTAAACACTAAAGTATACATAAAAGTATTTTTATTAAGTTCTAAATAATTTAAGGAACTTCGTGAATTTTCCTAGAATTTTAAACTCTATTCACTATTTTCTAAAAAGGTTTTTCCGTTTACGTATTTTCTAAAATCAAAAGGTATTTAAATTACTCAGTTGGCTTTGGGCCAAAACTCCCGGCCGGGTGACACCTTGACCTCGGCCCGACCTCCGTCTTGACCAGCTCCGCCGCCCCATGACTTCTTTGATCTTTGTGAACCGTCCGATCTAGAACGGACGGTCCGATCAAGAAGGAGGTTCGGACGGTCCGAACGTTCACGCCGTTATGGACCGTCCGATTCATTTTTAACGGTCAGATCTTATTGAAGCTATCGGCCGGTCCGAACGTTTCAATCCATTGTGAGCCGTCCGATCAAAATCGGACGGCTAGTTTTCATCGCGCCTTCCTCGCTCCCTCTCCGCCTCTCACTGCCATGTGGGCCCGCCCTGTCAGTGACTGCGCCTTCCTCGCTCCCTCTCCGCCTCTCACTGCCATGTGGGCCCGCCCTATCAGTGACCGCCCTAGCCACAACCGCCGCCGCCATTATCTCCTCTTCTCCGCGCCTGGTACGCCCGAAGCCGCAACCGCCGCCGCCATTATCTCCAACGTCTCCTCGCCGCCCCGGAAGCACGAGGTAGCCCTCCTCTCACTCAATCTCTTACCCTCACTCACTTCTCCTCCCTCGCGCCCGTCTCGCCGGAATTTGAGTTTTGGTCGCCGCCGGCCGCAAGCGCCCCGCCGCCTCTAGCACCGCCACCGTCGACGCCGCGACCTCGCCTCCCCCACCGTCGGAATCGCTGTCACCTGGGCTACCGTGCGGCAAGAATCGCTTGCCAGATCCACCGAACGCCACCTCAACCGGAGACCGAGCCATGTGCCGCTCTCGCCTCACCACGGCCGCCTCGTTTACCCGCCACTGGTGGCGCACCACGATCCTCGCACCTTCCTCTCTCGATCAAGACTCACGGCCGCCGCCAGGTGCCCCCAATCGCCGGCGACCATTGGTCCCGACGCCGGCGTCGCCTGTGCTTACGTGGCATCTCCACCTCAGTGCCACGTAGCACCACATAAGCCCTAAAACGCCACATGGAGAGGGGCAAAATCAGAATTTCACTATTGGAATATATGCAAAATCATAGAATAGAAAAGAAAATAGGAGAAAATGAGTGATAATGGCAGATTTCAAAACATATGGAAACTGGAGTGGCAAATTTCCAATTTTACGAAAGTGAGTGGCAAATCTCGAAGTGGCAACATTCTCAGTGGCATATATCAAAATTTCCCTTTTTGTTCTCCTTTGGTTGGAGATAAATCTCCAACTCTTATCATTTCCTCCATCACAATGATAGGTGGGCTCCACAAACTTTCTGATTATTCTTTTCTCAACTGAGAAATTACAAAACAGCCCTCCAAAAATACAGCAACTTCAGCACGAAAAATGTTCCCATGGCAGGTTAGATGCTCGGAGATGTTACTCACAAGAACATTTTGGACTTCACTTGTATTACAATGATCTGATTTCTTGTCTGATAAAAAAAGGGTTCTCGAGGAAGCAAGCTGTAATAGGAAGTTTTGTATATTTGTAGGTCGTTGTCGCTTCCACCGCATATCATAATGTAAATCGTTACAAAATCTTATAAGAGCTAGAACGTTATGCGCTCTACGTTGCGCTTCAGTTGACATTGTTATAGCTGTAGTTTTTTTTTCATGGTCAGTGTGGAGGATGTATCAATATTGAGAAGTATTTGCAGGGTATGTGGGTGAACGTGTTCAGTACTTTGTAGGGAAGGATAACATAGGTAGTTTGTAATGGTGAAGATCTGGCTATGTAAACGTATGTTTGGAAAACTATGGTGTTGTTCGTAACAGAAGTTTTGTTTCGGAAAGACAAGGCATTGTAAGGCATCGATCCACAAAATATATAGGCATGGAAGTGTAAGTCATTGGAAAAATTACACAAAATACTGAGGTTGAGTGTAACAGAACAATAGCAAAAGCCATAGTAATATATACATGTTAAGATGGAACGTCGCAGAAGCAGAGACGATTACCACCGGTTGGTCTATTAAACAGAAAAGTTGTTTGGTGCATATCGGTAGGTAAGTCTAAAGCTTTATTTCTACACAGAAGGTAGGTCTGGCGTAGTTTAACAAAAGTTATGACTGAGCATTTCATAGCCATTTTCTGTACATAAGTGTCCTGCATAAGTGAAGTGAATTTTACAATGTCAATGACAGATGTGAGACAACCAATATTCTAATTTGTTTGAAATTGTGAAGGGATAACCTGCTGTTCTATTTGATGGAAGCTTCATCCATGTCTAGCTTTTTCATTATGCTGGTTTTTTTCCTAGGATGCACTACACTGTGGTTTGAGTGACAATAGGATGTCATGATATGTAAGAAACATGTTCTAATAAATTGGTATTGATAATAGTAGGGGAAGGATTTACCTGGTGTCGTCATGAGGTTGAGCTATGCTTGGTGAATCATCAGGGCGAGATCATTTTGTTGTGTTTAAATAATCTGAGACAGACTTTATAGGAAATGAAGTAGTAATTATGTACACAAGTGCTCCTGGTTTGAGCGGCTCCCTAGCTAATGATTAGCAACAGATGGGCAAAGAAAGGCACTCTCCAACCCATTGTGTGACAGCTCCCTTGCTGACCCGCCATTGAAATTATCATAATAATCCAACTAAATAATTTGAGTGAGGCAATAATAGAAAAAGGAAGGGTGGAATTAGTCTCAAGAATAAGTGAGGCTGGTTATACAGTATGATCCAAATCGACAAATCAGAAAACGAATCCGCCAAATCGACAAATCAGAAAACGAATCCGACGATTTAAAGAGCCAAGAAACAGGCTGGCCGACAAATCGATATAGATAAACGATTGAATCGATGAGGCGGCAAATAAGTGAGGCTGGTTATACAGTATGATCCAAATCAACAAATCAGAAAACGAATCCGCCAAATCGACAAATCAGAAAACGAATCCGACGATTTAAGGAGCCAAGAAACAGGCTGACCGACAAATCGATATAGATAAACGATTGAATCGATGAGGCGGCAAATCAAGGAATAACGAACAAATCGAACAATTCGAGAAAAAGGAGAACATTGCAGAGTAGAAGAGAGTTGGGAGGCGCAGGGGCTCAGGGAGCCGAGGGCCGGGCGAGGCGAGAGCGAGCCAGGAGAGGAACCATGACGCGAGCACGGACCGACGAGGTGCGGCGGGCCGAGCCACACGGGGGAACGAGGCACAGCAAAGAAGACGAAGACAAGGCGAACCGAGCCAGGCGAGCAGCCGAGCCAGGGAGAGGAACCACGGGCGCGGGCACAGGCCGGCACAGCAGGTGGGGGCCGAGCCGCACGGGGGGAACTAGGGGCACGTGCAAGCAGGCCAGGCGGGCCCCGCTAGGGTGCGACCGAAGGCGGTAGCACAGGGAGCCGAACGGCACCGGTCCGAGCAGGGGAAAGAGGAGTCGATGCCAGGAAGCCCTGATGGCACCACAAGCTTAGCCAAGAAGAAGCAGCTCCAGGAGAGGAATGAAGATGAGAGAAGCAAGACAATGGGGAAGAAAGAAAATGAGTAAGCAGTACCCAGTAGTGGCTCGGGCCTAATGTAATGTGCACAGTAGTCGCGTACTGTGCTATCGGTGAAGCGCCTTGAGAGAATCTGAGGATGCATGCGCGCCATCAGTCCGACCCCATCGGATGGCGGTATGAGAAAGTTGAGCACAAAGAAGAAAATTTGAAAGCCACGCTGCACGTCACGGTTGGTGGAGGCAAATGGAAACGCGGGGAGAACGGCATTTCCATCGGAAATAGAGATCTTTCGGATACGGGCTGTAAATTTGCTGGTTTGCGCAAGCTGACATTTCGATGTAGTAGTTGTCGTAGGGGCAGCCCACCGGCCCCCACAACCCAGCAACCGCCACAAGGCTCCCCTCTCCTCCTCTCCCCCAAAGGCTATAGGCGGAGTCCCAGAGGGGGCCTGAAGGCTGCGAGAGGGGCCCCAAAGAGGGCCCGAAGGTGCCTCACGGGGCCACTCCGGGGTAGCAAGGGAGGGCTCGGGGCCCCCTCGGCCCAGAGCCGCCCCGTGAGGCGCGAAGGGCCAAAGAACATCGATGGACCTGGTGCACCAACCAGGTAGACCTAGGCTAGGAAAGTCCACCACAAGTCGAAGGCTACGCATAGTAAAAGCCCCTACAGCCCCTACGGGTATAGGACCTTTTTAGGGGTAAATCTGTAATCTCGCACACCTTACCGGAAGGCTATAAATAGCAGCATTCCCCCATGTAATAAGGCAGACCCAGTTTTTTGGGACAATCAATACACATACTTCTCCTAGCAACTGATCCCCTCTCCGAGGATCCCCCAGTCATCCTCCGATATCGGGGGTCCGCCTCTTTTACTGTCTAGTCCTTTTTGTTACAGCAGTTGGCGCTGTCTGTGGGGACCGGCAGGAAAGTTACGAAGCATAGCTCCGAATTGCTAGCATGATCCCTCGGAAAGCCACGCCCAAAGTCTCAGTAGCCGAAGCTGCTACATCTCTTAGCACCCCGAGGGCCAAACGAAGCAAAACCTCCACGGCGGCGGCCACCGCCCAAGTGACACACGGCCCACCGAGGCATCACTCCCTAGGAGCCACCCGGGGGGCTCACAGCTCGAGGCAACGGGCGTGACACGTGTCAAATCCCCATTTTTATTAAATGGAATTAAATATGCATCACATGAGCATGCATATCATTTCTGAAGCATTTGCACAAAGTTTTGTGTTTGAGAATTTTGAATTTAAGTTAAACATATACCTCATAATGAAGCTCCAAAAGAAAACAACAATAAAAATTTGTGATAATCCTTGGAGAATAATTTATTTAACTCTTATATTAATTAACATGAATAAATATAATTTTTCCCAAATTTTTAGGAACTAAATCAACCCTAAGAAAATTCAAAATCCATTTCAATAACCCCTGCGGTTAAAGAATTAAAAATAAGAAAATAATAGTTGAAAAGTGAGGTTTGAAAATTTTTATGAGTACTAGGTCATCTCAGGAACCTCTCTAAAAAATTTCAAAATTTTAAGATTTTATTTGCTATTTTTAAGACCTCGATCAAAGTGTAGAAGTTTGAATTAAAACAAGTCAACATTGTTGGACTCGTCCGAACCTAACCCTCACTGTTTAACTCGAATCCGACCCGAGCCACTCAACTTGACTCAACCCAAATGACTAATTGAACCGACCGCACCACACAGTGACTCACGCGCGTTTGAGCTACTGATGAGGTGGGCCCACTCATCAGTTGCGTCTCCTACCTCCCGTTGGCGATGCCAGAGCAAGCACACCATGCGGTCGCGTTCCTCTTCTGCGTGCCAATGACGTCATGGATCCACCACCTCCATCCACCACTCTCAGGGCTTCTCCACTTAACACTGCCTCCATTCCGTCCTTCGGTCGAGTTTAACCCCCCCTCCTTGCCTCGCATTCCCTCATTCTTCCTCTCGGTGGCTGAGGAAGAAGGTGCTCATTTGAGCTCTAGTCTCGAGTAAGCTCCACACCAGTGTGTCCTCCTTCGTCTCCATTCGTCGCCATGTCCATGTTTGCTCATGCGAGTCTTTGTATTCGATTGTAGCTACCGGAACATGTGCGTGTCCATTTTGGCTCCAAAGCGTGCTCCGAAAGCCACCATCGTGCTTTCTTCATCTCCGGTGAATATTGTCCTCTCGTATGTGCGTCACCATGTGTGCATTGACATACTAGGTGCTTCCCCTTGATTAATTTTGCCAATGTATCACAGGAGTTTGGGAATTTTGAAGTTTCTCTTTTGTCGGCCGAAAACCCTAGCTTCGTCTCCAACTCCGGCCTGGTAAGGCATTACCCAATCCCTTGCGTTTACACCATCACCTTACCTCCCTTAAGTGATCCCAACATCCAATTGCCTCCTTCCATATTCTGGTTGTCCTCTCCGTGAGAAGTCGAGCACCGCCGTTGCCATTGACGACATCAAGCCACCTCAGAGCTTCTCTGACCACCATCAGTGTTTCGGTAGGTCCTCCTTGACTAGTAGATGCTAGTGCATGCGTTAGTTTGGTCTTTGTGCGTTCGGTTTGTTGCATGCAACTTTGGTCGAAGCTTCACTACCACCCTCCTCCGGCGAGCCACCACTACAGGACATCCCAGCACTCGCCACTAGTCTAGGAAGTTGTGCACGGCTATTAGGAACCCAGTCCTGGCCTTGGTTCACGCCAGCGTGGATCACATCACTGGCGGCAAGCACGACAGTGAAGCGGCCACGAGAGCCCCTGTTGTCGGAAGTTCCGACCAGACTATAGCATATGATTAGGGCTAAATCTTGGTCATTAGGACCAAATGATTGGTTAACTGTGTTAATGACTGATAAATTAATAAGCTTTGAGTCTATTACATGTGGGTCCCGTGAATAGAAAACGAGGTCTTAAATTAAAATGGTTTTACTTTAGTCACCGACAACTTGACCCCACCCTTAAGTGCACAGTGCACTGGGTGGTGAACTCGTGGACCAAACGCATGTTGACCTTCGGTCCATGCACTGTTGCATAGACAGAGTCAATGACAAAGGGCCCCACATGTTAGTGTTGATTTAATTCGGTAATTAAATGAAAAAGGATACTATGATTTCGACCCCACCCGTCAGCGACCGAGGCTAGGTAAGCTCGGGTAAGAAAAGTATTAAATATATTTATAAATTCTGAAATGAGTTATTTTTGCACTGTAAATTTAAATAACTTCAAAAATTCATAACTAAATAATTTTAACTCCAAATTGAGTGAACCCAATTTTGTTGGTTAGCATTTTTAATGTACTTTTATTTGGAATAGGTTTGAAATATTTTACTATCATAGAAAATTTCAGAAGTGGAATTAAATTCGGTAAAGGATTATTTTTACACTAGAAATTGATTTAACTTCAAAAATTCATAGAAAATTCATATCAACTCCAAATGGGGTGATTCAATTTTTATTGATCATAACTTTTTATTGTATTTCTTGCCATTAAAATATCATCCCCGCCACTATTCTAGAAATTTTCACTAAAAGAATTAGTTTGGATGAATAGTGATAGATTGTGAATTTCCAGCATTTTTCTGTCTTTTGATTTTCCAAAGGCTATAACTTGCACATATGAACTCCAATAGAAATAATTATTCCACCTAAATTCATATAAAATCATCATATAGCTAATGTAGAAATTTCATGCATTTTTGGGCAATTTGCATTTTTCGCTTTTCTCGATATTTATTCGATGTCGTTATTCCTGTAGAGTCTGAATTGCCGCAAGTCGATGATTACGCCACCGAGAGTGAACAACTTGACTTCCAGCAAGGCAAGCATCATTTGAACTTTGTTTTTGCATCATATTGCTCCTAGTTTTGTTAAGTTAGTATTTTGAAATGCAATGATATTGCCTGCATGCTATTTTAGTATATCAATATGTTGTGAGCTAGTTAGTTATGTCCTTCACTTGTTGGTTATCCTTGATAATTCCATTATATATGTGCTTAATTTAGACATTTGTGATGATATATATATTGTGTGTTGAATGCTTAGCCATTGCAAGTCTAGTAGACGCATTAGATCAGTTGATGGGGTTAGCTCGTCACTTGCTGGTTTACCAAAGTGGGCTGCCACTTTGGTATTGTTTGATATATATATTGTGTGTTGAATGCTTAGCTATTGCAAGTCTAGTAGACGCATTAGATCGGTTGATGGGGTTAGCTCGTCACTTGCTGGTTTATAACAGCACAGTAATCTTTGTACAATTTAACTTTTTGTGAAGTTGGTTGAGGTTCATATTGCTCATTTTATTCATATTGTGTTGGCCTGGATCACTTGTCCATAAGAAAATGCTTAATTTCGTTAGGGTCATGTTATGTTACTAGGAATCAGTGGTTTGAACTCATCATCTGATGTACAAATAAATGCTTTGTAGGTCTGTAAGGGATGGCACAAAGAAGACAAGGCAACTCGCTTATACTTCCAAGAAATGAAAGGCCATACCCAAGGCCATTTCTTCCTCCACCACCAGCGTTAAAGAGGCCTGTTTACACAGAGGCAAGCAATGTTGACTATCTTAGTGGAGACTCCTACAAGTCAGAAAAAGTACCAGATGATTTTATTAACCCAACAACCGCATCCAATACATCTGGAGTTAAAATCAACAGACAAATAGTTCACAGTTTGATACTTCAATTCACAAACCACATTTACACAATTCACAAACCACATTTACACAATTCACTTATCAGAACAAATCCTCAAACACTTACTACCAAATTCCTCAAACGCTGTGTTACAAAAATCGAAAAAAAATACAATCCTCAATCAGAGGCGGCGCCAAGCCGGGGCAGAGGGCGGCGCCACGGACCAGGAGGGCGCAACAACAATGGAGGGGCAGGAGGGCGGCGCTGGCAATGAGTGGGAGGAGGGCGCCACCGCAGCCGTGTGGGCGCCAGAGGCACACGCAGGCGCCAGCGACTAGGAGGATGCCGCCGAGACGAGGATGGCGGCCTGGCAGGGGGGGAGGCGGCGCGGCACGGCCGAGGGGAGGAGGGCGTTCTGCATGCAATGGGCGGCCAGAGAGCGCGCTGCGCCAGTGAGAGACGATGGAGGCGCGCAGGCGAAGACGATAAGGTGGACCTAAAAAGGAAGGGGTTAAGTGGAATGGCCGGTTAAAAGCAGGGGGTTTAGTGCAAAAAGTTTAAGTGGATTGGAGGTGGGAAGGAGCACTAATCCGAGCCGCTCAATCCAGATCCGACGACCCACGACAACGTTAGCACCTTATCACCTAAATACACATTAGCACTAGATACGTTCCCATATATATATATATATATATATATATATATATATATATATATATATATATATATATATATATATATATATATATATATATATATATATATATATATATATATATATCATTGGTACTTGTATTTTTTATACTAAACAAATGTTTACAAATTGACAATTTCAAACTAGATGATCTAGGGATGAAAAATTATGCATTTGTGCAAAACTAACCCACTAAAGCCACCCTTTGGACAGCCACTAGCATATATAATTTTTATTTGTGTAAGACTTATGAGTTGCGAGTATAATTTTGTACTTAACCTAGTTCTGCTTGTTCGAGTGAGGAATACCTTACGTCCGATGAGTTCGTTAGCGCCGGTTTAGACGATGCTAACGAATAGTGATGTTCTTTAACTCCCAGTCAGTTGCCTCGGGTTTTTGGGCACACTTGCTGGACCTTTTGGTTTATTTATGTTGCTTTCGCTGCTACTTAATGTTATTATTTGAATTTGGCTAGTCGGCCGCTTTGTAATAGTTGTAGACTTAACTACTATGTTGTATGTCTTCTGGATTATCAATGTATGAATGTTGTATGACTGTGATTGACATTGATGAGGGTATGTGTGTGTTGGTCGCTGATCTTGGGAGTCAACACGAGACACATGCCCACTATTTTGGAATCATACTTAACTCGTTTAAGTGTGTACTCGGGTTGTTGGAGAATCGGCTATCATGTAGTACCCGTAGAGGAGCGATATGCATGGTGTCTGATGCTCTAAGTTCAGTCGGGTGCTCTCGCTTAGATGGAGTTAAGTTGAATTCCATTTCCTTGAGGTCTAGAGTTATTTCCATAAGATCGGGAAGGCCTCGGTCTTACAGAAATAACCCAGGGGTCGTCGTAGCGTTGGTATCAGAGCCATACTGACTGTAGGTTAGAAATAGCACGGACGTTAGCTTTAGCAAGTCTTTTGATCAAATTATTTTCAAATTAGCAAATAATTTCAGAAAGTTAAGTTATGAACATCTTTTATTACTCATCCATCTTAGTATCATTTTCTTACCCTACTCTCATTTGAGGTTGCAAACTAAGTTTTTTCTCTTACCTTGTCCTTCCTATGCTTAGATGAGTCGTCAATACCTCATTAAGGAGACCCAAGCTGAAAATGTTGATGGATACCCGGTGCTTCTTCGAGACATGATGTGGAGGGCTAACTTCACTTACCAACCGACGTACTCTATCTACCGCCATGACAGAGGACCAGGAATGGAGTACTTAGCCGTAGCCAACATCATCGCCAACGCGAGTAATGGGAAGCATCCCATACGGTTTCCGGGCGTGTGGCACTTCTGAGGCCATGGCATTGCAGGAAGTGGCTCGTGTGGCCATGAGCCATCTTCGTCATGATTTGACGGAGTTAGCTCAGCCGCCCTACGACCATTTTCCACTGCAAGCTCATGGCGCGGAGGTGGACGCCTTTGCTGAGATCCAGTATGGGGAGGATCCCCAAGTGCGGCAGTTAGCAAGATTGGTTCACATCATGGACCAAGTTCACCATTGCACCATGCATGAGCTGTGGGAGACACGGCGTCATCTCAGGGTTGCCAGGAGAACCTGCAGCTCATGTGTAGAATGGGGCTCATTCACCGCAACGTGCTCTATGGAGAGAATGAGGTCTCTCCATATGCTTCTGCACCACCAGAGTATCGTCTTCCAGAAGTGAGAGGATGAGTACCCAATGGTAGGCCAAGAAGCCAAGCCCGTATGTCGGTGGGTTTGTCTCGCACCTAGAGGCCGAAACCCGCGGAAGGCCACATCATTGACATAGGATCCCCTTTGCGCCTTACCATCACCCGGGTATGATCTATTAAATGAGTTCCCGATGAATTTCAACCGGAACCACTAGGGTATTAGTATAAAGAGCTCATTGTTCAGAAGTGTTTTAAGTGAGCATTTCCTTCAAATTAATGTAATATGGTAGTATTTGTTGAACCCTTTAAATGTTGTTGCAAGAACTTTTCATTTTGAGCGGTTGCCATTCGCCTACGGGCCTATATGAATGTAATCGTACTAAAAAACTATGATTTGCTTTTATGGATCATGTAGTGGCCCAAGTGCCTTTGTACCCCCATTTGGTGTTAAGTTTTTGCACATTTTATGTCTTGATGCATGCTAGAATGAGTAGTATACACCCGTTGTCCAGTTTTCCTTTTGCGCTCGTTCGAGCGTATCTTTCCTCTTATTACTAAACATCCTTGTGGCAACAAATGACGGGAGCTACATCTCGCTCAAGAGCTCAACAAGGGGAAGGATCACCACCCCCGGGTGCTCACTATGCTACTGTTAGTGAGCTATATGTGCAGGGAGAGCATGGGGAGTCTTACAACCAACAAAATCAGTAAGCCAGCCAACCGGAAGAAGTGCTTCCCCCGCCACCCACGATGGCGGAAGTGCTCGCTCAGATTGAGTGCAACCGCATGGATCAAATGCGCATATTGAAGCAAATTGCACGTAACACCTCCACCGCTCTAGGGCCATCCGGAGGAGCAGCCACTCACTGAGCACACAGGGGACTCGCTAATTTTCAGCGTACGAATCCCCCGACGTTCACCAGTTCTGAAGACCCGATGGAGGCAGAGGATTGGCTCCATGCTATCGAGAAGAAGCTGACGATTTCTCAATGTACCGGAGTCGAGAAGGTTTTATTTGCGAGCTATCAACTCAACGGGACAGCGAGCGCATGGTGGGACAACTTTTATGTCATGCAGCCCGAGGGACACGCACCGACTTGGAACGAGTTCAGAGCGGCCTTCCAAGAGGCCCACATTCCAGAAGGCGTGATGATAATCAAGCAACAACAATTTTTTGCTCTCAAGCAAGGAAGAAAGAGCATGACCGAGTATCTCGATGAGTTCAATTTCTTGGCTCGGTATGCTCCAAATGACGTCTCCATTGACTCCCGCCGACAGAGCCATTTCATGAACGGCTTAACTAAGGAGATGCAACACGCTTTTGCCATCCACGACTTTCGAAACTTTCAGCACATGGTCAATAAGGCCATTGTGGTGGAAAGCAAGAGCCAAGCGTTGGAATAGTTGTGAAACAGGAAGAGAACTGCGCTAATTTCAGCAAGCGGCGGTTTTCCGAGACCGCACACCGGGCAGCCCCAACCACCCTGTTTCCAAGCACCGAAACCACCGAGGTCGCCCATGTTCATACCAAGACCTCCTCCACCAAATTTGCAGCCAAGAAGTGGGGGAAATCAGCCCCCGAACAGCAGCAACTTCTGGTCAAGTGTGACTTGTTTCCACTGCGATCGTCTGGGGCACTATGCGCATTAGTGCTTGGCGAAAGCTCATTGGATGCCTCGAGTCTACACCGCTCCAACTCCAGCTCTAGTATGACCACCACCACCTCTGAGGGCAGCATCCAAGCCCCCTCAAGCTCCAGCACGTAGCCGGGTGAACCACGTCATCGCTGAGGAGGCGACTGATGCACCGGACGTCGTATTGGGTACAATTCTCATAAATTATAGTCCGACTATTGTCTTATTTGATTCAGGAGCATCTCATTCATTTGTCAAGAAGGATTTTGCTGCACATCATCAATTTGAATTGCATGCACTTCAGCCACCATATCATATTCAGTCACCAGGAACGGTTTTGCAAACCGATCAAATCTGCTAGGATGTAGTAGTGGAGATTCAAGGGGTAGAATTTTTGGCAAATCTAATCGTGATAAATTTAGTGGGTATTGATGTTATATTAGGGATGTATTGGCTGTCCAAAAATCAAGGTCACATTAATTGTGCTCAATGGTCAATCTCTGTCACAAGTGAAGATGGCGATCAAGTCATTTTTGCGCCAAGAGTTGTCAATTCGCATCTATATGCTCTAGAAGTCAGTACCACTCTCAAATTCGAGAGGGTACCAGTGGTATGTGATTACCCAGATGTATTTTCTAAAGAACTCCCATGCATTCCCCCTGATCGCGAAGTTGAATTTGTGATCGAGCTTCTACCCGGTACTGCGCTTATTTCAAAATGGCTGTATTGGATGCCTCCTAATGAGTTGATTGAATTGAAAGAGCAACTCAAGGAGCTTCAGGACAAGGGCTTTATTCGGCTGAGCTCCTTACCTTGGGGATGCCTGGCCATTTTCGTCAAGAAGAAAGACAAGAGTTTACGGATGTGTGATGATTACCGTCCGCTAAATGAAGTAACAGTTAAGAACAAATGTCCACTCCCTCGGATGGATGACTTATTTGACCAACTGACTGGAGCTCAAGTATTCTCCAAGATTAATTTGCGATTGGGCTACCATCAGATCAAAGCCAAAACTGAAGACATACCGAAGATGGCATTCTCTACTCGATACCGGCTGTACGAGTACACGGTCATGTTATTCGGTTTAACGAATGCACCGGCATACTTCATGAACCTTATGAATTCAGTGTTCATAGAATATTTGGACAAGTTTATCATCGTATTCATTAATGACATCCTCGTCTACTCCAAGTTTGATGCAGAGCACGAGCAGCACTTGAGACTTGTGTTGGAGAAGCTTCGTGAGCATCAACTTTATGCAAAATTCAGCAAATGCTAGTTTTGGCTTCGGGGGGTTAGCTTTTTGGGTCATGTGCTATCCAAGGGTGGTGTTGCTGTTGATCCAAGCAAGGTACAAGATGTACTGAACTGGGGGCAACCCAAGACCGTCACCGACATCAAAAGCTTTCTCGATCTTGCGGGCTATTACCACAGATTCATCAAGAACTTCTCTAAAATTTCAAGGCCGATGACCCAGCTTTTAAAAAAAGAAAAGAAGTTTGAATGGTCAGCAGAGTGCAAAGAAAGTTCTCAAATCTTGAAAGAACGACTGACCCAAGCTCTAGTGCTCATTCTGCTAAATATTCATTAGAGCTTCGATGTGTACTGCGATGCTTCTCGCCGTGGACTCGGTTGTGTGCTTATGCAAGAGGACCGAGTGGTGGTGTACGCATCGAGGCAATTGAGACCTCACGAAGTGAATTATCCCACGCACAACTTGGAGCTCGCAACGGTGGTTCATGCTCTGAAGATTTGACGATATTACCTCATCGGTGATCGTTGCGAGATCTATACTGATCATAAGAGCCTCAAATCTCAAATATATCTTTACCTAAGCTGATCTAAACTTGAGGCAAATAAGGTGGCTTGAGTTGATCAAGGACTATGATATTGGACTCTATTATCACCTGGGGAAAGCTAATGTAGTAGCCGACGCGTTGAGCAGAAAATCTCAATGCAACTGATTGTCGGTAGCACCCACTTCGGCAGGCTTGTGTGCAGAGTTGCAGCGGTTGAGCCTTGAGATGATTGAAGAATGTTACCTTGCTGCCCTAAATGTGAAATCCACATTAGAGGACCAGATCAAGGAAGCCCAGAAGACATATTTGAAAGTGGCCCAAATCTGAGAGCTTATGAAGCAAGGCAAGGCCAACTACTTTACCAAAGATAAGCAAGGCACCCTATGGTTCAGGAACCATTTGGTGGTGCAATTTAACAAAAAGTTGAGGGATTTAATCATCAAGGAAGCCCACAACTCTCAGTTCTCCATACATCTCTGGAGCACAAAGATGTATCAAGATTTGAAAAAGAGGCTTTGGTGGAGCCAAATGAAGCGGCAGATCGCACGGTACATTGTTGAGTGCGATATTTGCCAAAGGGTTAAGGCAGAGCATTTGAGGCCAATGGGCACACTCCAACCGTTGCCCGTTCCCAAATGGAAGTGGGAGGAAGTCAGCATGGACTTCGTCACGGGTCTCCCAAAGACTCAAAATGGGCCTGATGCCGTATGGGTGGTTGTGGATCGTTTGACAAATGTTGCTTATTTTATTCCCGTCAAGACCACCTTCGACGGTAGCAAATTAGCGGAGCTATACATCTCAATAATTGTTTATCTCCATGGTGTACCGAAGGTGATTTTTTTCGATCGAGGCACTCAGTTCACATCCTACTTTTAGAAATGTCTCCACCGCGCAATGGGGACGGACCTATCTTTTAGCACCGCATACCACCCACAAACGGGAGGACAAACCGAGAGGGTGAACCAAATTTTGGAAGACCTTCTCTGAGCATGTGTGTTGTTCTACAATAAGAATTGGGAGAAGTGCTTGCCATATGCGGAATTTTCCTACAACAATAGTTTCCAATCAAGCATACAAATGTCACCTTTTGAGGCATTGTATGGGAGAGCCTGTAGGACACCGTTGAACTGGTCTGAGACTGGGGAGAGGCGATTCTATGGCCCGAACTTGGTACAAGAGGTCGAAGAGCAAGTTCGTATGATCCGAGAACGACTTCGGGTGGCTCAATCTCGTCAAAAATCATATGCCGACCGTCGTCAACGCAAGTTGAGCTTTGAGGTGAACAATCATGTTTACCTTAAGGTCACCCCGATGAAAGGAACACACAATTTTTAAGTCAAAGGCAAGTTGGCACCTTGCTACATCGGTCCATTCCGAATTATAGATAAGCGAGGATCGGCGGCCTATCGGTTGAAGCTCTCACCATCACTTTCAGATGTGCATAATGTTTTTCATGTCTCACAACTGAAGAAGTGCCTTCAATTCCCGACCGAGGCCGCCACTGCAGAAGAACTCGATTTGCAACCCAATCTCTCTTATCGGGAGCGCCCGATTCGCATTCTTGAAGAAACGGAGTGCAAGACAAGAAACCGGGTGTCGACGATCGAGTCGCTGATCTTATGAAATAAACAAAGGAAAACGGCGAAGAGTTCTTGGGAGAGAATGAGACTGCTCTTTATTGCTATGAACTGGATCCTTTACAGGGGGTGCCCTCGACAAGGCGGTGGACTAATCCTAATTACACTGAGCGTAGTGCTGGCTATGCTATTGAATCAGACTTGAAACATGAATCTAATACTGATTGTGATGCTTCAATCTGATGAAAAGTGACTAAATGACCCTGTCCTTTCTGCTGTTCGCAGTCTCCTTTAAATAGTCGATGAAGTGGTGGCAGTTACTTCTTGAAGAGACGCCTGTTGGAAGTGTCGCGATGGGTCGGAGAGAGGCGGCAGTTAATGATGTATCAACCGTTCAGCGGTTAATGTCTATGAGACTCTCAACCATATGGTGGTTGTTATCAGTGTCTTAGGACCATGAAACATCGCGTGGTATGTAGCAAATATGACATGTGTTCCATTCATCACACAGTACGGAATATGTTTGGAGTTAAATCCAGATGCCAGTTCATTGCTTCTTCGAGCAGCCACCTGGTTAGGGACTAGGTACAGGACCTCATCCGACCAGGGGACCCATTATGTAACCTCTGGAATCCTTGCGACCACTGAGGTCTTTAGCCTTAGGGGTTACGACCACGAAGGCATATGTTCTTTTATTACGTTTTAAAGTAATACACATAGATTTTAATCCTCGTCATTGGGACATCAAATTCTTTAAAATTCAGTGGAGCAACCATATTGAAGATGAAGCGACTTGGGAGCATGATGACCAAATGCGAACCATCTAGATTAACTTGGTTAAACTAAAAATCCACATGTAAACCATAAGGGCAGCACACATGAAATTAAACATAGGGTCAAATTTTACATGGCGCACATGCCCAATATCTTTACATTACAAAAGAGGCAACTAAACCAGCATAAATAGCAACTTACATTCAAGTTATAGCAATATTATACCTAAGTTTATTCTTCAATTTGACAACAAGGAAAGTTTGTGTACAGGTAATAAGAGGCATGGGTACAGAATGATACTAGGCAAGACAAGAATTTTAGCACAGGTTTTACCCATTCTTTAGTTTATTTAGCAATTCTCTAAGGCTTGATTTCAGAGTATTTTACCTCTTGGTCTTTATATACTATTTAGACCTTTGTAATAGCAATCAATTTAACTCCAAATGAGGGTAGGAGAGGGTTAAAGAATATTACATCACATTGTTTTCAGAAAATAACTAGGTTCTGAAACTTTGGGGAAGAGATCAATCCGAAGCAGCATCTTGCAGCGTCATCAACGGGTTCTTCCAAGAGGTCTTCGCGTAGGATATTTTAATGACTTTTTTCAAACATTTTGACTCAGTTTTAAGGTCCTAAAAGTGTTTAAAAACTTTTATTTTCAGAGAGCATCTCATCTCTCAAAACTATAGTTATTTTGAACCAGATGAAAGGAGATGATCAAAAAGAATCTTTAGATGAGAAAAGAATGCTAAGAGGGAAAAGAATAGCAATTATTTTCTAAAATTTCAAAACCAATCCTATGGTTAAATTAGGTTGCAAATTTTACTTAATCTATTAACCATTCTACCTAGGGCTTGTCCTACAGTTAGTATGGCTCTGATACCAAGTGCTGCTGGACCCCCGGGCGTGGAATACCCGAAGACCCTATGTGTGTACCATGCTAGTCCTAGGATTAATGGCTAGCACACACATTCACAACAGTTGGTAATCACATCCATACAAATACATACTAAAGTAAAGAAAAAGGGATATTCTACGTAAGCCACTACAACAGTTATTACAACAATGGCCGACCGGCCGAATAAAAGTAGTCATCAGAGTAAACAAAATAAATAGCAGCGGAAGACATAGTAATAGTAGCAAAAGTCCAGCGGCATGCTCATCCGATCCCGCAGGCAATCGACAAAGAACAAGGCTTAGGTAGACCCGTCACCGAACCCCTCGGTGCCAGAAACAAAGAACTTGTCGTCTAGCGTTGGCTCCTCTGCAAACTCTAAACCAACAACAATAGCAAGATTGAGTACTTGTGTACTCAGCAAGACTTGTAGTGTATCGCAAAAGTTATATTAGATGCAAGGCTAAACAAATGAATGGCTCTACCCGACAAGTTCTTTTGCTCAAAGCCAGTTTTATTTGCAATATTCATAAGTAATAATTTTGCAACGAAATTTGAAGAGCATTTAAATAAATAACAGGACAGTAAATAAGTAATTGAATGAATCACCACTAATAATAACTACAACTCGCCACCCTCCTCGGCCGTGAGCAACATTTCAATAATAACTACAACTCGCCACCCTCCTCGGTTGCAAGCAACATTTCATGTTCAGCTATAACATGGCAGTTATTTCAAATAAAAACAAAAAATTTCCCATGTTTTCCTGATAAGACAGTTTTTTGGAAAAATCAAGACTATACCCGGCAATACTACACTTAGCACGCTCATCAAAGCGAGCACGGCTATTATAATAGATTTACACTCTGCAAAGGGGTACAACTTTACCCACAGTACACGACTTCTCTAGTTGGTTCGGCACTCGTCAGTACCACTGCTCACTACCTTAGGTAAGCAGTCTAGAGAACGTGTCGAAGCCTTTACATCATTCATCCCTAACCTTGCACTTAGCCCATCGAATGTTGTTCCTCACTGAATCCGAATGTACCCTTCTAGGTATGTAGGAACCCTTCTCGGCACACCCGTCTCAGTGAGGTATTCACCGTTATGTCGGAAATCATAACTCCATTACTCGCACGTCTCCTGCCTACCCCTCATGCAAGGCTAGATCTAGACAACTTAATCGGCTAAGGCCATCCCACAATAGCACTATGATTGTACGCTTACGCTTAGGTCGTAAATACCGACGTTCGATCCTTAATTGACCCGGGCGAGGATCTCCCCCTATCTACTAGTGAGACTCCTCTCCTACTTTCTCAGAATATAATATAACTCGCTCGCGTCCAAAACTAGGTTTTGTATTTTGTTTTTATTCAAAATAACAGAGGCACACCGCTCTGGACATTTTCATAAAACTCCCAAATTCACATTTTATATCTCTTTCCGGAAAAACTATCGTTCTAGTAAGCATTTGTGCGATAAATCGCACTCAAAATTTCCCCAAGTGACATTATATATTGTCTAACCCATCTCTAATGGCTACAACAATAAGGCATCAATTTTTCAAGGATGTATATGCAACAAATAGGATTTACAACTACCACTTTCCCAGACATAGCAATTTCATACAAACATACACGCATGCATAATAGGATTTGCAAAACTAAGTACAATAAGTAAAATACTGGGATTAATATGATCAAGGGGGGTGCTTGCCTTGCTCAGGTTGTTCTGAATATAAGCTTGGTTGGTCGTCGGAGATTTCATTCGCGCAATTAATGTCTATTGCAAAAAGAGCCAGAAATTAATTAAATAAAACAAATAAATTTAAACAGTAACTAAATTCAAATTTTTTGCATATTCAGGTAGATTATGATTTTACACAAATTTAGAGACAAAAATCAACTCATTTGGAGTTTCCTAGCAAAAGTTATTAAGGTTCTAATTTGGCTCGGCTCAAAAATCCTAGAAATAAAAAAAAAAAAGAGAGAGAAATGTCTCTTTGGCAGGTGGAACGCGCCCCTTTTCCATTTTATTTTTTATTTAAGTCTCAGCCGAAAATCTCTAGCATATGACAGGTGGGTCCCAAAGATTTACTTTTCTTTTCTTTTATTTTCGTAAAGGAAATCTATTTACTTACTAGTGGGGCCCAGCTTTCGGTGTCGTGGTCTACCACACAGTGCGTGTGGACCGAAATCCACAGCACATTCCACGGGGTTCACTTTGTGGCTTTCCGTGTGGGTTAAAGGCCTTAGGCCCACGTGTCATACTCTCAAAGTGCTTTTTAATCCGGTATTCAGACACAGTAATTACAGCTTTAGTTATTATGACCAAGATTCTGTACTAATGGCGTCGGGCTCGCGCGACAGTGAATGCTAGCAACAATTAAATTAGCTTTGCTTTCCGCTTAAACCTAATGACATGGATTTGGTTAATTAAACGTGCCGCTATAGTATTTGTCGGATTCCGACAAAACGGGAAGCTCCCGTGCGCTTGGTTCTCCGGCTAGTCGCCGGCGATCCAGCCCGTGGCAGCCTAGGTGGGTGGTCCAAACGGACTCCTTGAGCCCTCTTGCAGCCGACGGTGCTGGCGGTGAGGTCTCCGGTGACCCACAAATAGCCAGGCCAGAGGGTTAGAGACTAAGCTTTACCGAAAAAGGCATCAACAAATCCGGCAGCGCATGGAGCTATTTAGTGAGCACATGGGCAACTAGGAGTTACAAGGAGCTTACCAAACGAAAAATGGGGGAAGAAGATGACCAGAGATGATCTGGCGACTATGAACCGTGGCGGCGATGAGGTGTCCGACGTGGAGAGCGGACTGGAGAGGAAGGAGAGCTAGGGCGATGCTTGGGGATGCTCAAGGATCTCCGCGCGACGCTCCAGACGCCGGGGATTGGACCAGCTTCACCGAAGCTAGTGCGGCGGAGGAAGGAGTGGTTTTAGCCCGCGATGGAGAAGAAACCCGATTGCAATGTTTCCTGTGGAAGAAAGGCATAATTAAGTTAAGGGAAAGCTTGCTAGGTCTCAAGAACACAAGTTGACGCATGGGAGGGAGAAGGGGGTTCATTGGAGGACCAAAACAGCAAGGCGACGCTCTGGCCAGAAATGGGGACTCGAGCTCTCCCACGAGTTCGAGCTCGAAAGAGGAGGGATGAAGGCAGTGGAGAGCTCGAGGAGGTAAAGGAGGGTTAAAGTGAGGCTCATGGTGCCCTTTTATAGGCGTCAGGGCGATGAATTCGTGAGGAGCACCCGTGAGTGCCGGCGATGTCTTCGGTGCATGACGCACAAGCATGGGCGTTTGAGCGGACGGGTGAGCGACGGCATTAAAGGCTGAGCGCGGTCGATATGTGTGAGGTTGGGAAAAACTGGGGGTGCAGCTAGAAACCAGGAGCGAGGTAGGAGCGGTGGCATGGACGGGCGGATCTGCCATGGGAATGCTAGGGCGAGTGGCGCAGCTGAGGCACCATGTGGGAGATTTACTCGCCGGTATTCCTACCGGGTCACGAAGAAAAGAGGATGCGATGCCGAGCTGGTCCAATTGCATCCGGGCTCAACTAGTCTGGTCGGTAGAACAGCAGGTGGGTTAGGGTTTTTAGGTTTTTTGGCTTTTTAATTATTTGGAAAGGCTGAGGTTTTAGGAATTAATTTGACACAACAAACTAACTCCAAAAAGTCTTAAAATTTTAGGGGAGGCTTAGGTTATAGTGTAGAACCTTGTATAAATTTTCTAGGGTTTTTCATGTAATATATGTTTCTTTAAAAATTCTCTGAATTTTCTTTTTTTTACTTGTATTTTCATAAAATGATGTTTTAGGTTTTACAATCAACAAAACCCTAATTTGAAATCCAAATAAATTGAAAGACCAATAGATGTGGCAAAAGTTTTGAAAATACTACAATTTTATACATTTGAAATACAAACCCTAAATTTCGGATGTTACACCGACGGAACGAAGTCCGTCGTCCGCGGGGGACTTGTGGTAAAACCACCTCCGGGTCCAATCGGTCTCCCACTGGTTCATGGCCGTCAGAGCAGGTACATACCAGAGATGGCACATCTTCGGTTGAAAATCGACGCTTCCAAAGTTCAGCGTCTCGCCGGTGTTCTTCTTCTTCTTCTTCGGCTGGCATCGCCTATCGTGGAGGTATGCGAAGAGCCACCTCTCCCCGTCGCTCACCCCCGCAGAGCGCCATACCCACTTGAGGACACCAAGTTTGATGATGGAGTTGGGCATTAATTGGGCCAGCTCCACCCAGTACAGCTGAAGTACCTGGGCCACCAAACCCACGTAAGGAAAGCGAAGACCGACGTCGAGAAAGGCCACAAACACAACCGCCTCATCCTCCCAAGGGGATGGCACGGCTCTGCCCCAGAGCTGAAGCGTTCAAGAAGATCCCCACTTCCCTCATCCTTCAAAGATCCGCAAAGACCTATGGCGTCACGGTGGAGCGACAAAGCTCATCGGTATACACCACCATGCCGCCACCGTCTTTTGTTTGCTTCATCATGATGAGACCGAGGGACACAAAGACGGTACACTGGAGCTCAGTGTCCTCACAAAGGCTGTGTGCGAGGTGAAGAGAAACAGAAACTAGGGTTTGCAATGGCGCGAGTGAAGACGGGGCAGGGGATACCACCTATTTATACAAGCAGCAGGCTCACGTGAAGACACGACGGGGGAGCCAAAGAGCCTTGGGCCAGTCATGGCATGACACGTGCACCTCAAACAGAGCACCCAACCAACCACATTATGGCGCACAGGAACCAACAAACGGCGTTAAAAGCGCACAGCGCCCAACCATTATGAGCGTGACTCAAGGAGGCACCGTCAACTCGAAAAGGAAGTTATCATGGCGCGCGGTGCTCAACCAACGCTACAAGATACTCCAAAGGACACCATCATACCCCGAGGCCGACCTTCCCTTTGGGGACGAACTCGCTGCAGCGATATGCCGCCAGTCAAGGGGACGGTGTGCCTAGACCCTTCGGGAAAAGGGCGCAGTTTCAGCCATGGTAAAGCAGGACCTCGACTGCGAGGGGCTTGTCATAGGGACAACCAACTGGCCCCCACGACCCGGCAATCGCCACAAGTCTCCCCCTCGAAGGCTACAGGAGGAGCCTTGGAGGGGGCCCGGAGGGTACAGGTGGAGCCCCGGAGGGGGCCTGAAGGCTGCGAAAGGGGCCCGAAGGTGCCTCACGGGGCCACTCCGGGGTAGTAAGAGGGGCTCAGGGTCCCCTTGGCAACCACCCTGCGAGTCACGAAGGGCCAAAGAACATCGGTGGACTGGGTGCACCAACCAGGTGGACCTAAGCCAGGAAAGTCCACCACGAGCCGAAGGCTACGCGTAGGGGTAGGAAAAGCCCCTGCAGCCCCTACGGGCATATGACCTTTTTAGGGGTAAATCTGTAATCTCGTACACCTTACCAGAAGGCTATAAATAGCGGCCTTCCCCCATGTAATAAGGCCAACCCAGTTTTTCGGGACAATCAATACACATACTTCTCTTGGCAACTGGTCCCCTCTCCGAGGATCCCCCAGTCATCCTCCGGTATCGAGGGTCCCCCTCTTTTACTGTATAGTCCTTTTTGCTACGACAGTAGTCGTTAGGACTTTCTTGCCAGATGTAATTATGTAACTGTAAGGATGTCTTTTGTGTGAAATGAAGAAGATATATATGCTACAACTTTGCGTTCCATTTTATCTCTTTTCGTCTTTGGATTTTTAAGCTGGCTAATTTTAATGTTAGTTCCTAAAAAGGGAGGATTTTTGCAACGAAAAAAAAACCAACCATAAGTTGGGAAATTAGTTAAAAATCCAATAGTATCTCGAATTTTGTTGGTCACACACCTATAAGTTTTATGTGGTTTCAAAATCTCATCGAGAGCCAGTTGACCAACTAACTATCCAACATGACACTTGTGTGTTATTCCAACATGAACCTCTTACAACGACACATCATATTGAGTCATCTCCCCCACCCAAACCCAAAGCGTGTGGTGACCATCACCTCAAACCCTAGTTGTGCTGCCTACGAGTCGTCGAGTCGAGCATGAAATGGCGCTTTAAGTCCAGGTGGTCGATATTACCCATTAGAGTGTGTTGGTATAAAAGGGTCTATGCTGGAATGCCACGAAATCTCCACGTCGGATGGTCAGCTAGTCAACTGAGTATGGCTAAGGATTTACAACCACATAAAATTTGTGTGTGACTGACAAAATTCGAGATATGGGTGGATTTTTTTGACAAACTCCCTGACTTGTGGGTGGGTTTTTACCCCCAAAAAATCCAAAAAAGAAAGATATAAATAATGTTTATAGGGCACGTTGGATTCATCGAGCTGATATTGGCGTGGAAAGCCGCTGGAGATCAACCCAAATTCATAGCTGTGTTGTGCTTGTCTGAAACAAGTCGAGTGCCAGTCCGTTGCAACGTTCAAATAAACATAATATAAGTTATTAACTTAGAAAAGTATTATCCATAAGGTAATTATGCTTCAAATGAAAGTTTCATACATAATCAACAAGCCACGAGCATAGATAATTTAATTATCTATAGAAGATCCTTCAAATAACTTATACGTGTATACATATTTACCCACAAAAATCTTGTCAATTCAAAAGTAGTAAAGATTTAACAAAAAAACATACATTTGCGGTGAGCGTGGATCGAACACGCGACCTTCAGATCTTCAGTCTGACGCTCTCCCAACTGAGCTATCCCCGCTTTGCTGCTTCGTTAGAATAAACTACAATATGTTTTATCTCAAAAAAACGTAATACTGGATAAAAATGAGTGGGAGATTAGCTTCTTCCGCCCAAATTCAACCATGACATAACTGGTATTGATCTCCCGGGCCATCGTCTCCAGACTTACAGAATCACATAAGTTATACAGCCTACAAAACCATGACATTGGCAGACATTCTTGATGCAGAAACTTACAGCTTACAAGAACATCATCATCTAGCATCTTCATCAACTTCTAAATCACTGCCAGCTTCATTCACATGGACTTGAGCAGCTTCAGCAGCGCCGCCGCCCTCGCCTTGGCCTTGGCCCTGGCGCCGCACTGGCTCTGCAGCAGCAGCAGCAGCTGCGTCACCACCCCTGCGCCGACCGCCTCGCTCCGCGCGGCCGGCGACTCCCGGCACACGACCAGCAGCGCCGCCACCGCGTGCTCGCTGCCCTCGTTGCTCGTCGACATCAGGAACACGTGCCTCACCAGGGCCCGCATTGCGCCCGGAGCGCGCGCCAACGCCCTCCGGCCGGCCTCCGACGCGGCCAGTGCCTCCACCGCCGCCAGCGCGCTCGACACAGCGCCGCCGCCATTCGCGGCTGACGCCCACGACAGGTGCTTGAAGAGCACCCCGACCGCGCCGTGGTGGATGGCGCTGCCGCGCGCAGGCTCGGCGGCGCAGATCGCCGCGACCGCGCGCACCGCGGCCTCCGACGCGCGCGCGTCGGAGGCCGGCCCGTCGTGCTGCTGCAGGAGCGGCAGGAGCGCCTGCCACACGCGCGGCGATGCGGCCACGACGAGCGCCAGCTCCCGCGTCGACGCGGCCGTGGCGATGGTCTCCAGGAGGCGGCACAGGCCTGCCTTGGCCCGGCCGTTGCCTCGCTCCAGGAGCCGGACGAAGGACGCCAGGTTGGCCTCCTTCTTGAGCATGTTGAGGCAGTCGAGCTGCGGCTCGACGGCGCTCGACGGCATGAGGCTGAGCGCGCACTGCAGAGCGAGATCCTCCACCTCGGCGTGGCACTCCGATGGCACTGGGCCGTGGAAGACGAGCTGCAGCAGCACGGGCAGGAAGCCCAACTGGAGCATGCATGCGCGGCCAACGTCGGACTCGGACGCCAGCGTCATGACCTTCTTGAGCGCTCCAACCTTGGCGTTGGCGGTGGCGTCGGGCTGGAGGCAACGCATGAGCGCCGCAAGCGACGGCTCCTCCTCGTCGACGGCCATCGGCGACTCGGGGAGGTGGTGGGGATCGGTGGAGAGCCAGCGCTCGATGAGGTGGCGCAGGGTGCGGTTCGGCACGAGCACGCTGGTGTCGCCGAGGGGCTGCATAGTGACGGGGCAGGTGCGGTGTCCGGCGGCGAGCCACCGCTCGATGCACGGCCGGTCGTACGTCTGCCCCGTGCACAGCGTCACGGGGTCCGTGAAGATGTCCAGGCTGATCGGGCACCTGAACAGGTGCGGTATGCTCATCTTTTGCACCAGCAGATCAACAAGAAGCCGTCAAGAAATGAAAGAACCTACACGCACACAACACTCCTACCGTCACAACTCAGAACCCATGCTCCAAGAAGAGATCAAAAAGCTACTCCAACGGATCATACCAAACAAGAACTCATCAAGAAATCAACCAGCGATAGCTGATCACAAACAAGGTTGCAACTTGGAAGTGCAACAGGAGGTCAAAAAGCGTTGCGAGTTTTGACTCGTTACACAATGCAGCATAGTATGCAGAGTGCAGTGCGCGGTAACAGAAAGCCTTTTCAACTTTGTTACAAGCACTCACTCACTCCCATGCCACTCCCATCACAAGCTCCCATAATCCATGGTGGTGTACTGATGTAATGTAACAGCAGATGAAACCGATGAAGTGACTGCAGCAGCAGAGTTACTGCACTGTGGCTGGCCCCTGTGGTTGTACCTGATGCCGATGATGGCCATAAAGCAGCCCAAGCAACTGGAGCTGCAGCTGTTACAAGATGGAAGGTTACAGTACTGGATATGGGCTCTCTGAGTCTCAGAGGAGGGAGAGAGAGAGAGGAGGAGGAGCAAGCAAGCGAGGTGTGTACAAGGGTGATTGCAAGATAAAGGCCGAAGCAAATGGAGAACTTTCTTTTGGTGGCAGTCATAGAAAGGGAAAGATAAGACCTTATATGTGCTTTCTATATAAAGCCGGGTTTTCTCTTTAAAAAAAATAGAAAGGGAAAGGTCTAGTGATTGGACCAGAACAGGGGGAGAGAGAAGCTGCAGCCTGAAAACGTGGGGACAGTCAGAGTTGGGGGCCGGTTGGAATGCAATTTACAGATTGGAAGAGGCTGCTGCTCTTATCGCAATTTGGAAGGTTAGGTAACTATTAACTAAGACTTGAATTTGCAGCTGTTGCAGTTTGCAGCTTGCAACATTCAGACAAATTAGCAGCCAAGGCCAGCACCAGCACAAAGACAAAGTCAAACTGTTACTGAAAGGAGATGAAGTTTAACTTTGATCTGGAATTTGCCCAAATTACTGCAGGATTTAATCGAGAACATTTCTGGGTAAATGTTTCCACCCCCCCCCCCCTCCCCCCCACTAGATGTGATGTGCGTAGCACTGTTGCCAACTGTGGACTAGTGGACTAGTATGAACTCTTGAGCAGTACTCCATGTGTCATGATTATTCCATTTGCAGCAGACACAAATGGGAGGGGTGTGATGTTAACATGGCACACGAGACAGTTATGACTAGAAAATTGAGTGCTTAAAAAGCATAATGATGAACACCAGCAATCTTTGGATCCTTTCCTTCCCTTCTTTATTTTAAGTGAATGTGAATACAGCTATAAACTTCTCATATAATTAATTTCTCAGTAAGCTTGGTCCATTTGTTAGTCAGTGTTAATTACTCAAGGTGAATTTTCAGGGAAATTACCCAACATTAAGCCGCAAGGGTTACACTGCTCCACGACAGGAAGATGGGATCTTTCTTGCAAGACAGATCACTACGCTACAAAATATGATCTGTACAGTTGAAACTAGGAACTCCATACCAGTTTTAAAAAGAAACTAGGAACTCCATTGGTTAACTGATTGGTGTCTCGAGCAGCCCACTGAAAATAAACAATGCAATTCTGTAGTAGGTCCTAATGGCAACTTATTGCGGCTATGACAGTGAAAAAGCCTGGATTACACTGCGCTTTGAGACAGTGCAGCCGGTGGAGGCAGCAGCATTACCAAAATCAAGGGACTCCATCTCCATAGGGCTAGGCTATGTAGAATGGTGATGCATTGATCATATGCTCATATGCTCATAGGAAACGGAGATGGCCAAAGGTAACTTTGGGAGAGCGAAAATGGCGTGAACGAGAGCACTCAAAATAATTTGATCCTAAATCTTGATACTAGAGGAGAGAGTGGTTAGATGGGATTTTAGAAACAACCATCTCAATTATTTGATACTAAAACTCAATATTACAGGTCCCACTTGTTATATGGATCTCTCGCAAATTGATACTACATGACACCACAAAATTGGCAACAAGCTCCCCAATGCATATAGGTTTGATACTAAAATCTTGGTTTCCTAAAAAGGCTTGATAGTTGCATGAGTATCAAGTTTCTTCCTTCTCTCTTCCACATCAAAAAGTTGACACACCGTAGGCTAAGTATCGAGCAAATTTGCTTGTTGGGAGCGCCCGGAATGCCCATTGTCCGGTACAGTGATGTTGGATATACTAGTATTTTTTTAAGGGAAAAGTCCAAAAGTGTTCAATTAATTAGGGCAATATTACTAACACCATTCAAATATAGGAAAAAGTCTATTTTACACCCTTGAACTTTTCAAAAAGTCTGGATTGCAACTCTAAACTACAAAACCGAACATCCAACACCGTCAACTATTAATACCACGCAAATTACCCCCCCCCTAAGTTATTCCACGCCGGTTTTCATCCTAGGTGGTAGCGGTTTTTGATACGTGGGCTGGTTTTCGAATGACATGGCAACCCAATTAGCAATGTGATAATAAAATGGCAAGGGCCCACCTGTCAGGCTCCATCGTATCCTCCTCTCCTATTCTCCTCTCTCCAACCGTTCTCTCCCCACCACAGCCACGGTCACTGGTGACCTCCTCTGATCCCCATCTTCGACCTCCTCGCCGACGCCCACTACTGCTCCGCACCTCCTCTGCCCCCTCCCCCAATTCTTCGAGCTACTCACATTTCTCCCGCTTCGCGTTCGGCGACTGTCGCCAAAGGACCTCCTGGTGCTCATCAACGGTAGCACAGCGATTGGATGGTGGCAGTCAGACACAGATCCAGAGACGGACAGAGGCGACTGAAACTGAGTGCCGTAGAACTCCGTCACGATTTGGCGGACACATGGCGTGTTCTATGTGCGGAAACTCCATTTTTGGGGTTGCCCGAAGCGGAGGTGGTCCTGGGGAAGCCGACGTCGACGGTGGCTATGGCTTGGCGATGGTGCTCGACGCCAGCGACCTCAGGTAGTGGTCCGACATTGGTGAGGGCCCGTACAACATCATCAAGCGGATGTGGATCTAGTGATGCAGATGGATGGTCTTGGGAAAGCCTAGAGCAGCGGGTTGTCGGGCGTGTTGATAGAGTTGATAGCATGGCCCAGTGCCAGTGATGCTTCAGCGGAGTTGTTATGGGTGAGGAGTCTCTACAAAGTCACAAAGAGATAGTGGAGTTGACGGGGAGGCCAATTTGGTTAATGTGGTGGTGTATACGGTGAATTCTGATGGATTTGGGGGAGGGGGAATTGGGGGCGGGCGACGCGACGGTGGTGAGGACAGCTACGGCTGTGGGGGTAGGCCGAGGCGGTCACAGAAGGCCGAGGCAACGGGCGGAGGGCCGAGGAGGTGGGGGTAGGCAGTAGGCCGAGGTGGCTGAGGCGACCGAGGGAGGCAAGCTGGAGGAGGTTGGGAGGAGAGAGAGGAGAGGAGAGGGGGCGGTGGCACCGGTGGGAGCCGCAGGCGGCCATGGAAGACCGAGGCCGAGGCGGAGGGCGGAGTTGGAGGTAGCGACAGTAGACGGTAGTGCGAGGACGCTGAGGGAGGTGGCAACACAAGCGGTGGCTGAGGGAGGCTGGCTCGGGCTAGAAAAACATAGGCATGCACAGTGATTTGTCTGCTAAGGTGGCAAAGTACGGTGATGTGGGTTCTAACGTGGACGCCACATCAGCGAAACCGGAGTGGTTTAGGGCGAAAGGGGGTAAAGTGAATGGTTTTGAGAGTTGGAGGTTGGCTCATGTCCGATTTTGTAGTTTAGGGTTGATTTCCGAACTTTTTGAAGAGTTCAATGTTGTAAAATATACTTTTTCCTCAGATATACTAGTATTTTTAGGAAAAAATCCATTTGACCCTGAACTCTCATGCAAGTATGGAAATCAACCTTAAACTACAAAATCGGACATTCGACACCCTCAAACTTTTAGAACTGTTCACTTTACACCCATGAAGTCATTCCACCCCAGTTTCCATCCGACATGGCGCTGACATGGCAACTAATTTTGACACGTAAGCTCATTTTAGGATGACATGGAAAATGGTCATCAAATAAAATAAAAAGTAGTGGGATCCATATGTCATGCAAGAGTCTTTCGTGGGATCCATATGTCATGCAAGAGTCTTTCTTCCACCTCTCCATCTCTCTCTCTCTCTCTCTCTCTCTCTCTCAGTCTCTCGTGTCTCCTTCCATCAGAGCAACAACCTTGACTGTCCCCCTAATCACCGCCACACTGCCCACACTAGCGCCCATGCCACCCGCCCCTGTTGCCACTGCATCCTACTCTGTCACGCTACCCCACGCTGCTCCCTCATCACCCTCGCAATCCCCTTCTCTATCGTCGACGAAGGTGTGGCTAATATCGTCAAGTACCAGCTCCTAGGCGACGACATCGATGCACTCGTGTCCATCACCAACAATGAGGATCTAGAGCACCTCGTCCTCGAGTATGACCACCTCCACCTGCTCCGCCCATGAACTGGTGGTGTCGGTGCCTCAACCGCTAGTGGTGGTACCGCCAACAAGCACCCGTCGAATCTAGTGAGCTCCTTCAAGAATCATCCACGCCACACCATGTTCTGCCCCCTTATGACTGTTTCCCCTCAATTAATTTCATCTTACCGCCACTAGGGGTGCAAGAATCATCTCCCTAATCTAGTGAGCTCCTTCAAGAATCGTCCACGCCACATTATGTTCCACCCCCTTATGATTGTCTCCCCTCAATTAATTTCATCTTACCGCCACTAGGGGTGCAAACGGAGCAGACAGTTCTCAATCGTCCGTCCATCCGTCCAAGTGAAACCGGATATCCGGAATATTTCTCATATTTTGGAGTGAGAGCTAGATAGTTTGTCTCGGATATGGGATCGAATTCGGGAGAGAGGTATCTGTCGGATTCAGAGCTATTTAGAAATTTTATCGGATAGTATCCAGTAAACTCTATCCCGGATATCCGATAAACTCTAGGCCCCATGGCCCATATAGAGAAATCGACCCACAAAGCTTTTCCAGTATTTAAATTAGTTTTCTATTTTTTGGAAAAATACAGGAAATCCAAATAAGCCATAAAAATATCAAATGAACTTGGAAAAATTCCAAACAATTTACAAAAATACTTTTGAACATAAGGAACTTGAATAAAATACTTTTGAATATAATAGATTTTGATTTATTCATATTAAATAATTTCTATTTTTGGTAACTCTATTTAAGCTTTGTTAAATTCTAGAAAATCATGAAAAATTTATAAAAACTTATTTTAAATAGGAATAAGTCCATTTTACCCCCTCGGTCTTTTCAAAAAGTCCACTTAACACCCTCAACTACAAAACCATTTTTTTACCCTCCCCCCCCTCGTATTTCAAAAACGGGTCAAATAGTGTCGTAGCAAAACGACTAGACAGTAGAAGAAAGGGGACCCCCGATGCCTACGCGAGGGACTGGGGTATCCTCGGAGAGAGAATTGGTTGTCAGGAGTAATATATTGCTTTTCCCAAAAATCCAGGTCCTCTTTCTACATAGGGGAGGTGGCTATTCATAGCCTTTCTACAGGGTACATGAGATTACAGATCTACCCCTAATAGGACCCTATACTGGTAGGGGCTGTAGGGGCTTTTCCTACCCCTATGCGTAGCCCTCGGCTCATGGTGGACCTCCCTGGTTCTGGTCCACCCGATTGGTGCACCCAGTCCAGCGGTACGATGGCCCTTCGAAGGGTACAGGATGCCCCCAGTCCAAAAGGCCTTGGCCGCCCCAGGAGTTGTAGTGCTTCGGCTACCCTTCGGACCCCTTCAGACCCCTTCGGTGATCTTTAGAGGAGAGGGGTGGGGGTGTTTGCGGTGTTCGCCTGGTCGTGGGGGCCAGTGGGCCGCCCCTACGACAAGCCCCTCGCGGTCGAGGTCTTGCTTTGTCATGGCTGAAACCACGTCTTTTTTCCTGGAGGGTACATGCACACCGTCCCCTTTGGCCTGGCGAAGCACATGCTCCCTATTACTCCACCGACATTGGGGTCGACGTAGCGGGTTTTGGTGGCACCCCGTTGGTTCCCACGAGCCGCCGTTGGGCCTTGCGCCCTGGTCAAGCCGGTTTGCTTTGATGGCGCCCCTTCGAGGGGTGTGCGCAGTGATCGGGTATCATGCGTCCTAAATGCGGTTGCAGCTGTCATGTGTCATGCGGTAATTGGGTTGTGGCTCCTCAATTCCCTCGCTTTGTTTTTCTTGTGGCTTTGGCGAGTATAAATAGGGCCCTCTTGGTTGTGCTTCACACCTTAGTTGCTTGCCGCGAAAAGCCCCTCACCCTGCTTCTGGTTGTGCGTCGCCCACTTTGCTTGGAGGGTTACCCTTGGTGCTCTGGCTATAACGAAGCGGGCCAAAGAGGGCATGGGAGAAATGCAGTACACCAGCGATCTCGGCCAATCCACTGTGATTAACTTGGTTCTCCGGTCCCTTGTTGACGAGGGAAAGCTGGAGAGCATCGCCAAGGTGCGGGCTCCGGGGTAGGGGACAGTGTTGGCACCGCAGCCGGACGAGGCCATAGTCTTCGTCGCCTTTCTTGACGCCGGGCTCCGAATCCCATGCGTTGGGCTGGTCTCTGAAGTGCTCCAACTATACGGGGTGGAGTTGGCACAGTAGACGCCAAACTCCATCGTGAAGTTGGGTGTCTTCAAGTGGATTCTTCGATCCGCGGGGACCAGCTGTGAAGGGCATCTCTTTGCCTACCTTCACGATGGATGCTGTCAACCGAAGAAAAAGAAGGGCACGAACGAGACGCTGAATTTTGGGAGCGTTAACTTCCAGTTGAAGGCACGGATGCAAATGTACGTGCCCACTTCGGCTGCACACAACTGCTGGGAGACGGACTGGACACGAAGGTGGTTCTACCATAGCTCCACAGCGGACGAGGGCCTTCAATCAAAGGGTAGTTTGATATAGCTCACGGTCGCCCTAGAGATTGCTCTGACCTCGAGGGAGGAGGCCCTTCTCCACCTGTTGTTGGATGCGACGAAGCACCTCTCCACTCGCGACCTTGTGGAGGAGTTTTGTGTCATCTGTGTGTGGCCCCTAGCGAGGGGGTGGCAGCTGGAGCTTGGTGCCCCAAAGCTCGGACTCCCAACAATCATGGTGCTAGGCTCTGAGGGCACTGTTCGCCAAGGTACCGATCTTAATGCTTCGTCGGATTTTATGTTATGTGATTTTTTTCCGTGCTGACCAGGTCCACTAGACTCCTACTAGTGGTGCCTCTGACCGAAGCCGCGTGGGTCGCTGAGCAGCTTTTGGGCCCACACACGGGTGAGGAGCACGCGAAGTGCCATCTGGTTGTAAGGGGGGCTCGTTTGAATCGGGCGTATGCGACTGCGTCGATCCGTCTCACGGAGCGCCCCGACTCGGACGAGGGGAAGAGGAAATGTGACCACGTGCTCGAGGGTGATGGCTCAGGGCTAATCGCGATGACACCGTTGCGCGCTGTTGGCGGTGGTGGCACAGGCGACCCTTCCCTTGTTAAGGAGGAAGGAGCTGAAAGGCCAGCCAAGCGAGTGGCATGAGGGGCCTTGGAGCGGTCAGAGAGCGCCCTGTCCATGGTATCCCCCCCCCCCCCGGAGGACGCGGCGCCGAAGGCGGTAGGGCATGCCCCGACATGGGCAAGTGCGGTGGTAGGCTCGTTTATGATAGCGATGCTGCCCAACGAGGAGTCGTCGGATGACAGTACCCCATCGCGGGTTTACACTGATGATGTCAAAGGGGATGCTGGCGATGTCCCTCGTACTCTGTCGGCGCGAGCTAGTATGTGCTGCAGCTTGCCGTGTTTGGATCGGTCATGCCAGCCTAACCTAATGTTTTTGGTGCAGCCGCGAGCGACGTGGAGGTTCGGCCCACCGAAGATGAGTCCTGCTCGGAAAGCTCCGAGGCGGTCCCACTGGCTTCCGCTGCTCCGGCTGCCTTGGGATTTGCTGACTTGGGTCCGCTCTACCCTGCTGACTTTAAGGTTAGTGCTAGCGCTACGGGGGTCTGCGAGGGGTTCTACACTAGGGACCGGGGTATCCTCGGAGAGGGGATTGGTTGTCAGGAGTAATGTAATGCTTTTCCCAAAAATTTGATCCTCTTTCTACATGGGGGAGGTGGCTATTAATAGCCTTTCTACAGGGTACATGAGATTACAGATCTACCCCTAACAAGGGCCCTATACTGCTAGGGGCTGTAGGGGCTTTTCCTACCCCTACACGCGGCCCTTGGCTCATGGTGGACCTCCCTAGTTCTGGTCCACCCGATTGGTGCACCCGGTCCAGCGGTACTGTGGCCCTTCGAAGGGTGAGAGATGCCCCCAGTCTGAAGGGTCTTGGCCACCCTAGGAGTTGCAGTGCTTCGGCTACCCTTCGGACCCCTTCGGCGATCTTCGGAGGAGAGAGGTGGGGGTGTTTGCGGTGTTCACCTGGTCGTGGGGGGCGCTGGGTCGCCCCTACGACAAATAACACCCTCACTCCCTAGATGAATGCGCTCACCTCCTTTTTGTCTCTCTCCCTCTCCACCGCCCCTCTTCTTTCCTAGCACCGGCCGCCTCTCGGCCTTGCACCCCCGCCGCCATGGGCCATCTCTAGCAGTGCCGCCGGCACCCCTTAAGTCCCCACAATCCTAGGGACCCATTTTGGTCGTCGCCGCCACCTCCTAGGCCATCGCTCGCCACCACTATCGTCTCCAGAGTCGAGCATGTCGCCTCCTCTATTTCCTCTGCTCCGCTCTCTCTCTCTCTCTCTCTATATATATATATATATATATATATATATATAGGAAAAATACTTTCTACTCCCAGGTGTAGTTACTCCCACTTCTGATATACCATCTAAAAGAACTTGACATACTCCTTTATCACTTTGGGTATACTCGTATACTAATTATAAGATACTCCAATGTGAACCACACGAAAAAAATTGCAAGAGAGTCTATAGTTTTTAGCATATTTTGTAAATACCTTCATATTCGCACATAAAATGGAGTATGTCTAAAAAACTGTACATACCACGCCTGAAAAGGTGTGAATACCACCTAGGTGGTCTTATATACTCATATACTACACATACATACTCTCGGTTAGAAGATACTCCCTACGCTAGAGATACTAATAGGAGTAACTACACCCGGGAGTAGGAAAAAGGCTTCCTAGGGTTCTAGGAACCACATCAGCCAAACCATCTCAGGGTGTTATTTGACCCACTTTTGAAATACTAGAGGGTAAAAAACTGGTTTTGTAGTTCAGAGAGTTGAGCGGACTTTTTTGAAAGTTTGAGGGGGGTAAAATAGACTTATTCTTGCAAGTTATGCAAAACCGGTCAGCCAAACCACCTCAAGGTGTTATTTGACCTGGTTTTGAAAGATTAAGGTGGTTAAGTGGACTTTTTGAAAAGCCCGAAGGGGTAAAATTGACTTTAAATAAAAGATTTTGAAAAACTAAAAAATTGGAACCCTGCAGATTTGTTACCAGTCAACGTTCTGTGTATCCCTAACTGGTTATTGCTATTAGTTTGTAGGCTTTGTATATGTTATATTTGTCATGTTACGTATTCGACTAGTTATATTTTGGACATCTTTTCTACTGCTATCACTATGACTTGCTAGTTACTACTTTTTAACTAGGCGCTGTGATAGTGTGATGTAGTCAATTTTTTTTGTTGAATTGCTAATGTAGTTGCATTTTGGACATGTAGTACGGTTGATTGATCTTTATATGTGCGACATATATGGTTCCTGTTTTTTTTGGCATAATATCCGATTAAATACTCATTACCGAGACAATCCGTATTCGATTCGGCATGTATTCGCTCCTTATTCATGACCGAGACTACCCACATTCGTATTCGTATTTGGCACTGTCAGTGTCCGACTGCGATTTCGAGATAAAAATGTGAAATAGGATAAGGGATAAGCGATATCCGTCTATATCCGCTCCGATTGCATCCCTAGCCGCCACCGACACCGAAGAATCGAAGCAACTTCTTATGCTTTGTCCTCAACGTCGGCCGCCATGGACAAGTCATGTGGATCCTGCCAATCTAGAGCGCCTTCGGGCTTGCCAAGCGCGTCATCATGAGTGCCTCGATGCCCTGAAGCTCGTGCTTCGTATTCCCCAACCCCCAGCGCCACGAACCTCGCCACTTGTGATCTTCTCCACCGAGCCATGGCCCCCACCGTCGCCAGCCTCCCTTCGGTGTCCTCGTTTCCGAAAACCACCACCAATGACTTCCCTTCATCGAGGCGATGCTCATGCTCTTGTCTCCTCTCTCTCAAGGTATCGCTACCAACATGGGCGGACCCTCAAGGGGTCATGGGTGTTCTAGCCGAACACCCATTTTTTCTTCAAAATATCTGGTATATAATAGGTATATTAGATGTATATGTTATTAATTAGGCCAAAATTATATATTTATGTTCGCAAATAAATTCAGTTCGCACTCCCTACACCTCGCACGTGGTCCATGTAACACATTATGCCTATTTTCCTTTCTACTTCAGCCCACCAAACCCTAACCTCTATTCTCTCGCTCATCCTATGGCTGTTTTTGTGTGTGTGGGCCAGGGTAGGGGGGCTCCAGCCTCCAAGTGGCGAACGAGCGGAGGGGCGGGCTACGAAGGCGAGCGACGGTCGGTGGACACGACGACAAGTAGGCGTGAGGCGGCGCAGGGCGAGCGTGCGGCAGCGCACCTGCGTGGGCGAATAGAGATACGACGCGAGCAAGTGGGTGGTAGCGCGGCAAACAGGGAGGAATGAAGCGAGCGGCACCAAGGGAGCAACACAGTGGCCGAGAGGGAGCATGGCGGCAGGAAGGGACCAGCATATCCAGCTCACCATCATCGTACTCTCTCCAGATATAGGTGTGTTCCGTGTACTCTATTTCTTCTCCCTAGCTCTACTCCGCTCTAGCTCTGGTTCTTTCTGGAGTCTAGCCTCTTCCTCCACTTTCTTGGTTCTTTGCAATGGGTGTTGTACAAAAGTACAATCTTTGCTTTGGGCCATGAACAGATAGTTGAGCCCTTGTTACATATGTTTACATGCTAATTTTTGCGCTATGGAAGGAACATTCTTAGATAGGGTTCTTGCTGATGGGAAAAAAAGCAAAAAAGAGCTGGATCAGCAAGATATGCATCTGTAAAAAAAATTGAAAAAGAAGGCAAGAGCTCTACCGATCACTATTAGAGGAAGAAAATAAGTTTTAGCAGTCTGGCTGCTGTAACCTAGAACAGAAAAAAAAAAGTGAGAAAACAACAATGACAAAGACCAAGCACAAGTTTTTTTTTAAATAAAAAAAGAAAGCATGACCTCTACCGATCACTATTAGAGGAAGAAAATAAGATTTAGCGGTATAGCTGCTATAGGCTAGAACAGAAAAATAGAGAAAACAACAACGGCCAAGCACCAAGCACAAGTCTTGGCCGTACTCTGCAACAACAATATAACTCAACAAAATAAGAAGCCTAGAGCAAAAATAGCTCTATTCCTAGTTTCTATCTCCTCAACTGTCATTTATATCTATAATTTGCTATTTAATTCATGCCATTATGCTTGCCTTATATCGCCCATTTCCTCATATAAAATCATTAATTTCTATATTTTTTGTATTTTATTATATATATACGTGTATCGTCGTATCAGTTTTTTTATGACATCTCACGGTATCAGCAAATCTGGACAATCTAGCTTCAAAGTCTGAACACCCATCCTAAAAATCCTGAGTCCGTCACTGGCTACCAAGAACGTCGCCCGTATGTACGTGGCCTCGCCGCTGAATGAGTCCAAAAATTTCTATACCAATCGATCAATTTCTAGCCAAATTTGTTGGCTCTGTCCAATCTATCAGCCTAGCGCCATCAAATCCAATATCACATAATGGTAGCCGAGCTCGAATTCATGTTCAGCTTCAGCCTCACAGCGAACGGACAACTCCCATTGTTGGTATTCGTGATGTGTCCATGTGACGATCTTGAAGCTGCATCCAGACCTGGCCAAATGGGCCGGACGGCACGGTCCGGGCCCGGCTAGGCACGGCCCGTTCTAGCCCGTGTACTATTCGTGTTGCGGTCGAGCCGGCCCATGGGTCGGGTGACGGCCAGAACGCGCCCGACGGCATTCGTGTTGCGTCGAAGCCGGTTCGAGCCCGCTTGGTCTGTCAAAGCGATGTGGCCTGCTTGGCCCATCGTAACAAAAAAATCCAAAAAATCCGTAAAAATTAGAAAATGTGTAGAATTCAAGTAGACATGAAAATTAAAAAAAAATTGAGGCAATCATATTGAAAATGTAATAAAGAGCTTTATTGATGTCCAACTGGCTGCCTCGTTAAAACCTTTGTCAAGTAAAAACTCAAAATGAGAAAACCTTGGCAAAGGAAAAGGAGTACAGCCTATAGCTCTACAATTCTACATATATGATACATCTTTGTTCTATGTGTCAGTGTCATTGTCTAAGTACAGATTTTCGAACACCTCCGACAACTCTGGATTTTCCACAGAGTGTTGTGTTCGTGAATCAACTTGTTCCCAATCCTTCACAGTTAGAAGGATATCTACCATCTCACTTGTGAGACTTGTTCTTCTCTCCTCCAATATCCTTCCGTAAAGACCGAAAGTAGACTCGAGGAAACCGAGAGAGAAGAAGTTAACACATCACGCAAGTATGGATAGCACGGATATGTTAACTTATGGGCTTGCCACCATTGCAAGATGTCAAAGCCTTCGAGTTGAAATCCACCGTACGCTATCCGGATAGGTGGATAGTTCTTCGCCTTCGGGTCTTGGTGAGCAAGCGTTGGTGTAGAAGAATAAGAAGAACCCCGGACTGGACTCGGAGGAAGAGGCACCAAGATCGCGCCCACATATTTGTCTTCCCACTTGAGGTGGGGGCTACTAGAGGTCGCTATAACTGACTCCCGGAACTTATTTTCATACCTTTGGTAAACCTCAGATAACCGAGAACTAACTTCGCAAAATAGTCAAGATAGTCTAGCCCCGTAGCATCACTAAGAAGATCAAGTACAAGATCAAATGCACCAATTTTAGCCCTAGGATCTAAAAAGAAATGCAAATGCATATAGGTAGGGGATTTCTCTCCAATATTTAAGGTATTTAGATTTCATGGAAACAACAGCATCACATAAAACTATGTCATTTTCAAACATTTTCAATTGAGTAGCAATCCGTAAAATAGTATGCAGAATGATAGGAGATGTTGGATTAACAACGGACAAAGCAATAGTTGCCTCATAAAAAATTTCTAAAAACGACAGTACCTTCTCAGCAACGAACCAATGTTGCTCAGTTAATAGCATAGTACCATCAGTGCTAGGATAGTGCGTTTGAATAAATACAGAAAAAGTGCTCTTGTATGGTAAAAGATTCTTAAGCATGAGCTAAGTAGAGTTCCACCTTACCTCCATGTCCAAACCGAACTTTCTTGGACGTACACCCATCCACGACTTTGATAATACAGTTCGCAATATTCTCCCTCGTGTGTGCTACATCAATTAATTTCAAACCTATAATCTTTTTCTCCATTACCCAGTCGTCATTAATATAATGCGCAACTACACTAAGGCAATCCTCTCTAGCCCGACCACTCCATATGTCCGAGGTCAGGGCCACCGAAAATGTGCACGTACTAAATAGTTCCTTTATTTTATTACGACGTTCATTGTAGTATTTCACTAGATCCCTAGTTGTTGTGTGTCTAGAAACGGAAGTAAATCTAGGATTATGTGCAGTCCTAATGTAATTTTGGAAAGAAGCAGACTCGCCAAAGCCTAACAGTAAATCCTCAAAAGCAATTAAACGACAGAGAGATTGGCGGGCTACCTGAGGATCATAGTCCCAGCTAGATACCGTACCGTCGGGGTTGTATTGCAGCTACGTCTGCCTCATCGCCAATACTTGCTTGGTTCGACACCTTGTAGCATGTCTAATCAAGTGCCCTGCTCCACTCAGAGACTTTGCGCACAATTCATGGCGATAAATTTTACAAATAGCATATGGTACCTCATTTCCGCCACGGCTTGCCCGGGTTGTCCTGTCGAAATTCTCCCACACTCCCGATGTAGATGGCCTCGACCTCTTTGCTCCGGCTGTTGCTTGAGCTCGATGTCGACGTGGAGGCCGATGACTAACTCCACCTTGCTCCTCCCAAGTGAAACCTCCGGTTGGTTTGAGGCAACCGCAGTAGCCTCCATAGATGCAATTTTGTCCAATGAAAGTCCGAACTCACTAAGAGCAAAGCTGTCGTAAGGACTATCCATAACGAAAACTGCAAAATCGAAAATAACACTATTACTACTTTAATCTTAGCATACTAATAACTAACAATAAAAGTATTACAAAAATAGTATTGTACCTCTTTTCACGACTTGTCGATTTAAAATTGAATTTCCAAATTTTGGCACAAATTTTTTGAATTTTGCCAAATTAGCTCAACACGGATTTGAATTTGCACAACACAATTTCAAAGAGAGAATAGAGAATGAAGGGGTGCTGAATGAGGGGGGTATGGTTCCTATTTATAGAAAAAAAAATTGGATTTTTTTCAAATTTTTTGCTATTTGTTAAGCCCACAACGGTAAAAAAACAGTCAAAAAAATCGCACAACGGTCAAAATTTTCGGGCCATGCCGGGCCGGGCACGACCCACCCACACGACACGGCCCGCCGCCTGCTACCTTTTCTTCTCCCGGTCCCCCAAGCCCTAGTGGCTAGCCACTCCCGACCCCCCTGCCCGCCTTCTCCTCCCCCCTCTCGACCTCGCCGCCTCCTCCCTCATGACGTGACCTCCCGGAGGCTCCCACGATGCGACCCCACCGCCTCCTCCCCACGACGCGACCCCGCCTCCTCGGAGGCTCCCCATGCCCCGCCGAGGAGCCCGCCTCCTCACCTCTAAAGGCCTCCCATGACCCGGCCGAGGAGCCCGCCACAAGCCTCCCCATGGCCCCCGGCGCCTCGATGACCCCACGCCTCGAAGCCTCCCACGGCCCGCCGCCAGTCGACCCAGCCCGCCTCGTCGACCCTCACTGGCTCCTCGCCTCCCGTGGCCCCTTGCCACCCGGCGACCCCGCCGCTGCCCGGCCTCACTTCCTCTCCTCCCCACGCCGTGCTTGCCGTGCAGCCTCCGTCGACGGCGACGCCCTCCCTCCCTCCTCCGCTTGGGTGGACCATGCAAGACCATGCGCTCCGCCTCCTCCGCTCCGCCACGCCACGGCCGCCGCCCCTCCGCCTCAAGAATCATGAGCGGTGCACACAGCCACACCATGCTTGCCGGCCGCTATTCGTGTCGTCTTGGCCCGCCCACCGTGGCCGAGGTGGCGGCCAGTGCGGCCCGCCTCGTCTTGGGGCAAGACGCCCATGAACAAGGCGGGCCGTGGTCGTGCTTGGGCTGGGCCTCAAGAGTCAGAGCCAGGTCTTGCCCAGAGGGCCCGCCCATTTGGCCACTCTAGTCAGATTCCACCTCACCTTGCCCATGACCGCCGTCGACCATCCGAGCCATGGTGAGAGGAGAGAGAAAAGGAGGGTGAAGAGCACGAGAGAGATACAAGGAAGAGATATATTTTCTTTCCTTTTTTCCAACTATTACACAGTCGCCTGTTTTTTTGAAAAAATCATAGTTGATTTTTTTGGACCATTGAATTTTGATCCAACCATCCAGATTTCTCCCCCTCTCTTCCATATACATTGTCCTCCACCTCCTAATCCTAACCCTAACCCTCATTCCCTTCATTCCCTTCACCCTCAGCCGCCACCGCCCCCTCCCTGCGTGCCCCCCACCGCCTCGCTAGTGCCGGTGAGGCCCACAAGCCAACTCCTCCCCACGTCATTGCTCCTGCCTCCCTCCCTCCCTTTGCCCCCAACCACCTCCCGCGCGTTGTTCTTCCTCCTCTCCGGCGAGCCGCACCCTGTGCTGCTAGATTCGCTACCTCCTAACCTCTATGTTTCTCATCGCCACCGCTCATCACCCTCCTCCGTCATGGCATGGCCACCAAGCATGCCGCCGCTAGGGCTATAAACAAGCCAGTCTCGAGCAAGCCTAGCCTCCCAGGCTCGAGCTTGGTAATAGCTCAAGTGAGCCTGAGTTGGGGTCTAAGCTTGGTCCTGGGCTCGAGTAGGCTTGAGCTCGACTCGAGTAAGCTCAGTAACCGTCAACAACATGCATCAATTTTCAACAATTAGAAGCTCAAGTAGGCTCAAGCTTGTGCTCGAGGGAAGCTTGGTAACAGTTAACATGCAGAAATTTCAACAAGATATGAGGACTATTCGAGCAATTTTCAACAAGATGGGAGGTTTATTCGAGTAATTTTCAACAAGATAGGGGGACTATTTGAGGGAAGCTCGGTAATATTCAACAACTTGTAGGCAGGCTGTGAAAATAACGAGCCCAATCGAGCTATTCAAGCTCAGCTTGTTAAGGCTCGCGAGCTTGAGATCAGGCTTGAGCTCGGTTCATTTGGAGCTCAAGCTGAGCTCGAATCGAGCATAGATTAAGCTAAGCTCGAGCAGTTCGCGAGCATCGAGCTTTTTTTATTGCCCTAGCTGCTGCTGCCGCCCACCGTCGTGCCTCCGCTGTCCCGGCCACCCTCTAAGCCCGGGGAGCACCGATGAACCCAAACCCTAAACAGGTGAACCCCGACGGTCGCGTCGGAGAGGATGAGGACGGTCGGCCGGAGCACGAATCCCCACGTCAAATTCAACGGTAAGCAAATTCGACTATGGTTTTGCAAATTTTCAGGCACCTTTGAAATAGTAAACCCTTTTTTTTTGCTTGCTCAGCGTTAGTTTCTACTAACTGGATGTCACGTTTGCACACAAATGCTTAATATGATGCCACCTCAGAGAAATTGCGGCAGATTTGCTGTGAGGGGGAGATTTACAGGGTATTGATTTGATAGTCGAGGTGTTACCCGGTTTTACGGTTGATGTTAAAATTTCAACTTTCTCAATTGTTGAGGGGTCAATTGGACTTATATATACCACTAGTACAAAGTGTGATCAGTTGTGGTTATGCGTCACACTGTCTAAATGGAGTCAATGAAATGACGGCGAGCTTTACACGAGAGATAAGGCGGAATTAATGATTACACAAACTACCTGTATGCATGTATCAGACTATCAGTGCCATACTGCCATGAGCCATGACTCATCAGGGAGACTGTTTTGTGGACAGGAACCCTTTGGTACATGCCCATTTTTTCTGTTCAAATCTCGCTAATGAAAGGGTGTTTGAACACAGTTGGCCGCTCATTCAATTCGAAGAACGAGAAAAAAAAAAGGGAGTAAATACCAATTGCTTTCATTTGGTGTGCGAGTGACTGCTCTCTCCTCCGCAATGTTTTACCACGCATTTTTTTAACCCTGAAAACCAACGCCGACATTCAAAGATTGGACCGTGAGCACGCAATCAGACGCTGCACGCCTCCAACCGTAGAAAACGACCTAACAATTTGACTTCAAATACAGTATTTTTCAGTTCAACCTTCTGGTCCGAAAACCATTAGTAAATTGCAGTGGTCCATCAAGAACTTATAGTCTGTGGGGCCAGATATGGAGTTACATGTTTCAGTTAGGCCTGGTAATGGGCTAGGAAGTCCTACCCTAACCTAAGAATTCTAATAGACAGTCCAACTCAACCTAGTCTAATCAAATTTATTAAAACCCCATCCCGTCCGGCCCAACATGGCCCGTTTCAACCCTAATGATCGGCCGGTTTAGTCCTGGCCTCCTGGGTCGCTCTCTGCATTCTTCCTCGTTCCTTTTCTTTTGCTTCTGCATTTCTACCGTGGCTCACCCTTCCTTCCACCACAAATCCACCTGTCTACTCGATTCCTCCCTCTTCTTTTCAGCCTCCTCGAATTCGAGCTTGAGTAGCAAAGAAGAAACAATGGCGCCACGCCGAGAGAGCATGGCGCGGCCTTTCAGCGATGGCGGCGGCGCACAACAGATGGGCTGCGGTGCTTCTGCAGAGCGGCGGCGTTCCGGCTGCGGTGCCGCCTCTCATCGGCTTCATGCCCTGGCCGACCGGATCCGGACCTCGGCGTGGCGTTCCGCGATCAACCTCGACAGTTTCATTCATGGACGCCGCTAGCTCCAGCCAGGAGGTGGAGGTGGGGCGATGCGAGAGCGACGGTGAAGGAGGCGCGAAGGTGCTGCTGTGTCGACGCCGAAGTTCCTCTAGCTCTTTTGCTGCTTTGTCGGACATCGTCGGCCCCCCGCAGCGCTTATGCGCTTGTGAATCTCATAGAGGGTGCGGCGCTTGTGGGTCTCAGGGGGCTTGTCGAAGAGCTCGCGGACGCCGGGAAGCTTCTTGGCGGCGCCGAAGTAGCAGCCTGGGCCGCGGCCAGAGGGGTTGGGATGGCGACAATGTTTCCATCGAGGTCGGTCATGAACAGGCCATCGCTGCTGGAAGAGCAAGCTGCAAGCAGCCATTTCAATCCTAACCCAACCCTAGCCCAACCCTGTTTAAAGCTTGCCCAACCCTATTCTAGTCTATTTTTATTTTGGCCCATTTCATTTGACCCAAAGTCAACCCATACATAGCCCAGACTTTTGGCTGTTTCAATTTTGGCCCATTACCAGGCCTAGTTTCATTGGGGTTAATTCGTCAAATAAATAAATAAGTGTCTATAAATTCTAGCAATTACTTGGATGTTTTGCAAGAAGTCGTGGGATCTAATGAATGGATCCGCCACTAGTAATTGCATCAGAGACGATCGTCATACTGATCGTCATACTGGAGGGTTTTTTTTTTTGGCTTATTTGATACTGCTTAGCATCGAAATTGTAATTCTAGCCTCTTCTGGAGAGAAGAAAAAAATGGCATGTGGACATGCCGACGGCGACGCGTGTCCCTGCTGCGTCCCCACCACCCAGTAGCCGCACCCCAAACAGTGACTTACACTGCAGCAACACTATTCATTGACATTATTCACTGTTCACCGATACTGTTACTATTCACTGCCGATTTTCCCACCGCCGTGCATTGGTCATGCGACAGGGGATCCGGACGTTGGGGACGCCGTAGGGGGCATGTGCATGGTGTAATTTTTATCAATTCACTTTCGCCGCGAAACAGGATCATCTTAACCGATAACTGTCGTGCTTGCCCACTTGTTGAACTTGCTATATACGTACACGTCAACTTGTCGTGAACTTGTACGGTTGACTTCCCCAATCAGATTAGCCCACTAAAACTTTGCTCGATTTGACGAGTCCATTTTCTTGGTTCCATCTCTGACCGCGCGAACAAATCTGGCGCTCTGCAGAAATACAGTGCGCAGAAATAGAAAGTTACTAGTACATGGATAGTGGCCTTAGTGAGGTGAACCCAGTTGTCAAGGGCTGCTATTTTGGCGTCTAGCGAGTAAGGGATTGGAATACCAGGCCAGGCTTTGGGCTGGGTTTAAAAAGCCCGATCGAAATTTGGCAGCCCGACCCCGGCTCTGCCCGAAAAGGTGAATTTCCTATTAAAATGCATTATTTTAATCTTTTTGGAATAAAAAAGTATTTATTTAATTCATTTTCAGGATATTTCTATTATTTTAATTGTTTGTTTCAGGATTTCGGGCCGTGCTTCCTTCGGGCCGGAATTGCGGTCCCAAGCCCGGCTCGGACATGATCAGGCTCGGGCCGGGCCGACGGGCTAGGCTGCCTGTGAACAGGTTTAATTGGAATACAGAGGATCTACGGTGTATAGATATTATAAGCGATCTCTAGCATCCGACAAAAAAAATCAAAGGTTGCGGTCAAGTGCTACAACATTGCTACAGTATTTCCGCTGCAGTAAAATTGTTGTGGTGGTTTTCCCGATGTTGCTACAATGCTGCATCGAAGCACTATTTACTCTCTCACGAAATACTATTTGTATGGTGGACCTCTATAGTACTGCAGATGTTTCGAATCCAGCGAGTTAGGTAACTTCTTTATTAATGGAACTACACAAAAAAAGAAAGAAGAAAAGAGCAAAACTAAGTGCCTAACAATGTGGTGATTAGCAAAAGTGCATGCAAAGTGTCAGTTCAAAGCAACAGCTAGCTTTGAAGTTTGCACTAGAATTCCAAGTCAGATTCCATGGATAAGAATATATGACCAAACACACGCTGTTCAAAGTCACCGGCTAGCTGTAAGCAGTAACTTTGGACCAGATGCAGAGGCCACACATCGATCGGTATATGCAAGGCTTGCAAAGTTGTGGCCGAACTGAATTCCTTGAAGCATCGCATGCATGCTCGTTCTAGAAATAATACTAGCAGTTTCTCTTCTATTCTTCGTCGATCAGAGAGAATTTTGGTTCAACTTGAAAGACAAGATGCGTCCAAATATAACCACAAGTGTACAATCATCATTAGAACGTTCTTGAGAAAACTTTACTGAAGATTTTCTGTAGAAATCCTGAACTGTACCGGTGAACAGTAAAGTTTTACAGGTGTTGTTGGCTGCGCTTCAGGAATCTTAGCCGTAATGTCTATTATGCTCCCCCCCCCCCCCCTTGCAGATAAGGTTAGGCCATGGAGCAAGGAAAAATGAGATGCACGTGCAGTGTTGGATTTTTTGGGCTAATTCGTGGTGGTTTTGGTCCATCGACAAATATTCTAGATCGAACATTTCTTTTCGCCTTTCTGACGAAACATCCCTTTCTTACTGCTGAGTTTTCGTTGACCGGTTTCTTCGAGCGATGCCATGCACAGCAACAAGAAGGCAACGAGACATGCCTTTCATGATGAGATATATACAACCGATGTTGTCGCATGAATGTCGCTTGGGTCCTGAAGAATGTGAGCACGAACTAGCTGCTGTGTTGGCCCGGACGATCGATCCGTCAGTTCAGACTTTTGCTCCTTTCGTGATGAACACAGCCTGTTTAAACGTTGTGAAAAAGATTTGATCGAATCACATAATGCCATCGTGTGCTTGTGAAGTTGCAGGGATTGAACAGTGCGTGTACTTCACATCAAATCTGGAAGCCAGACTAGTTGCTGAACTCGTAGAAGACCAAGAACACATCGGCAAGCGCAGGCAAAGAAGCAATGGGCAAGAAAACAAATTTCTCATATCTTCTTCAGCTAAAAGGTTTTTTTACATGCGACGTAATACAAGATTTGACAACGAATTGGCGCGCAGGCCGCGATGAATGGGTCTAGAACTCCAATTGCTGGATGTCTAGTAACCAGGCACGCAGGCCGTGATGCCGGCCGCGGCTGGTCGGGGCGCACATCCTGAATTCCTGACGCCGCTGCTCCTCCGGTAAGGGTGGTGGCGCCGGGGCGTGGAGACGTGCGGGACTCGGTGTCGGATACCTGCGGCGACGGAGGCGGCGTGCTGGGGGTGTAGACCTCCGGCGACGAAGGGCGCCGCGGGGGCGTGCTCGGCGTGTAGTCCGGCGAGGCCGCGGCGGCATTAGGGGCGAGTAGTCCGGCGACGGAGGGCGCCGCGGTGGAGTCAGGGCGAGTAGTCCAGCGACGCGACGCGCTACTTCGGAGTCGGCGTCGAGGGCGTGTAGTCCGACGACGGGGGCCGACGTCGACACGGATGCCGAAGAAGGGTTAACATTACCAGTTAAAAAAAATCAGAGGGTAGCGATATCTCCTGTTACCGGATCAATTTCAGCCGGAATTTTTTAAAAAAAACTGAAATTTTTGGATTTTAATTTTCTTATAAAATCAAATTCGAACAAAATTCAAACAAATTTGATTTTTTTTGACAAAATTCATCAAAAGCAAAAATTTCAGGGCTAGTTTGAATTTTACCGACCCCCACCAGTAACACCAGTTACCGCCACTGGTAAAGTTGGGCAACTCTGCAGAGTGTATAAAAAGGTATTCGAATACGCTATACTTTCGGTTAATGAAGTTGTGTTAATAAGTGATTCCAGTACAAAGGCATAAGTAGAGTTTTTAAGATGTTGAGTTGGTAATTGAGTTTGTTGAGAAACCCCTGATGTTATTATTTATTATTGTTTTACTATTTTAAGTTTAAAATGCATCCACATATATCTGACATGGTAAACCCTAACCATCCATTGAACTCCTTGCATGTAATTATTTAGTTTTTTCATGTGGCTTGTTAAGTACGGTAGTAGTACTCATTCTTGCATAATCTACAAATCATATACAGAGGAAATCTAGAAAAATGCAGAGGATCTTGTTGAGCAGGGTTTTGGTGGACCCACGGATGGCAACAACTACTGTTATTTGGTCTCGACTGCGCTCAAGTGTGCCTGTGGTTTAAAGTTCGTTTGTCTTGTATTATATTAACTTTGGACTTGGATGCTCGTGTCAGTGTAAAAACTGGCTGTTAAGTCGTAACCTTGTATAATAAAAGCTTGATTTTTGTTGCAATCGAAAGAAAGCTTACTTGAGACATTGCTTACTTCGCAACTACACATCCTGCCGGTTGTAAAGAGTTTAACGGACCTAGAATTTGGGTGCATTACAACGACGCTGCTCCTCTGGTAAGAGTGGTGGCGCCGGGGCGACAGAGACATGCGGGACTCGGTGTCGGATACCTGCGGCGATAGAGGCGGCGTGCTGGAGGTGTAGACCTCCGGCGACGAAGGGCGCCGCGGCAGCATCAGGGGCGAGTAGTCCGGTGACGCGGCGCGCTGCCACGGAGGCGTCGAGGGCGTGTAGTCCGGTGACAGGGGGCCGACGTCGACGCGTACGCCGAAGAGCATGAAGAAGTGCGGCGGGGGCGAGGTGCATGTGGCGGAGCTCGCGGAGGATCCGGCCGCAGACGAAACCGACATTGCCACCGAGATCTGGCGACCTTCCCTCTCCTGGGCGCGCGCGTGGCAATCAAGAAGAACTCCGGGAGTCTCGAGAGGTGGCAAACTGGTGAATGGCGGGGCGGGGATCGGTGGGAAGTTGGCGTCGGGAGTGTGGCGTTGAGGCCAAGTGCGGCAGCTAAGCCGACTCCGAGTCTGATTAGGACGCGCGCAACGCAACGGCAGCACGAGCGATTTGATTACCGAAAAGTTTAAATTTACGGTTTTCGAATTTCACTCCTTCCTGGGCCAGCCTTTACGGCCCGGCCCATGATCCGTCTAACCAAAGTTCCAGAGAGCAAGCAGCATGCCATGGGGGAAGCATTGCTCAGTGCTAATCAAAGTTGAGCAACCAAAAGCAATTTTTATTTTTATTTTGAAGCACATTTCTTACATCCAGCAGCAGAATACTTGCACAGAATAGTCACTGCTTTCATCAAAAGAAGTCGCTATGCACTAGCTGGATTTTTCAGAAATGCTTCCTTCTAAACGTCAGTAGCCTGAGATTTGCTACACAGGACCTCAGTTTAGTACTTTACAGAACTCGCACATGAACTTTCAGAACACAACTTCAAGAATCAAGACTGTCATTCGGAAGCTAGTAGCTATCTTCTTCTTCTTTCGACATATCTTCCTCGCCCATTAAAGCAGCGTCAGCTTGTGAATGTGTCGAATCAGGTTGTATGTTGTTTCTGAGACTCATCTGCATTCAGAGCATATCAAGGATTTTCCTCTCTTTCTGCCAGCATGTATCGATCAGCTTCAATAAAACCAACCCAAGACTTACATGTGAGAAACAAAGAACACCGTGGCAATTGCAACACTCAATCAGCAAATGGAGAAGCAGTGGACAAGAGAACAAGAATCTCAAATCTTCACCAAAGATTCATACATATATATTCATGAATTCATGTAGCATAATACAAAATTTGCCAAAGAACACACCAAGGCACACGATTAATTGCCGCCATGCATAGAGAGGCAAGAACTCAATATCTCCTATTACAAGATGACTAATATCCATGCAGGAAGGCACGGTGATGCCGGCCGCCGCTGAACCGGCTCGCGCGCGAAGAGCACGTGCTGGCGCCGCTCCTCTGGTACGGGTGGTGTCGGCGGGGCGGTGGAGACGCGCGTGGCTCGGCGTCGGACATCGTGGGCGACGGCGGCGGCGTGCTGGGGGTGTAGTCCCGCGATGCGGCCCGCCGGGGAGGACTCAGAGGTGTGTAGTCCGGCGATGCGACGCGCTTGGGCGGACTCAGGGGAGAGTAGTCCGGAGACACGGCGCGGCGCGGAGGGGTCGACGGCGTGTACTCCGGTGACGCGGCGCGGCGCGGGGGCGTGATCGGCGTGTAGTCCGGCGAGGAAGGGCTCCGCGGCGGCGGCGTCAGGGGAGAGTAGTCCGGGGTCGAGGCGCGCTGCGTCGGAGGAGGCGTGCTCGGCGTGTAGTCCGGTGACGCGGCGCGGCGCGGGGGCGTGATTGGCGTGTAGTCCGGCGAGGAAGGGCGCCGCGGCGGCGGCGTCAGGGGCGAATAGTCCGGTGACGCGGCGCGCAGAGGAGGCGCCACCAGGGGAGTTAGCTTCAGATCCGTCGACGGCGCGTACTCCGGGGACCCCGCGCTCGGCAGAGGGCTCGACGGCGTGTAATCCGGGGACCACGGGCAGCAGCAGGACTCGCCGCCGATGCCAGAGTCCAGGAAGAAGGGGGCGCGCACCATCATCGGCCCGTAGTAGGACGGCGAGCGGGGCGTGTACGACGGCGGCGAGAAGGATCCGTCGGCGCCGGAGCAGAACGCGGACGAGAGCGGCGTCATCGCCATCAGGATCGCGCGCGCAGGTGGTGCGGTGGCGATCGAGAGAGAGAGAGCTCGAGGATTGGAGGACGCGGGAATGGGTGTTGAGCGACGGGAGGAATGGGATCGGCGGGGAGATATAGCTGCGGGGTCGCGTGGGGGCCAAGCTTAGCTTTGCCGAATTGGTGTCGGATGCGGATTCGAACGAAACTTCGAATGGCGGCAACGCAACGCGGCGGCGGGAGCCGAATTGGTTTCGGAGTTTCGGTGTCGCCGACTCTGAGCCACAGATTCCTAGTTGTAATTTAAATTGAAATTAAAATCCGAGAGGCTGGTTTGATTCTGTCGTGGGTAGTTCGACCTGCCCAGTAAGACGGCTTGCTCACGGGCCACCTTTTTTTTTCCGCCTTTGAAAGCCCAACACTAACTCCTTTTTTAAGTACACGATGTACACACTCATACGGGCACACACCATACGTACGCTCTCACGCATATATATAGATGCAATCTTAACACATACTTAATCTAGAGTGGAGGTTTAGACTTTACGTAGCGTGGACACGCGTTTTGACCTTTGAACGAACCTACGTGTGTGTACTATTCCAAAAAACCCCGAAAATTCCCTACCCGGTCAGACAACTCAGGATCGATCCCAGGCGGGCTGGCCGCACACCTGACGTCGCAACCAACCGAGCAACGCTCGGACCTCACCCAACACGAACTCTTTGGAGAGGCGTTTGCAGACTGCTTCCTCCATCTTCGAATGGTAGTTGCGTAAACTAGATAGTGGTTTGGCATCTATGGGCGACCTCCGGTCGCCCTCACCGCTGAGGCCGCGGCCGGGGAGCGATGCGGTTATTTTCCGATGAGGTCTGCCTTTGACGAACCACAATTTGAAGTAAGTAGACGCTTGCAATTCCTTTGTTTGACAAGAATTATTAGGCAATGCGTAGAGAAAAGCTACATGCGGTTAAGGGGGTGAGTTCATGGGTCATAGGCCACCTCCCCTATGTAATAAGGCAGACTTAGTTTTTTGGAACAATTAATACACATTTACTTCCTAGCAACCAGCCCCTTTTTCGAGGACTCTTCGGTTACCCCCGAGGAAACCGGGGGTTCCCTCTTTCTACTGTCTAGTCTTTCTCGCTATGACAATTGGCGTCGTCCGTGGGGTTCGATAGGAAAATCACAGAGCACCATTTCGAGGCACCAGCATGGCCCCTTGGAAAGCCACACCAAAAGTCTCAACAACCGAAGCAGCTATGGCAGCCGTGGCTCCAAGCACCCCAGAGCCAAACGGAGCAAAACCTCCGCGACAGCAGCGGCCACCGCACAAGCCGCGGAGGAAGAAGCCAACAACTCCACACATGGAGACATCACAGGGAGTGACACCCCGCCCACCTAGGCATCCCTCCCCAACAGCCACCTAGCGGGTCCACCCCCGCCTGGATCGTAGGCGTAACCCGCGTAGCATACGAAACCCTCCAGCAGAAATAGACGGATCTCCGGCGAGAGATGCTTAGCTTTCGATCGCCGACAAGAGGGGCCCTCGCGATCTCGCAACAAGTCGCGACCCCTGCACAGGAACAAACTGCCAGGGCGGAGGAAGCACCCACAATCGCACCTCCGGCCCCTCTGCTCCGAGGGGACCCTAACTCCCCGTTAAGCACAGGACTGGAGACAGCCCGATGGTTGTAAGGCTTCAAGATGTTGGACGTCACGCCCTTCGAAGGGTGTACAGACCTCTCGAAATTTCTCTGTTTTACGAAACCGCCGAATTGGTGTCGGATGCGGATTTGAACGAAACTTCGAATGACGGCAACACAACACGGTAGCGGGAGCCGAATCGGTTTCGGAGTTTCAGTGTCGGCGACTCTGAGCCACAGAATCCTTTTTTAAATTAAATTGAAATTAAAATCCGAGAGGCTGGTCTGATTCTTTCGTGGGTAGTTCGACCTAGCCCAGTAAGACGGCTTGCCCACGGGCCACGTTTTTTTTCGCCTTCGAAAGCCCAACATGAACTCTTTGGAGAGGCATTTGCAGACTGCTTCCTCCATCTTCAAATGCTAGTTGCTAATCTAGATAGTGGTCTCACCGCTCACGGCGACCTCCGGTCGTCGAGATCATGGCCATGAGGCCTATGCCACGGCGCGACGCGGTTATTTTTCGGTGAGGTCTGCCTCCGACAAACCACAATAATTCCTTTGTTTGACGAAAATTATTAGGCAACGCATAGAGAACAGCTACGTGTGGGTAAGCGGGTGAGTTCATGGGTCATGGGGAAGAAAAGATGGGATCAACCAGTAAATAGAAAATTACTGAGTGAAAGATTACAAAAACTTTCGCTGGAGCCTGGAATTGGGGTTAGAAGTTAAGGGTTTAGTTGAAATTGTTACGGTAGTTTGCTCATCCCTAGTTGTTTCTCGGATACAGCTGTTGTTAAGCTTAAATTACCCTTAGGCATGGTTGGTACTATATTTCTGGATAATGTAGTTTCACGCTTATTGTCGTAGGGGCGGCCCACCGGCCCCACGGCATAGGCAGCGCTTTTGGGGAAACCCCAGAATGGCTCGGCGACGCGGTAGGCCGGCTCCGAAGACGGTCCCGACGGAGTGTCTCCGGGATGGCCCGAGGCCCCCAGCGACGCTTCCGGAGGCTTCGGAGTCGGTCCCGACGAAGGGTCTCTGGGGCCCCCGAGGCCGCCGGCAACACTTCGGAAGGCTCTGCAGGCGACCCGCGGGGAAGCTCTGAAGGCTCCGGAGGGATCCCCGAGGGCCCAGAAGGAAACACCGAAGGCACCGCCAAGGGGACCCTGCATGCTTCCCCGAGGGGGAGGTCGCCGAAGGGTCCTCGTAACCAGCAACGAGGACGCGACAAAGATGGACCGGGTTCATCACCCGAGTGAGCTAGGTCTAGGAGGGTCCACCGTGCGCCCAGGGCTACTACTAAGCAAGGAAACACCCCTACTACCCCTACGGGTGGCGTACTTTTGTAGGGGTGAGAATGTAATTCCATATACCCGGCCGGAAGGGCTATAAATAGCCTCCTTCCCCCACCATGTAAAGGGGAGAGAATTTCTGAAGAAAAGCACACACCCACTTCGGTATCTCTAAGTCCGAACCTCAACTCGAGACTCCTCGGCCCCTCGTCTCGAAGCCAGGGGTCCCCCTTTTATTTACTGTCTGGTTCTTTTCACCATGACACTTCTGCTTCTATCATTTGCATTGTGGTACTTCAGAGGGTTGCAAAAATTGTACTTTCATGCTCTGGACATGTGGTAGACAGCGCTGATGTTGTCACAGTAGACGATCGTAGCCCGACGAAGTGGATGATGTAGCTCAGCAAGGAGTTGATGTAGCCAGCACGCCTCAGCCACGGCGTTGGCCACTGCCCGATACTCTGCTTTTGCACTGGAGTGTGAGACTGTGCGCTGGCGCTTCGAGGACCAAGATACAAGGTTGTCGTCAGGGAAGATGCCGTAACCAGATCCTGATGATGATCTCTATAGTGATCCTGATAAGGTAAAACCTTCTTCTACAGATTTATCTCGTGCTATACTTAGATTGATACATGAGCTCAAAAAGTATAAAAAGAAAATTAAAAATCATGATCTTATTGTTGAGAGCTTAAATTTTGAAATTGCTAGACTTAGAACTTTTATTCCTGATGATAAATCTTGTGAGTCTTGTCAAGTTTTACATTTTGAGTTGGAGACCGCTAGAATAATTAATACATCAACCTTGGTTCAACTTAGGGATGTGACTGCTAAACTTGATGAACTAAGATTGGCACGTGACTCTTGTGATGAAAAGTTAAAACTTGCCAATGATGAAATTGAAAAGCTCAAGTTTAGTTCTCCTACATGTTTAGAGTCAAGTATTTCAAATGCTCAATCTAAAGCTTGTTCTAATTGTGAATTGCTAGAAGCTAGACTTAATTCTTCTCAGGAATCCATTAAACAAATGTTTTATCATGAGACACTTTCTTGCACTAATTATCCTAAGCTTAGCACAGAAATAGAAGCACTGATTAGACACCTTAATGATTTTGCTGAAAAAGATAGATTGATTCAGTCTAATACTTCTAAGAATGTTGTGAATAAACCGGTTAAATGCACAACTTGTCCCACTTTAGTTAAAGAAAATGAGTATCTTAAGGACACTTTAGAGAGATTTTCTTTTGGTAAGAAAATTTTGAATATGATTCTAGACAAGTCAAAACTGAGTGTCAAAAACTCTGGTCTATGATTTAATACTGCTAATTATGCCAAGAATAATCCACCTAAGGTTGTTAAGGTCATTGGAAGTGGGCTAATTGAAACAAAAAGTGAGCCCCATAAAACTGTGTTTAAATCTGCTGGTTTTGTCCAAAGTTCTTCTGCTAATGCTGTAGGTGCTAGCTTATCATCTCAAAAGAATTCTAATTATATTAAATTTCATTGCACCTATTGTGGAAGAGATGGACACTTGCATAAATTTTTCTTCAGGTGTGCCGAGAAAGAGAAAAATAAAAGATTGAATACCTTAAGACAAAATCATTTAACATCTTTTATTGTTCCTATAACTAATGCGAAAGCTTAAGTTTTTAGAGGATTTTTATGATGGCTTTAAATCTGCTTCATGTGCTGGTTTGGGATATTATTCAAATAATTCACGTTCTGTATTGCCTGCGTTTCGAGGGACAGTCAGACATGGTCCTTTTTGGCGTTCTGATTGTGCACTTGGTTCTGGTTCTAGTTTTGTTGCTGTTCCTCCATGTCGTGTGTCTCAGTACTGGATTCCTAGATCTCATCTCACTAAGCCGCTTGATACTTCTCATTTTGTCCATTTGCGGAGTGAGTTGGGGGTATTTCATCCAATGGGTTTGTTCTGAGGGGGAGTTCTCTTTTATATGCCTTTTTAAAAACTTGTTTTTCTCTTATTTCGATAATTTTAAATATTATTTAAGGCAATAATCACGGAACAAGTCATGATGCGTGTATTGAGCTTTCTTGATCATGATTTTACATGTGTAGCTTAGCAAAGCCATATTTAGCTATTTAATAAATTTTGTCAACTTGAACGAACAACATGGCAAGGCTGGATTCTTTGGCTAGTTTTATTTAGAGTGATCACCTCTTGAGATATGTCATGTTTAAATACCCATTTCAATCATGATTCTAGGTCAAGTCTAAGGTTGAGCCATTTTAGTTCCTTCTTGAATCACTTCTGGCTATTCTAGAAATACATGTGGCAAATTTTGGTGAAATTGCTAATTATGTATGCTTCTCAATAATTCTTCTCCACGAGACAGCTTACCATTGCACTAGGCATGAACTTGGAGCGAGTTTTGTATGATTGAGATCATAAAACTTTAAGCTTTTTGGCTTGGCATGATCGAAAAGTAAGGCTTGAGATGCTTCAATTAAAGAAATATGATTCAAGTTGGCTCAAAAGATCATATTAAATGTGCTGAAATTAATTTGGGCCGAAGCTCAGGAAGCCGTTGTAGATGGCTCCTAGTCTAGGACGTGCTTTACCGAGATAAGTCATAATCAAAGGTTCAATAATAAAGTGCTTTGTGTTAAGTTATGTAAATCTATTTTAAACTTTGTGCTTCATTTTGGCACTTCTGGCTCACCTAGTTCTTGATTCTAGCATCTAGATTTAAATTTGTATTTTTCCTATGGCTATCTTCTTTAGTGATACCTTTAGCTTAACTGGTCATTTTTGTGAAAGTCTGTCATGTACATTAATTTTCTTAATCACATTATAAGCTTCTTTTGGCCTGCTTTGCTATATATGCATGCTTATGATCGGTCAAGCTTTATAAGAGCATGACTTTGTACACATCAATTCAATTGGTTTAAATACTCTTTTAAGTTTTTCATGGTCATGGTGTGTTTTTAAATAAAAGATTAAAAAAACAATCAACTATTCTTTCTTATATCTTTCTCTTCCTTTTGGGTCTTGATGCTTACATTGCCAAAGGGGGAGATATTTGAGAGTTGTGGTTCAAATTGCTTTTGGCTTCAGTTCTTCTCTTGACCTGTTTGAAGCCTTTGCATTTTTCTTTTCCTATAACTCATCATGCAATCTTGAGGTGTTGTCAATGTATTCATCAAGGGGGAGATTATTAGACCATGTGGTTAGGTCTAGAATAATTTAGTTGATAAATAATTGACAATGTTGTTTACTGATGTTATTTGAGACGTGTGACGTGTGTGTGGACTTATGTCGGACAAGTTGGGAAGAACTTGTGTCGAGAAAATATGGTGTTTTGGTCTTTTCATGTGTAGGGTAACTCGGAGGCGATCATGGTCTACGGCGAGGATCGGAAGATGACTTGGTGTGAAGTCATGGTCCAGAGGGTCGAGGATGCTGGAGGAGACAGTCGAGCTTGAGTTGGGACGCGTAGAGATCGAAGATGGATGATACGTGTTGGAGCTACGGAGGTGCGTTTCGGAGGCTACGACACATAACAATTTTGGGGTATATAAAATTGGAAAGCTGATATAAGTTGACAAACATGTGTTAGAAAGAGTATCAGGTCCCTTGATTGTAGGGATTGGATAGATTTTTGTGACCTCGTAAATAAGGCCACGATTTGTTTTTCGGTCGGTGTTATTTCCAGAACAAAACGCCGTGTGTGCGGCTGCTGGTTTCTTCGTTCGGGGCGAAGCAACCGAGAAATCTTCTTGGAGATTGGTCTCGGGCTGCGTGACCCTATAAAAACCCTAAAATTTGGCACATGACTCACTGTCATTCAGAAAAAAGAAAAGGAGGAAAGAGAGAGGAGTAGAGGGGAGGAGAGAAGCTAGCGAAGCGCTGCTCGTTCGGTTGCCCACCTGTCAGGTAATTTTTTTAACCGAATGGGTTACATAGTTTTAGATGTACGGGTACGTAGTGCAGTATGTTTTACATAGTACTTTTCGGTGAGTAGTCTAGTTTTAGATATATGGTTAATCATGAAAATATTCTTTATGGTGCAGTGCGTCAAATATGTCCGACGTCGCCAATTTTAAATTTTACTACGGTTAAGGGACCATTATGGAGGGTCCTGAGGGGATTGATTTGCGTTATTTCTAATCGGCGACCGTGCCCCTAGCAAGACCAAACCAACGTACATGGGGTGCTGTGATGCGATGGTTGTTCCACACATTCCAAGTGGACCATGATGTGTACGATCTGACTTTGAGTTGCCTTGGAATGGACCGTGATGTGTACGATCTGACTTTGAGTTGCCTTGCCCCCCGAACAGCACAACCCACATATTAGGAGTTAGTGCAGCTGAAGGGAACAAATTCATGGCAGTCATATATACGCATGGCGAGGGAGGGAGGATGGAATTTGGTCCTTCTGACCCAGGCATTTGCTAAGCCCACTCCTCCATCCACACTGAATAAGAAGGGGATGCTGACGCTGAAGAAGAAGTTGGGCACTCTAGCCACAGCGCGACACACACAATGGCTGAAGCTCCCGGAGTTGCTGATGCTGTCGATGAAGACTCTACGAAAGTAGCTCCTTCGGTCAGGCAAGCTAGTGGTCTTACTAACGATGATGAGGAGATGGAAGCCGTAGTGCAAAGGATGGATCTCGAAGACCGGGACTACATGACATTGTTAGAAGATGAAGGTTCCGACGACGAGGATGATGTGGACCAGCAAGCGGTTCCATATGAGTGGAACACATACCAGTTCGACAACTTCGTCGTCAACGAAGGCTCCCGTGTGTCGTGAGAGTACGACCAGAGCGAGGTTAGGCAAGGAGCTATGTTCAAATGCAAGAAGGTTGTGCAGGACGTAGTCAAATTCTGGGCCTTATCGGTGCAACACACATTCAGAGTCATCAAGTTTACCCCAAGATCTTACAACGTGAAGTGCGACATAGAGGGATGTCCTTGGCGAGTGCACACATTTCAGCTTAAGCGGGACACCTACTGGAAGTGCTCTATAGTCGTCCCTCATACATGTGTCGTCATTGAGTCGATCTGATCTCACAGAACTCACATCGGGCTTCATCGCCAACCTCATGTACGGTGAGATCATAGATAATCTAGATTTTGAGCCACAGTCCATCATTCGGGTGATTGAGGTAAGGTTCTAGTACACAATCAGTTACGCCAAGGCGTGGAGGGCAAAACAGAAAACATTGGAATCAAGGTTCGGTATGTTCGAAGACTCCTACCACAACCTCTCCGGCCTACTCCGAGTCATACAAGATAGGAATCCTGGCACTCGTGTCGACATTAAAGATGCCACACATCGGAAGTGGGCCAATAAGAAGATACTACAGTGAGCATTCTTCGCCTTTGGTCCATGTATCAATGCATTCTGGCACTGTCGTCCTATTTTGTGCGTCGATGGCACATTCCTAACTAGAAGGTACAAGGGCCAGATATTGACTGCAATAGCGATGGACGGAAACAATCAAGTTCTTCTCGTGGCATTTGCTTTCGTTGAAAGTGAGAACACGGACAACTGGTTGTGGTTCCTGAAGAATTTGAGGATTTCTGTTGTACAAGACCGTCTAAACGTATCCTCATACATGATCAACATGTGGGTCTGCTGAGTGCAATAACTCAGCTACAACAAGAAGAGAACGTACCACTTCCGTGGGCGAATCTGCAGAGTAGATGGTGCATGAGGCACTTGGGTGCAAACTTCTACAAATAGTTCCACAATAAGGACTTGATGAACATGTTCAAGCGGATGTGCAACCATAACCAGTAGAGGAAGTTCGAAGCACTTTGGAAGATTCTGGATGAGTGGACCAAGACACACAGAAGGGAGGCAGCGAAAAGGGCCGCCCCAAGTGCTGACCAGGCCCCCGAAGCATTGCTACAGCTACCCACAGATGCTCCCAAATCGATGAGGAGGACGGGGGCACAGTTGAAATGCTTCTCGGATTGGATTGAGCACGAGCTTAGGGAGAAGTGGTCGCTGCTACATAACAGGGGTGGTACTCGATATGGTGTCATGACAACCAATCTAGCCGAGGTGTACAACTAGGTCATGCGCGGCGTAAGGTGCCTCCCTTTAGTTGGTATTGTGGAGGCAATTCTCCACGGTACGACAAACTACTTTGTTGACAGAAGCAATAACACGTCGCTCGCCATGGCAAATGACAGAGTATTATACTCCGCCATGGTCACCAAGTACATGGAGGAGAAGAGCAAGAAGGGTGAGATGCACTGGACATTCAAGATGGGCACAAGGGAGCTTCGCTTCGAGATAATGTGCTGGGATAAAGGATGCCACGAGTGCACGCTACGCTGCGGTAGTTGCATATGCACTTGCAACAAGCCCCTTCTTCTGCATAGGCCCTGCTTCCATGTTAGGGCCGCATGTTCGACGGTGGCGTAACATCTCGGTCGGTACCTCTCTAACTATTTCACCAAGAAGGCGGTGATGCAAACCTGAAGTGGAGAGATGTATGGTTACATCGTGGTTGGCTATTTCACTACCCATCCGACCTGGGAGCAACTAATCTAGGCCGCGGACATTGATAGACTCAAGGGAAAGGTTGACCAACGATAGGTACGGCGCATTAAGAACGAAGAAGTGCTCCATATGCAGGGAGTCTGGGCACACTTTCAAGAAATACCCCACAAGAAATCCTTAGGACGAATGAGACATCGACACTCCGAACGTCGCCGCGGGGACCTCATCTGGTCGCCCGACTCGAGGCAGTCCACATGAGGGACGTTAAGATCGCGGCCACGGGAAAGTACAGACAGGTGTAATATGTTATTGCCAATGTTCTGAATTATCATTTTGATTTGAAAAAAAAGTGTTATGATGTTTTGCTGAATGTTATGTAATATCAGTGTGATTTGTCATACTGAATGTTATGTAATATCAGTGTGATTTATCGTAGTTTTGATAGTAATGACAAATTCACATTTGTTTCCTTACATAATATGCAATGCATGTACATAAGCAATATTATGCAAGAGGTCATTTCTCCGAAAGTTCTTCACCGTGTATGGATTCTCTGGTGTATTGCAATATCACTTACCTTCCTACTTACGAATCGTTGATACCTCAATCGTCCTCGCAAAATTCTTCAGAAATTCGTCGCACTAGAACAACATACGACGATCGCAAAATATTATTGCGAGTATAACAGATTTTGTACTGTTGAAAATCTACAAAAATCACAAACCGACTAACCAGTTTAGGGTTTCAGCTCCCTGTTGCCAGTGACGACAACTACTTGTCGCCAGTTCAAATGGCGACAGGTAGCTGGACCGACGATAGAGGGTCAACAGGGTCCCTGTCGCCAGTTCAAATGACGACAGTAGCCACTTTTGTAATTTTTTGGGGCGGCTATTTATTTTTGTAATTCTCTTTTAAAATAATATTATTTTAAAAAATTCACTGGCTCTAAGCCACATATTCCTTTTTTAATTTAAATTGAAATTAAAATCCGAGAGGCTGGTTTGATTCTTTCATGGGTAGTTCGACTTGGCCCAATAAGGCGGCTTACTCACGGGCCACGGTTTTTTTCCGCTTTCGAAAGCCCAACACAAACTCTTTGGAAAGGGAGCATTTTTATTTTTTAATCATTTTTTAAAAATTATTTTAAAGATGAACTTTTCTGAACTTTATTTCCAATTCGACTCCTTTAGTCACGTCATAACCCGTAATGTGACCAACTCAGATCTTCACGTCACCAATCGCAGCGTGATCAAACTGTGCTGTCACCCCACCAACCCTTTAGACACGTTCGTTTTTGGGCTAAATCTTGTCACGTTAAGAGTGGCGTGACAGTACAGTTTGATCACACCACGGGTCATGGTGTAATCAAATAGATTATAATTAGAAATAAAGTTAAGGAGAAACTATCTTTAAAATAACTTTAAAAATGATTAAATAATAAAAAGAATCCTTGGAAAGGCGTCTGCAGATTGCTTCCTCCCTCTTCGAAGGGTAGCAGTTGCGTAAACTAGATAGTGGTCTATCGTCTACGGGGCAGCCTTCAGTCGCCGGCGGCGGCGCGCCTCGCCGCCGCGGCCGCGGCAGCGGAGCAATGCGGTTATTTTCCGGCGAGGTCTACCTCCGACGAACCACAAGGTGATCTTCCCCATGACCCCTCAACTCACCCGCTTAACCGCACGTAGCTGTTCTCTATGCGTTGCCTAATAATTTTCGTCAAACAAAGGAATTGCAAGCGTCTGCTTACTTGAAATTGTGGTTCCCTGCGAGGTGGGATGCCAAGTTGGAGGTCCCTCTCCTGTGTCGTAATTTGCGTCATGTGGGGTGAATTGGGGAAAATGAGTGAACGATTTCAAAAACTTTCGCTGAAATTGGGGTTAGAAGTTAAGGGTTTAGTTGAAATTGTTGCGGTAGCTTTCTCATCCCTAGTTGTTTCTCGGATGCAGCTGTTGTTAAGTGTAAATTACCTTTAGGCATGGTTGGTACTAATATTTCTGGATAATGTAGTTTCACGCTTCTACTTCTATCATTTGCATTGTGGTACTTCAGAGGGTTGCAAAAATTATACTTTCATGCTCATAGGCATCACATGAAGCTGCATGCTGTTCTTCTGTTACTGAACTTGGTTTGTACCTGGCCTTGTGTTTATGTTTTGCTATAGCCAGTGTTTGTGTTGGTGGATTGTCATTTTGTTGAAAACAATTTTGGCTCAATCGATTCGTGCTGAGCGCACAAAGTGAAATCGAACCGCTATATTCAGAAATGTAGCATTTCAGGTGTTCTTTCCTGGAGACGTGTTCTCTTACCAAATGATGGCAATGTAGTATTAGTGACTCAATTGTCAGGTGTGAGCTATGGAGGAAGGTGCAGAGTCGCAGAGATTGAAATGGCACAAACATTGGGTGTAAAGTGCCTAGTGTCTGATCACAAATGAGCCCTTCTCATGTCAACTAAATAATCTGAGCTGGTCCATACAGAATCAGTGCCCCCGTCCTTCTAGGAATGGTCTTCTTGTGGCCCTATGTTGCTTCGATGCCATCTAACATAATGAGTTTGGCAGGATTGAATCAGACTTAGCCACTAACTGGTGTCCAGCAGAAGGGAAGCACACACATGACATTAGACCCACTGGCGATTTCACTTAGTTCTTGATGTGCAACTTCGTGTCATCACCTGAGGAAGACAGCATGTACTTGTTGAAAGTAACAGAGATCTGGCTTATCTGTAAAGTTCTCAATTGTTTTATTTCTTGTAGTAGGTAAGGAAACCAGACAAATGGCTTTCAGAAACTCCCTGGAAAACTAGATTAGTTAGATGTATGCACCCCCCCCCCCAATTCCGTTTGAAATGGCTTAGGGTAATGGTTTACATGATAAAGCATGTGCAACAGCACTACGTTATGCAGCCTTTGTACAGAAGGTAAATGTAACTATGTGGAAGTCAATGGGGGTTACGAACTTAGTAAGCATACATAGTGCACAAACTAAAATAGAGTATTCACAACAAACGTTGTTATCTTTTGGAATTGGCATAAGGGGCCCAACTAGGGAGTCAGCATGCATCCTCTTCCATTTAAATTTGGCAGTTAACTAAAATAACTTTAGTTGTCAGTTGTTACATTAGTTTAAAGGAAAATGTTGCAGTAGTTAAACTGGCATTTTTCATTATGCTAAGTAAAGTTGTATGTTTTGGTATAAGGTATTTCCCTTGTTCATTTCCAATATTCTATCTGGTGCTAGCCTGCTACTATGTGTTTCTTCTGTATCTGTTTTTAAATATTGCAATTTTTTTTACAATCGTCGCATAACAATATTTCAAAGTAAGCAGTGGATAATACCACACAATTTGTCTGGTAAATATCATAAATGATTTTAAACTTAAATCTATATGATAACACAAAATAATAGTTGATATTATAATTTTTCTCACATTACAACACAGATCTGTATATCTAGAAATTGGAATTGTCCAGCTAATAAGCGGTGTTGATTATTTTCTATTTCTTTCGAGTACTGTGAGAATGTAACAGAATACTATATTTTATTTAAAGTTTTAAAACCCACAGTCCCACACAGGTTTTGTCCTTCAAAACCATATATATAATATATGTCATTAGATGTGCAATGCAAAGGGGCTCTGTTGATCTGTTGGTGTATAGAAATAAAATCTGGATACAATCCTAGCTTCTTCTGCTATCTCAAGTTGGAACTGCTGATTCAATTCAAGTGCCTGTAATGCCACTTCTACCGAAAAAGTTAGCAATGTAGCAGGGTTTCTAATAGTTCAAATATGCATTTACTAGCAAAGGACTTCAGGATTATAAGTGGAATAAATTTATTAATGAAGCTCTGACTGTGTCATTTTTTTAGAACTACTCTTACTAGAGAAAGATATAAAGTAGGATCTTCAGGCAGACTGCTTTGGATTTAATTTGTCATCCCATGCCATTGACCTTCATGTTCTAATATTTGATTTCTTGCATCTCAATTTTTCACTCAAAAGACACAGCGGTGAAAAGCTGATCTAACATATTGTTTGTCCTTTTAGAGAGTCCTGGAGAATTATTGGATGTATGGTGTTATCTACTTGTCCTTAGCTGCTTATTCAAGTGCCAGTTGCTCGATTATGCTTAGTTCCAAACTTCCAATTATTTCAATTACTGTCTCAGTGCGTTTATATTTTGATCATATATACATGTTACTGTTCAGAAATCAGAACAATGGGACTTGTTAGGGCATTAGTTTGGGATGGCTTGCAACGAATAACTACATTAAAATCTAATTGCAATTTAGGTAGCTTGTTCTGCAAAGAATTTATTTTCTTGTCACATTTGGCCTGAGCAATATGGCAACCACACTCAAAATTGTGATTTCAAAGCATGTAGCGGAAACAACTTTTGGAGACATGTAGCTTTCTGTTTTGTTCCATTTGTCTGTTAATGTCAGGATGTGAACTTCTGATTCATCTCTACTTGCACGCCATCGATATAAAAGTCATTAGATGAACAACTCAAATGATAACACATGTAAACCACTAGCATAGTTGTCACTAATTCTTCTCTTTGTTTATCCATGTTTTTCTCGTTCACTTATGTACGCTGGACCATTGCCATGTCAGCAAGCCATGAAAAGTAAGGACAGGCATGCTGAAATTATGGATGGAGGCATTACCAACTTCTAGTGCAGACATGAATTATACCATCTCATTTCCAAGGTTGAATTAAGAAGTCAATAACCTTTTTAGTACTAAACAAAGTAACCGAACAGTTAGTGTCCATGATCAGTGATCTAAAGCCAGTGCATTATGCACTGCAAACGATCAATTAAGGTTTAGAAACTTTGGTGGCTGCCCGAGTATCCGGTAACTGGTTTGGCAAGTCTTACCAGTGCATGGCGGCACCACTTTCCTACGCATGCATGCCTTCTGCGTCTATGGACACACACACACATATAGTATCTCCTTTTGGAGCTTATCTCATTGATGACATCAATAGCAAATATGCTTGCGCAAGCTCCAATCATGTTCTCTTTTTATCTCTGTGATTTTAAAGCATCTGACTGACCCCCTTTGCTTTGTGGGCACAACACCATTGTTCACAGCACATATAAAGGCAATGAGTTAGGGTAAGTAGGTAGGTACAAGCCATGCCTGCATCGATCCAAAACCACATTCCTTACACCTCAGTCCTAGGTCATAACCCCACAAGCCACCTTATGGTGTTCACTGTTGACTTCATACAATGGTTATCTAAAACATGTGCTTTGTTATTCAAAAGAAACAATCAAGTGCTCAGGTAATCACATCGTAGAAAGAGTATTCACACTAATACCATAGTTATTAAAAACAAGCTCAAATTTGTTACATGCACCCTCTTGGAAGAGACTAATTACATGTCTGGTCCAGATGCAGTGGATTAGGTTTTAGCACTTATCAAATCTTTTGATAGTACAGAATGAAGCTTGTTTTTTTGCGAGAATCATCATGATCGAATGGTTTGATAGGTGCAGACCATACTATCAACTCCACTAACAAGGGTTCTAATTATTCGGCAAACTGACTTCATCGTAGTCGTCTAGGGATAGAAACACCTCATCTAAGCATGAAAGCTCCATGCCCTCCTCATGGAAGCTCACTTGTGAATCGTGGCTTGATTCAAACACTCGACATATCACCCAGTTGTTGGACTCCTGCAATGATCATGCATGCATATTGACTACGTTTGTCGTATATGATAAAGTTAAATGCAATAAGCAAACATGTAGTATATAGCACTCACTGTGCTTGAGTGACCTTTCTTGTTCTGGGACAGCTTGCTTGAACCACTTGAAGAGCTGCTACAACTGTGGTTGTAACTCCCATCCAATAAGTGGTACTCATGCATGACCCAGTTGGTTTTAATTCCCTCAAAGGGCTCCCCAATGGAGAAGACAAGCATCTTCTTCAGGCCGACATTAAAACCACCGCTACTTACTGTCTCGTCGGCACCAATGGGGTTCCAGTGCCCATTTGGTGAGGTCCTACTTTGTGTTGCATGGCTGAAGAAGTACCACTGGTTCCCTGCTTGAAGTGCTTTGCCTTGAAAGAGTAGTTGCTATCAGGACTTGACATTGACAACACAAAGTTATGATAAGGACAAGAACATATGAAAGTAAATATTAGATGCATACCGTTCAATTCCCATGGATCGTAGCGATTCAGTAGTGTAGGGACGATGTCAGGTTGGCACGGGAGGAGAGAGGCTTTGCAGCGGAGGAAATGGACGACAAGCTCTTCATCTGAGGGGAAGAAGTGGAAACCAGGAGGAAGGTCAGAAGCTCCACCCATGCTGAGGTGAGGTACTGAGGTGCAAGCTAGAAATAGATAGACTGGAGGCAGATGGAAGGCTATGAGAAAGATGAAAGCAGGAGTGCTTGCTTAATGTGGTGGCTTAGTGGTACTATAGGGGGCGTATGTGTATGTATTTGTATGTGGGGAGAGAGAGAGACGTGTAATTCAAGGAGTTTTGAAAGGTTTTGAGGCAGCGGCAGCATGGTGCTTTGAGAAGCATGGCAACTTAAGTGGCATGCTTTCTTTTCCTCTCCATTTTTTTTAATGGAGGAGACTGATGATGCTATGCAAAGACTAGTGTTGGGTTTGGACAGAGGAGTATCTCCGATATGATGTTCAGAGAATATATTGCAAATAGCTGTACTATTGAGATTTGAGAAGGATCGATGGGAACTAACAAAGGCCATCAATGAATGCATGCATGCATGGTGCCTCATCATGTTCTATATATTTTATAACAAAGGGGAAGAAACAAGAAAGACAGTTCTTGTTTAGCAATGATGTTGGATTGGGGGTCCTTAATTAGGATAGCCTTTGGAGAATGCATTTGATCGTTGACCCCTCTTGGATATATTACACTCATAAGCATCTCTTCCAAAGTTTCAATGGTAGACTCTTGGATCATAATATAACATATTGCTTCTGTGCTACTTCAGGTACACTTCAAAACACCATGTCGATCAGCCCAAGGAAACTGTGGATAGAACGTAATATCAGGTGAATTGGGGTTTTTTATTATTTATATATATATATATATATATATATATATATATATATATATATATATATATATATATATATATATATATATATATATATATATATATATATATATATATGTGTGTGTGTGTGTGTGTGTGTGTGTGTGTGTGTCATCCATATCTGAAATCAGGAGATGTGAATGAAGAGCCAGATGAGATGACAGAATCATCATTTGGCTTGTTTAGGTTGCACGCCCAAGTAATTAGTGAAACCTCTTCTTGCTACTAAATTATGGTGGCGATTAGACAGAATCTCTGACTTTCTCTTATTTGATGTATGTTGGATATCATGTAGATATCAATCAATCATGCATCAAATAGTGCCTTGAAATTTGTTTGAACCCGTGCTATGAATACTTGTGAATTTTCATAATAGTTTACTGAAATGCCAAGGCCAAGTGCATATTATGCCCTTCAGCCCCACGTGTCTATGAGTATTTTCTTAAAAAAATATAATTGTTTCACGTGCATCACTTTCGTTTTCTTTAAGGCAATACCAGATGTTCCGTATTCTACATGTTTTACTAGTTTGTATAATACAAATTAGTTGTCTTGGTTCATGAGGAAAATTGTATCTGAAGTGAACCAGTTAGCATAAGAATTATAACACTCAAGAAAGAGGTTTTGAGTTTAATTTATTGGATCATTTATTTCTTTTGGTGTCTGAAGGATTTTGGTTCTGGACCTGGATAGTTTATGGTAGATTAGCTCCGATCTGTATCATTCTGAATTCATACCAAGGTCTCCTCTAGGCTCAGCCTTTTGTTACTTCCTCCATTGACAAACCGACTTGCCTATATTTTTTTACTATATTTTGACAGCTTAACTTCTCACTGAAGGTTAGGGTGATATGTGAAGGAAAGGTCAGGACTCACGAAGTATTGTCCAACACAACTGGAAGTACGATCAACTGTTTTCTGAAATTTCCAACACAAATGGGCTAGCAAATGTCCTGCATCCCAATAGTGGGTCTTCTGAGTGCTGTTACCGCATAAATTTAGTCTGGCATGGCTGCATAATTCCACCTCATGTCATGCAGGCGTCACCCTTCTCCAACCATGCTCCTTTATGCCTCTTGACCATAGTTATTATCAATTGTCGCACATATCCCCCAACAAGTTGCAGAGGGTTCAGTGGAGCTGTGGCAAAGTACAAAGGGCATCACTTGGAGATGAAGACACTCAAGTTCCTTATATCCTTTTCACCCATCTATTCAATGTTCATGTTTGCAAACTGCTGTGTCAAAAAAGACATATATTAATCGTTTCAAACTACTTCCATAGCTCAGTTAGCAAGAGACAGAAGTGATTTGGCATGCATTACTATAATGACAATGATTTATGATAGTGACACTAAGCTGCTGAATATTGTGGTAAAACACCACCTTGTTAAGTAAGCTGTAGCCCAATTGCTAAGGGACACACGTCACACACCTCCCTATGCAGAAAGGCTCATCATCTGGTAGGGAGGATTTGTATGTCTATATAGCTTGGGATGAGTTGTTAATCCCTTCAATGATATGCTAACTACTACTCCCTAACATTTGGTGAGATGCTTATCTTGGTGCGGATTAATTACAAGCATAACCCTCCTTATCATCAGAATCTTCCAGTGAGTATTCTAACAACTCAATCTGTGCCCCTATATAAATCTCATATTAAAAAAAGGAAGAAGAAAGATAACAGTTAACCATTCCATATTTCCATGGTGCACAAACTCATGCACACTCGCTGCCCTTTCTTCTACTTTTCTGCCTTTATTTTATCTTTGCCCTCCCCTTCCCTTCTCTTTAGGAAGGTTTTTTATGCATGCCGTCTCTCTTTATGTCAGGCCATGTAAGATTAGATTAAGTCCACCGCTTGAGACGGGTGCAGTGGTGGTGTGGTGCTGGTGGTGGCAGCAGCGGCAGTACACGTGGGGCTACCTAATCCCCCGGAGAGTGCATCCCACGGTCATACAAAGGAGGCTTCCGTGGGGCCCTCTGCCCTGGTGACGTTCTGATGACGCAGTTCTGCTTCTGCATCACTGTGTCACAAAGTAAGCAAGGTAACAACAGCTCGACGAGCTCTTCAATGGCGGTACGGGTGTTCTCACACTTTAACTACGCATGTGTCTTCTTTTGCACTAACCTGAAAAACATATATCGATGGATAGCTTAAAGATTGCTGAGTTAATAAAACCTCTTACAGGCAACTTCATCCCTGAACATAACGATAACCTGCATACTGCCTAGCCTACGGTTGGACCTGAAATCCAGATCTCTACTAGAATAATGAGTGCTTACCAATTCGATTATATTACAAACAATTTAGTTAGCTAATCTGGCGTGCATTGGCGTATGGGTGTGTCGTCCACTTCTGGGCCTATTTTGGGGGCTCAAATGTGCTGGGCTATCCCCTCTCTGTCAGTGCAAGCACCAGCCAACTATGGCCTTGGTGCCACTGCCATGCCATCATCTGGCATCATGGTGGATGGTGGTGGAGCAAGAGCAAGCCAAAATTGCCTTTGTTCCTCAGCATCTTTCTTTTGCCCTTGAACCTTCCTCCGAGCTATTGGCTGATTTAGTCACTTTTTGATTCGTAATAGCAAAAGCAGCCCCTGTTCGCACGAAATTTCAAAAATGATATCACGACAGATTAGACAGGTGCTACGTGTCGACAGCAAAAAGTGCTGCGCTCTTGGACCGTTGCGGGTTCATTCTGTGCTCTCAGCGCGCTAGAGGCACCTTCTCGTTTCTGCCCTACGAAAGCTGCATGACACCTGTGTATTAAGTGCATGGGTTTGGATTTTTTTTTATCCTTTAGTGATTAGTGGGTATGGAAGGTTTTTGCCCTCTAGTGATTAGTGTACGTATGCATGGAAATTAGTGAGCATGGGCCCTTTCGCGGTCTAGGAGCGCGATAGGAACCCGCTGTGCTTGGGAGCGTGGTACGTGCAGATTCAGCGGTTTAGGAGCACGGTAGGATGCAACCGTAGTATGGGAGCACTGTAGGGGACACGTGGTATATGTCTAACCTATCGCAATGTTATTTTTGTTATTTAGCATGGAGCTGCATGTGTTAAATCAATGTCATTTTTTTATTTCGTACGGAGCTACATGTTAAATCGTTTCAAAAAGTGGCCAAAGTAGCCAGACACTCGCCTTGTCGTGAGGCAAATCAAAATGGTCAGCTTACTGTTCTACATTAATTATTGCCCTTCTGCTCTTTCTTGTCCTGTGACACAATCGACAGCAATGCTGTTTAAAACACATCACTTACTGATTGATGGAAAGCGTATATACTGTTTACGACAACTTGCTGCTCTCAAAATCTCTGTTGCTCTGTGGCAAAATGGACAGCTTACTTGTTACATGCACGTTTCTGATTGGTTCATGTTCTTCCATGCTCCCCCACCCCCACCATGTGAGCCGTGTTGAAGTGTACACGTGTCGCTGCTTCTCATCTTGCCCTCGTGTTTACAGGGAGAAAGATACCCGTGAATATCCATATGCATCATCGTTGGCACCAATTGGGAGAAGCAAATGGGATGGAGCAGTTGAAAACGGCGTTGCTTGTGCTTGGTTAAAGCGTCGTTCGAAGGGTAAAGGGAAGAGATCATTGTCGACAAACACTCGGAAATATTGCGAAGACAGTAAAAAAGATAGGATATCCCCACACCACACATTCAACTTGAATGACTGTATCTTCCTGATACAATCATACAGCACTCATGCACGTCTATTTTCTTGCGTACTATTAATGACGTGTAAGCTACTACTAGCCTGCAGTAGTGTTTTTCTTCGCCATGTCTACCGTGGATGCCAATTCTCGATCTTCTTTTCCCGTAGAAAAGACGCTACACCGCGGAGCAGGTATGCAAGTGTCTAGAGAGTTGCGTGGCAAGGAAAAATTGATTTCTATTGCCACATAAGACAATAATGTGCTTATTTTGTAACATTAATGTTTTATTAGGTACAGGTGCTTAAGAGGTGTTTATATATATAACTACATATAATTAATAGATAATACAATCATCTAAATACTTACAAAAGAAATGTTTGTATTGGAGAAAACGATTTTTACGTAGATGCTTGATGACGTGGCTGTATTCTCTTTTTTAAACACTCGTATTGTAAATGCCCTAAAACCACCGGATCAATCGCTTGAAAATGACACCAAGACCAAATTGGCAAATTCTCACTTGCAAACGCAAGTGCAAGAGCTCACGTTCACTCTAAGACAGAGCATCTCCACTACCTATCCACGTAGAACACGTAGAAGAGAGATGCCACGCTAGCATTGGAGGGAGGCACCGTAGCTTCGCTTTAGATTTTCGTGGACTCTGCATTGGAGTGGGGTGCAGTGCTTTAGACTTTGTGAACCCACCGTGATGTATTATTATACATTGGAGTTGGGAGTTTTGGTGATGGCTTCAGTTGATATGCCACACAATCTCTCTCTTGAAACTACTATGCATTAAAGATGCTCGGAGTGATCAAACACGTGTTGACAGACCAAGCCACCTTAAGCTAACCCTTTCTTTTAAGAACATCTCCAATGCATAATACCTTCAAGTGGTAGCTTCAATGGAGAAAAAGTTCCACATCAGTCGAAGTTACCACTCAAAACCCATGGCTCTAATGCATGGTAGCTTCAGAATTGGTCCACAAAATCTGAAGGTTGTACCCTCACTCCAATGCATAGTGGTTTCAAGATGAGCTCATAGAATATAAAGCAAAGGCGCGATGCCTCTCTCCACTGCATTTTGGAATGAATGTCTCTAGGTTGGACCTACGCAAATTAGTTGAAGCTAGTGTAGTTGCCTCCCTCTCCACTGCAATTTAGAAGGAATATCTCTAGGTTGGACCTACGCAAATTAGTTGAAGCTAGTGTAGCCTCTTTGAAGCAATCACCCATGTGGACGTGGCATCACTCTACTACATGGATGACTAGAGCAATTGTTCACAACTAGCACAGCTGGCACGCTTCGCTGCGCTCGTGTCGAGAATGTTATAGCGGTATACAGGGTGAGGTGTTCTGGGTGCAGAATTACCATGTAATTTGCAGTCTTGTTTGTAAGGAGCTCTGAGTCTAAGCAATGTCCTTACGATATAATCGGCAGCAAGGTAACATCTTGTAAAGTTAAGTGCTTTGTAAATACTATAGACGAGATAAGATAGCACCAAGGTAATTGAAGTAGAAAGTGCATATAAGAGGCATGGCAAAAACAAATACACCTGTCCTGAGGAGAGTAAGAAAAAACCTCTCGTCACATGAGCTTTGGGCATTACTAAACAACCTGAAATGTAGGTTTTTTTTGTCTAAATTATCTCCTATCTTTGGCTTGGTTAATATGTAATTCATAGCTACACCTACATGGTATGGTTAATGGTGAATTACATTCTGTAATTCTGTGTATAGCCGTTGCTAAATGGCATTCTTCTTTCCTTTTGGTGTATTTGAAGAGTTTAATGCCGGCACATTCAATATGTATTCTATAACTCATTGTATAAGCTATTAGAGAAGATGTCATCTTGAACTCAATTTCAAGAAGCGATGGGTGGTGGTCTAACTGCTTATAGCGGTCTATCATCTTAAAGTCTAACCATAATTTAAGGTGATCATATCCACGAGTGTTTCTTTCCTTCATAAAATGTTTCATATTTACATTCTTCTGAAAAAAGTATGAGAGGCACCAAGGAGTTCAGCAATAACAAACAAAGAAGATACACCCTAAACATTGCATTCGATGAGTATCAACTTACTCGTAGGTATTGTGAACAACAAGACATTCACCAACATTTCTGCACAGGTCAGAAATTTTATGAATTGCCAATGCAATATTAGGAAATAGTCAACTTTGACTCTAAGTGTGTGTGTGCGCACGCGCGCGTGTGTAAGAGAGATGACCTAGAGCATACACGTGTGAATAAAAACTCCAGAGGGGTTTCCCGGATTAACAACAAGTTTAGGTATAGGGTCGTTTTCTTTCAGAACATTTTCCAACCAATCTGCATTTTTAGACATAATGTAATGGACTATTTTCAATTAATCTGTATATAATTTCTGAGACAACATCTATAGATTGCAGAACAAATCGAAGACTCATGTGTTCACTTAATCAAACAATCCAAAGGCATATTAGACATAGTGTAAAATATGCTTCTGTAATGAACTTATTTTCAATTAAGCTGTATATAATTTCTGAGACCATATCTATAGGTCGTAGAACAAACCGAAGACCTATGTGTTCACTTAATCGAACTATTCAAAGGCATATTACTCTTATGAACTAAGAGATAATCATGTAGCAGGAACTTATCAACTACCAGTGAAGCAGAAGCTCTCAGAACCAGCACTAAGTATGGCAATTTGTTTATGTTACACACACTATATTACTATAAATAATAGTCATCTTACCAACATCAGGATGAAGAGTGTTGGGATTGGTTGCACCAGCTAATATGTCATTTACGCCTATCATCTAGAATGACATGTAGCCATTAAAGTAGCTAGGTAGTTTTGCGCGCTACGCTGCGCTGGGTGAATTTCAATAGTGTTCAGAAGGCGAAATACATTTAACAATGTGAAAACATAGCTAGATTTGCCTCACATAAGAAATGAATAGATAGAAACAACACTTAAACAAATAAGAAATGTTTAGGCCAGAGTAGCAAACTTGAAACATCATTGATGAATATTAGCAAAGTCACTTTTTCTACAAAGAAATTATTTGTATTCGATTTTTTGGAGGAGTTTGAGCTAATTTCAGATTATTTGAGGCAGTCTCAGGTTAGGCCACATCTTTATTTGAGTCAATATGAAGTTAGGATCCGTATTTTGTAGAGACATCAAAAAAGAAAAACACAAAAGAAGCTAGAATACATACTGGAGCTGCAGTAAAATTGAAGCATACATATTCCTAGATATCCATATCAATCTTTCCAGTTAATGGATGATCCATCAATCTCTGTGTGTAGCTTTCTTATCTGTAAAGGTAATCCTTAGTCGTCCGATCAAGCGGGTTGGCGTCCACCACCTGTACAACGCAAAAAAAATATCTAAGAACAGGGGAACATATATGCTAGCCTAAACAATAGAAACAATGCAGCAAAGGGTGGCCATCTACATGGAGTTTCCTAAGATTTCATTGGGTGCCAAGTTTAACAGTGTTTCAAGTATGGAATATATGCGCTAACCAAAGATGCAAAACAAAAAGTGGTGGCTCTGCAACAAAAAGAGACTGGGTCATCTATGAAACTACACATATCAATTGCAATGTGTTCTCACCAAGCCAAAAAAAAATCTAGCAAGAAGCATTTTAGGCTGTTATTTCTCCCTGGGTAGTTAAGGACTGCATGACGTAAGGCTCATATAAGATAAGAAACCTCGTTTTGTCTTAGCTGTGGATGATAAAACACGCAAAAAACATGACCGAGCAAACCTGCGGATAGAGAAGACAACAAAATTAGCGAAGCAACTCCTTCGGCTAAATCGTCTCAGAATGGAATGACCTGCAACAACAGGGTAATATTAGACGGAGGAAATTAGCGAAAGGCACACATGCACACTGGAGTAATCAGTTGCAACAAGGCAATAACCGTCCGCATAGGGATTACCAACAATGGAGTAACCTACCAAGAAAATAGCAAATTTGAAGCATCATTGATAAATATTAGCAAAGTATCTATCCATATGCCTGAAGTGAGATGAGGATATCGATCATGGAACAATAGATGTACAGACAATAGATGAACAGTACGCAGAATGGGAAAATAGGAAATACTTCAGATCGTAGGCAAGTTCGGATAACAACTATGCATTGCAGATGGTTTACCCACTCCCCTCTTCATGAAGGTTGCTGATGTAGCATTGCCTCAACAGTGCTAATCAGCCAGTGACGACTGGAAAAAGAAAGCGACGACCATTTAGCACCCAATAATAAAAATAAGGTATGTTCAATTACAAAAAAAAAGTACAAAGACACGATCACCGGATAGAAGTTTCTTTCTGTTAGCACATGAACAAGATAATAACCTAAAGCAACACCTTCATAAATTAGAAAGATAGGTAAGATTTCCTTAATTTCGAAGGAAACATTGGTACAACTAATTTAATATTGTCTTAAACCTTTAAAGGAGATATCAGCTAAAATAACCTCATCATGTCTAAAACCTTGCGACAAAATACAGGGCCTAACTTCATATTGACTCAAATAAAGATGTGGCCTAACCTGAGACTGCCTCAAATAATATGAAATCAGCTCAAACTCTTCCAGAAAATTGAATACAGATAATTTCTTTCTAGAACAAGTGTCTTCCAACAGGAACAAGAAACTCCTAGATTATGACATGTTAAGCAGATGATTGTAGAGCCATCAAAAAAGAAAAAAAAACACAAAAGAACCTAGAATACATGCTGGAGCTGCAATAAAACCAAAGCATACATATTCCTAGATATAGATATCAATCTACATGGAGTTTCATGATATTTCAACAGGTTCCAAGTTTAACAGCGTTTCAAGTCTGAAATATATGCGCTAACCGAAGCCGCAAAAGAAACAGTGACGGCTCTACAGCAGAAAGAGACTGGGTCATCTATGAACCATTGAACCTGCACATATCGGCCGACATAAACATCTACAAATTTTGTTTATAGTTAACCATCTAAATCAATTGCAATGTGTTCATACCAAGCAAAAAAATCTAGCAAGAAACATTCTAGGATGTTATTTCTCCCTGGATAGTAAAGGGCCGCATAATGTAAGGCGCATATAAGATAAGCAGCCTTGTTTTGTTTGCATTTGTTGTCGGGTGCTAATCCAAAGAGACCAGGTAGTCTGGTAAAATCAAAGCATACCAAAGCAAGCGGCAAAATGATAAAAACACAGTGTAAATAGCGACTGCGTATAAACACTAGAGTATATATACAACAAAAGGGTGGAGTCCACAGTAAATAGGACCTTTGTTCTGTATATGTTAGGTTTAGATAACATAGTGCGAAGATTAGACTCTATTTTTTACAGAAGCTAGATAGTAATGAGCAGCTATATAGAAACCCATTCAAAGTATGCAAGGCACCGTTAGCTTCTAAGACTGCTGTAGAAGTAGTTTATTAAAAAGTACCCATTTTGCACAATTTAGATTGTTAAAAGGAACTTGTCGGTATATTTTACAATCGGTAATATTTACATGCTCTTGTCGAATTACATAAAACACAGTGGCAAACGACAAGAGAACTGATCATAATTATGGTTCTTAAAAGAGGATTAAACTACACTAATGATTATAGTATGCTAAATGAAATACCACCATACATTGCTGGGCAGAACAGTTTATTGTGTCATTGTTCTGGAAGCAATTTCCTACCAAGTATGATCTGTTAAAATACTGTAAAACAGGTAAGTTCAGAAAAAACTTAATTGAAACATCCGAGCTACAAAAACAAAGGTGTACCTTTCGATTTGTTTGAAGCGTGTAGGAATATCTCCAACCAAAAAGTTATGTGAGAGGTCCACATAAGCTAGCTGAGTTAGTTGACATAGACCAATTTGATCATCGCTTTTGGTGGACACCCTGAAATAAAGGGGACAATTGCTTAGTCATATCACAAGTCAATTGATGTCCACATAGAAGTATATCTGTTAAGCATTTGGCAGCTTGATCAAATATTTCTTGTCTCATTAAGCTTGTTTGCAGACAATAAATCATAGTTACATGCTTTCACAGTAAATATTGCAGAATGGAGTCAATGTTGATTGATGCTGACTTCTTAACTAAATATAGAAGAAACGTGCTTCCATGCACTTCCAAATCCTTGAAAGATACAAAGAGAATTATACTAACTGGCCTAGTAATGTCCTGGAGTTGCACAAACTCAATAATGCGATTGGTCGACAGTCGCACAGGTAGCCTTGAAAGGGTTTCATCATGAGAAATTTGTGTGATCTGCTGCTCTTCTTTCTTTCTTTTTTCCCCAGAAAAACAAAGCCACTAGCACAACAATACCTCCAGTGTGCTGATTCAAAAGTTTGATTATTTTGTAGTTTAGTTAATAGTGCGAAATAAGGATTGTATGCAAGATTCAACAAATGACTGACTTGTTCATCGTAGAGAGTGAGAGATCATTGGATCAAGTAACTCTAGTCAATATGAACTTCTACAAGATGCACTCCTTAGAGAGCTAGGCACTGGAATAGTGATTGTTCTTTTTTTTCTAAGGAACTTTTTTGGTAGCGGGAAAGGATTGATGAGATAATAATACATTTATTTAGCAGTAAACTAAATGCATATGTATGTAATGGAAATTTCTGTTGAAGCATCTAAGAAAAGATAGCTATTTAAGATACTGCGTAGGTCTGAAAATAGAAACAATCGGTGTAGCAATCATCAAGCCTAAGTGTCGACGATCGAATCGCCGATCTTACGAAAATAAAAAGAGGAAAATGACGTAGAGTATCCTGGAAGAGAATGGGGGCTGCTCTTTTATTATATGAACTGGGATTACAAGACTTGACTAGGGACTATCTCCAATTACACTGAATGTATTGAATACTACAGCTTCGGCTTCTGTATTGCCTTTTGTTGTTTGCTGTTGTGTCTCTCTGTATGAGTGTCTGCGTGTCCTCCTCGTCTTCTGCGCTCCACCATTAAATAACTCCTAAAAGAGTGGCAGTTACTCCTGGGGAAGGCGTCCCTGGTGAAACGTTACAACTGGTCGGAGGTTCAATGTAGTTAACAATGTGCTAACGACCTTGCGGTTAAGTACTTGTGAGCACCTTAATTGTAAAGTGGTTTATCATCAGTGTCTTGTATATCATCGTATGGTACGAAACGTTTGGCACGTGTTCCATTCATTATACGGTTGAGGGTGCCAGTTCATAGCTTTTTCGAGCGACTACCGGTCGGGCCTAGTCCGACGTAGGTACCCATCGTGTAACCTCTGGAATCCTTACGACCAATGAAGTCGTTAGCCTTAGAGGTTACGACCATGAAGGCATATGGTCTTTTATGTATTAAATTAATACATAGAGGTTTTAATCCTCGTCACTAAGCATAACCATAGGGAAAATGCTTCAATATACTGGTGAATCAAATAAATTTTAGTGAAATGCAGATTATTTAATTGTTTGGCAAAGAAGAAATGAATGTACAAGATATCGAACTCAAATTGTAACTATATAAAGCGACATTTTTTTCTTCTAAAACTCTATAGCAAATTGCTCTGCGTAACATTGCACTACAAATTCAAGAATGGAACAGTAAAAAACTGAGTAGTTCATCACCTCCATAGGCGTAAGTCGGGTATTTGTCCAAGCACAAGGCTGCAGATCCGCAAATATGAACCGTTGCAACCTGGCCTATTTTGGCTTGCCTCTAGGGGCAAATTAATTTTTTTTCTAACCTTTTCCACTGTCAACACTATTAGTGGAGACATCCCCTTGCAGCGATGGAGGCCGATCTTCAGTTTTACCATTGTATTAAGGCTTGCCAGCGGTATCTTGTTGCTTGTCAGATGTTCTTTGGTAATGCAATGCTGAGAGGCCTGAGATCCATACATCTGACCATCTTACCCCGAAGTTGAACAATCATATAGAGAATAGACATAGTACATGTCACCGTAAGTGTCCTGAATCAACAATGGATATAGCATTATTTCTCTATCCTAATACACCCCAGACATCTGGAAACCATCAACATTCTTATCTGAACATCCTAAACAATATATCGAACTAAAGGTTAAAGTAGTACTGATGGAGGTAAAGCACAGGAAGAAACAATCACAAGAGTCGGCGTCCCTGCACTATCATAGCTCAAATATGTGGAGTACTCCCCCCAGCCTCCGTGGGCTACAGATTGACCAAAAAAAAGTCTGAAACTCTATAACAAAGTGCTCTGCATAACATTACACTACAAATTAAAGTATGACACAGTAAAAAACTGAACAGTTCATCACCTGCATAGACGTAAGTCGGGTACGCTCCATAGTACATGGTAGCTTCCTTGTAGTCCTGCATCCGGGGAGTCCCCGACCACTCCATCACCGGCTTTTGGTTCGCGACAGACGCCACCATGCCCGTCGCCGGAGCCTCCAATGATTGCAATAACAACGGCAAAGCCGAACATCTCATCAGATTGACCACCCTTGCCAGTTTGCGCAAAATTACAAGATCACACGGTGATCGAAGGAACCTTCAAGGACATATGCGGGTCTCACCTTCTCATTCGCCTTGGGTACATTGGGGGCCTTGGCCATCGGGTCCAGGTAGCCTCTGAAGCAACAAAGGTCAAGGCAAACCAATCCCCAACACTCCGAGTGACTCCAACCAACGAAACACGCACGAGCCACATAACCAAAAGATCAAGAACTCTAAACATCCGAACACCCCTGAATCTGTCCAAGAAAAATGTAAGCATCCGAACTCGAACATCACGGAACGAAACACACAACCTTGAGGATCAAGCGCTTGAATCATCTCACCATACAGTGAAAATGCATAGCAAAAGCGCGAAAACATCCGAACCTCCCACGCGCAAACCCCTTCGGAACATGCAAAACACCAAGAAACTGAGCCGAAGCATGGTTAGAAACCAAATCAAGAATGCGAGATCAGCCACGTTTCAAGAACCCACCAAAGAAGGGTAGAAAAGCAAGAAAACCAGCGGGGAAAGAGAGAAATCTGAGGAGGGTTTAAGCATACGACCGACGGCAGCGGCGATGTAGGCGGAGGTGGGACTTGGGGGCAAGAAGCCAAGAAGGCGAGGAAAAGAGAGACGGAGGGAGGGAAGCGAGCGCCGCGGGCTAAGTAATTAGCAGGTGAGATTTGATGTATCCTCTTGATGCGAAGGGGGGGGGGAGGGGGCGGCGCGGGTGGAAGGGGAGGATGGGGCAGCGGGGGTGGCGCGGGCGAAGGTGAGGAGGGGGCAACGTTGGCGGTGCGGGCAAAAGGGAGGTGGGGAGCTACAAGGGCGTGGTCGTAGGGAAGGAGACGACGGCGGGAACGAAGGGGAGGGAGGGGGCGGTGCGGGTGAAGGGGTGATGCGGGCGATGGCCGTGTGTGGAAGGGTGAGAAGGATCGAGAGGGGACGGGAGGAATCGCTGGACCACTGGAGCCTCACGCGGCCGCTGCTGCCAACGATCGGACGGCCAGCAAATGGAAGAAAAGCGATCGGACGCTCCAAACAAAAATGGCGATGTGGAGGGGCTGGGAGGCTGTCGATCCCATGAGCTTTAATAAAGGTAAGATTAAGCATTGGAGATGCTCTGAAAGGACAAAACTGAGTTAGTTAGGACAACAATCTTGAAAGACTAAACATAGCCACCACAGGTTGCGGGATCAAATCCCAATAGGCACAAAGAAACCCTTAACCGCCCATGTATAGGGGTGGATAACGAGGCGGCTCAGCTCGGCTTGGTAAAGCTCGGTAAGAAAATGAGCTCGGCTCGTGTAACGTCTCATTTGTCCTAGAGTTTTTGCCAGTTTTCAAAACCAAAAAGGAACCATTCGGTTTTATCGATTTTCTCAACCTTAACTTGGAATTTTGGAAATTTGGAGATTTAACTTGAATTAATCAAACTTCAATTAACCTTATCTAGTTTATCTTGAGTGTTGGTGTTCGCTGGCTTCTAGTTCTCCTTCTCTGTCTCGTCCCGAGTTTTCCCCGACCTAGCTTTTTCTCTTCAGACCTCCTTGGTGTTTGGACCTTCTTTTAGTTCAGACCTCTCTTGACTTCTCCTTGGACCTCCCCCTTGTGCCTTCTGCTGGGACTCCTCCTAAGTCCAGACCTCCTTCCCGTTGGTCTCGATCCCCTTTCATTTGGACCTCCCTGTGTTCCTTTGGATCTCCCCCTTGTTCTTTTGGTTTTCTCCCTCGTGTCCGTTCGGACCTCCCGCTCGGTCCGAACGTTCTTATCGTTCTGCTCCGTTCGATAGAAATCTGGCAGCTCCCGCTCCATCGCGCCTTTTCTCGCTGTCTCAAGAACTCCCCTTGGCTGATCTTGACCGTCAGGACCTTCCTTCGTTTGGATCTAAGGGTCCAGACCTCCCTTTCATTTGGATCTCCCCGCCTGTCAGTCCGTTCCTCTCCCCTCGCGTGAGCACGCTCAGTCCGAGCCGTCCGATCGTGCCTAGATAGTCCGATCGGGATGAAGCGTTCGGATGGTCTGAACGTTCATATCCCTTTTTTGACCGCCTGATCAAAATCGGATGGTACCGCTTCGCCGCGCTTTGCTTTGTTCCTCAGGACCTCCTCGTCCTCAGGATCTTTTGGTCTTTTTTCGCAAAAATCACCCTTGTGGTCTTTTTGCAAAGACCACCCTCCTCCTCACTTTTATCATTTGGACGCGACCTCCCTTTGAGGCCGCGACCTCCTCCCTTTTGTCGTTTTACCACGACCTCCCTCTGAGGCCGCGACCTCCTCCCCTTTGTCGTTTTGCCGTGACCTCCTTTGGTTGGGATCTCCCTATGGTCTTTTTGCAAAGACCACCTTTGCGGGCAGGACCACCTCGTGGTCATGACCTTTAGTCTTTTTTGCAAAGACCACATTTGCGGTTGAGACCATTCTTGTGGGTCACGACCTCCCCTTTGGTCGTGACCACCCCTTTGACTGATCTGTTCACCTGAGTTTGACTGGTCCCACCTACCAGTCCCCCTACTCACATTTTTCCCTCCACCTTTCTCCTAGCGCAGTCTGTCCGCACATTAAATGAGGTTGCACCGCATTAAATTGTGCTATGTCACATTGAATGTGGATGAGTCGCATTAAATGTTGTTTCCACTACAATCATTTCTCCTCTTGACTCTTTTCCCTACCTACCCCTTTGCCCTTTCCTCTCTTCTCAGCAGTATTCTTCATCATTGCTTTCGGCGCTACATCTTGTAGCCCATTTTCTCTTTCTTTCCCCTAAATAAAGCTCCAGGGAGTCTCTTTTGATCTCTTGTTTCTCCCTCAGCTTCCCAACACCACCCTTTCTTCCTCTAGCTCGTTTTTCTCTGTGATTCGATTTCGCCTGAGCGATTGGAGCCGTGTCATCTTCAACAACTTCGCCGTCAAGGAAGCCAGTTGGAGGCTGCGTCATTTTCTACCTTCTCGCCGTTGAAGGGCCCTGTTGGAGTTCACGTCACCTTAGATCCCCGTCGGAGTTCTTTCGCGACCTCCTCCAGCGCCTCTCCTTGTTTCGGTGAGTTGTCTGTGCCTTGTTCTCCTTCTTTGTTCTTACGACCACTTCGTGTGATCGTATCCTTCCTACGACTACATTACGTGGTCGTGTTTCTTTTGCGACCACGTGGAATAGTCGTGTCATCCTCAGGACCTCCTCCCCTGGATCTCCTCAGGACCTCCTTTGGCAAAGACCACCTCTTGGTCTTTGTTGGTCTTTTTGTAAAGACTACCCTCTCTGGCTTGGATCTCTTTTTTCGTCGGGACCTCCTACTTTCTGATTTTTGGTTGGATTTGTTTAAGTTCTTTTAAGTCCTTTTTTAGTTCTTTTGCTTAGAGTTGTTTTGCTTATTTGGTTCTTTGCGAATGTGTAGATTCCGATTCCGTGGAGGAGTACTTGGACCCAGCAGCCACTGCCGAAGCCTCGCCACTTCTCAACGAAGGCAAGTCGCAGACCCTTGATCATGTTGAACCTAGCTTTTTAAAAAGTATATTGTTTTACCTTATCATGCATGGCTATTTGTATAAAAATGGTTTGGGCAGTAGCTACATTCTTACTTGATAGTATGCCTCCTTGAATATTTGTGCTCGACATGTTGACGTGTTCCCCTTGGACACCTTAGAATGGGTAATCTTAGTTGATCTTGTTTTGATATTGCCAACATGTGACCGTTATTATGCTTAGCCTTGCTTTAGATGCGTTGGTCTTGAGAATCATGAATCTTGTTGTTAATAAACTTGACTAATTGAACTATGGAACTGTGGTTGGTGCCACTATTGAGCAAATTGTGGTCTTGATGCATGCATTGATTGATCGTGGTGCGATGCCGCTCTTGTTAAAATTTGTTGTGCCAAGACCAAGGTGGTCTTTTGGCCGGGTGAACCCAAATGCTTTCTCACTCGGGCGAGTGATCATGCAGTAAAGGGGGTGCTATACGCACATTGGGATGAGGTTGTCTCACTTGGGTGGTCTAAGGACTTAACTTTATGTTTCATTGCTCCGGGTCTACCGTGCAACCGCAAGACCATTTGATGGGGGTGGTCTGGGCCAAATAATTAGCAATGGTTTGGTCTGATTCTATTGTGGTGGAAGTGTGTGCTGATTCACACTTGGCGCAAGAGGGGGCACGAATCATGCATGGGGGGTCAAACCAACCAAGCGAAAACCTTAGCGGGCAGAACCAAGCCAAATCAAAGCTTTGTAAAGGTCTTGTCATGCTCTCTAGACTGCTCACCTTCGGAAGTGAGCAATGGTTTCGACGGGAACCCGACCCGCTAGAGAGGTCGTGAATTGTGGGTAAAGTTGTACAGCTCTGTATAGTGTAAAATCTATTCGAATAGCCAAGCCCTTGGTCATGGACAATGCCTGAAACAATTGCATGAAGGGTAGCTTTCTCAAAAAGTGATCTTGTGAGCCTTAGAGTGGTCCAGGGTGCTCTGGGTGGTCTTGGAGCTCTAGGGTGGTCTTGGGCTCTGGAGCTGGTGCTCCAGAGAGGTCGTGGGAGAGGTCCTGGTAGTGGGTGCGACCAGGCCTTCCACGAGTGGTCTTGGGAGTGAGTTGGTGCTCACGACCTCCTTTGAAAACAAATATAATTATGTATTACTCTTTTAACTTGAGCTTTGCAATCTACTTATGCTATTCGCTGTCAAATATTGCTTTCTGCAAACTAACCCTACAGCTCTCCTTGGCCAAGCCATTGCATGAATATTAATTGCATACTTGTTCCCTGCGATTTGCTGAGTACATTCAATGTACTCATGGCTTTAAGCCCTCTGTTTGAGCAGTGGCAGAAGAAGATCAAGGGTGCTCAGACCTCTTCAAGGAGGAGTTCTTTGATGATCCAGCCTTCTAGGGACGTCCTCCACTCGACAGCCTGTGGGCTTGCCGGATGGCTTTGCACGCTTTTGTGGTGTCGTTGCAAGTTTTGTTGTTAGTTTTTGTAAGCCCTTGGTGGCGACCTCTGTAAACAACCTTGACTATAAGGTCCTTGTTTAACATAAGTTAATTTGTTTGCTTCATCTTATTTCTTGTCGTGTGGTTGTGATTTCACCTGCGTTGATCTGTGCGAGCTAGCTAGTGATCCTGGGACTAGCTCAGAGCACAGAGGCTGGGACCTCTGGGAGGTCTTTGAGATCTCCTGGGTGGTCCTAGAGGACCTCCTCTCAGGGTATTCTTGGAGAACCTCCCAGACCTTCCGGTGGTCCTGTCGGACCTCCTGGGAGGTCCTGGGAGATCTCTCCGGGGGCATTCTGTGCAGATGGTCCTGACAGCTCATTAAGCTAATGAGCAGAATACCAGGCTCGGCTCGGCTCGGCTCATTAAAAAGCTCGAACTCGGCTCGTTAAGAAAGTCAAGAGATCACAGTTTGGGGCTCGTTAGGCTCGCTAAAAAGGAAAATCAGCCTAATAATTTTTTTTAGAAAGTAAGAGATCATAGCTTGGTGCTTAAGCCTCCCTGGACCGCCTAAGGGTTGCTGGGTTAGGCTGGTCTGGTACTACTGCTCAACTGTGCTATTTTTTAACGAGCTAAACGAGCAACTCGCGAGCCAGCTCGAACTCGGCTTGTTAAGAAAACGAGCTAAAAAGCCAGCTCCGCTCGGCTCGTTAAGGGACCAAGTTCGAGCCGAGTCAAGCCGAGCCCTTAATGAACCGAGCTGACTCACGAGTTTCGAGCTTTTGAGCCGAGCTGACTCACGAGTTTCGAGCTTTTTTTCCACCCTTACCTGTGTAGGCTTGTTTAGTAAGTTCAAATTCCCGGTCCATTTCTGTAAATGGGTCAGGATTTTAGCTTAAAATTTTGGTATAACTAAAATCTCGACCCATCTACAGAGATGAGCTGGAAATTTGGGCTACCTAAACAAGCCCGTAACGAGATTTGAGCCCTAGCTTTCACATACTCGAGGAAGAACAGTGCAAGCTAAGTCCAAAAGGCCGAGCACTGTAGCTTTCCCCCCTTACAAGTAGAGTACTGTTGAAGACTGTGGCGATTTCACTGTAGAACTTCAGTGTGGCTGGTGGGTACAGCAGCGACCATCCTAGCCCGTTCATTTTCTGATCGGAAGGATGATATTGAGGTCATGGCAAAACACTGTGGACGCGCTTCCGTTTTCACCAGGGAGAACTGGGGTGGCTAGTACCACGTCAGTTCGACGACTACCAAAAACTGGCATAACACTTTTGTGCGGGACTTGCGATTATTGTGAAAAAAGGATGGGTTATGTATGAAACCATTGTAAATCTGTATCGTTTCAATTGAAATGTCATGAAAATTTTGTATCACGAATTTTTGAAAAGCGATTATTTTTCTGTTAAACAAATGTCATCGATGTTCCAGCGAAAGTTTTGGAAATCTTTCACTCGGTTTCCCCAATTCACCCCCCATGACGCGAATTACGACGCAAGAGACCTCCAACCTGGCATCCCACCTCGCAGGGAACCACAATTTGAAGTAAGCAGACGCTTGCAATTCATTTGTTTGACGAAAATTATTAGGCAACGCATAGAGAAGAGCTACGTGCGGTTAAGCGGGTGAGTTGAGGGGTCATGGGGAAGATCACCTTGTGGTTCGTCGGAGGCAGACCTCGCCGGAAAATAACCGCATCGCTCCGCTGCCGCAGCCATTCGAAGACGGAGGAAGCAGTCTGCAAACGCCTTTCCAAAGAGTTCGTGTTGGGCTTTCGAAGGCGGAAAAAAAACGTGGCCCGTGAGCAAGCCGCCTTACTGGGCCAGGTCGAACTACCCACGAAAGAATCAAACCAGCCTCTCGGATTTTAATTTCAATTTAAATTAAAAAAGGAATCTGTGGCTCAGAGTCGGCGACACCGAAACTCCGAAACCAATTCGGCTCCCGCCGCCGCGTTGCGTTGCCGCCATTCGAAGTTTCGTTCGAATCCGCATCCGACACCAATTCGGCAAAGCTAAGCTTGGCCCCCACGCGACCCCGCAGCTATATCTCCCCGCCGATCCCATTCCTCCCGTCGCTCCACACCCATTCCCGCGTCCTCCAATCCTCGAGCTCTCTCTCGATCGCCACCGCACCACCTGCGCGCGCGATCCTGATGGCGATGACGCCGCTCTCGTCCGCGTTCTGCTCCGGATCCTTCTCGCCGCCGCCGTACACGCCCCGCACGCCGTCCTACTGCGGGCTGATGATGGTACGCGCCCCCTTCTTCATGGACTTTGGCATCGGCGGCGAGTCCTGCTGCTGCCCGCCGTCCCAGGATTACACGCTGTCGAGCCCTCCGCCGAGCGCGGGGTCCCCGGAGTACGCGCCGTCGACGGATCTGAAGCTCGCTCCCCTGGTGGCGCCTCCTCTGCGCGCCGCGTCACCGGACTACACGCCGAGCACGCCTCCTCCGACGCAGCGCGCCGCGACCCCGGACTACTCGCCCCTGACGCCGCCGCCGCGGCGGCCTTCCTCGCCGGACTACACGCCAATCGCGCCCCCGCGCCGCGCCACGTCACCGGAGTACACGCCGTCGACCCCTCCGCGCCGCGCCGTGTCTCCGGACTACTCTCCCCTGAGTCCGCCCAGGCGCATCGCATCGCCAGACTACACGCCTCTGAGTCCTCCCCGGTGGGCCGCATCGCGGCACTACACCCCCAGCACGCCGCAGCCCAGCATCGCCAGACCACACACCTCAGAGTACGCGCCGTCGACGGATCTGAGGCTCGCTCCCCTGGTGGCGCCTCCTCTGCGCGCCGCGTCACCGGACTACACGTCGAGCACGCCTCCTCCGACGCAGCGCGCCGCGACCCCGGACTACTCTCCCCTGACGCCGCCGCCGCGGAGCCCTTCCTCGCCGGACTACACGCCGATCACGCCCCCGCGCCGCGCCGCGTCACCGGAGTACACGCCGTCGACCCCTCCGCGCCGCGCCGTGTCTCCGGACTACTCTCCCCTGAGTCCGCCCAAGCGCGTCGCATCGCCGGACTACACACCTCTGAGTCCTCCCCGGCGGGCCGCATCGCGGGACTACACCCCCAGCACGCCGCCGCCGTCGCCCACGATGTCCGACGCCGAGCCACGCACGTCTCCACCGCCCCGCCGACACCACCCGTACCAGAGGGGCGGCGCCAGCACGTGCTCTTCGCGCGAGAGCCGGTTCAGCGGCGGCCGGCATCACCGTGCCTTCCTGCATGGATATTAGTCATCTTGTAATAGGAGATATTGAGTTCTTGATGTGTATGGCGGCAATTAATCGTTAGCCTTGGTGTGTTCTTTGGCAAATTTTGTATTATGCTACATGAATTGATGAATATATATGTATGAATCTTTGGTGAAGATTTTAGATTCTTGTTCTCTTGTCCACTGCTTCTCCATTTTCTGATTGCGTGATTGCAATTGCCACGGTGTTCTTTGTTTCTCACATGTAAGTCTTGGGCTGGTTTTATTGAGAGGAAAATAACAACACATGATTGATTTGCTATAGGCGTGGTATGCTGCGCATTAGGGGGTTAGAAGATCATTGATATGCTCTGAAGGCAGATGAGTCTCAAAAAACAACATACGACCTGATTCGACACATTCACAAGCTGACGCTGCTTTAATGGGCGAGGAAGATATGTCGAAAGAAGAAGAAGATAGCTACTCGCTTCTGAATGACAGTCTTGATTCTTGAAGCTGCGCTTGACTGTCCTTTTGATGTACCGGGTAATTGTCGGACCACGAACAGTAGCTTCGGTTGATAAAGTTGAAGGTATCCCTCCCGGTTCGAAAAGAAAAAAAGTTTATTCCGATTGGCTCTACAGTCAGTTGATGAAGTTCCTCTCTGCTAGTCAATTTGCTCTGTGAAGTACTAAAACTGAGGCCCTCTGTAGCAAATCTCAGGCTACTGACTTTTTGAAGGAAGCATTTCTGAAAGATACAGCTAGTGCATAGCGACTTCTTTTGATGAAAGCAGTGACTATTCTGTGCAAGTATTCTGCTGCTGAATGTAAGAAATGTACTTCAAAATAAAAATTGCTTTTGGTTGCTCAACTTTGGTTAGCACTGAGCCATGCTTCCCCCATGGCATGCCGCTTGCTCTCTGTAACTGTAAGCCACCCCAACATGACCGCCGAGACAGATCATGGGCCGGTCAAGCGGCCCGTAAAGGCTGGCCCACGAAGGAGTGAAATTCGAAACCCCGTAAATTTAAACTTTTCCGTAATCAAACCGCTCGCGCTGACGTTGTGCGCGTCCTAATCAGACTCGGAGTCGGCTTAGCTGCCGCGCTTAGCCTCGACACCACACTCCCGACACCAACTTCCCACCAATCCCCGCCCCGCCATTCACCAGTTTGCCACCTCTCGAGACTCTCGTAGTTCTTCTTGATCGCTATGCGCGCGCACACACGGGGGAGGGAAGGTCGCTAGATCTCGATGGCAATGTCGGTCTCGTCTGTGGCTGGATCCTCTGCGAGCTCTGCCTCCTGCACCTCGCCCCCGCCGCCCTTCTTCATGCTCTTCGGCGTCCGTGTCGACGTCGACCCCTGTTGCCGGACTACACGCCCTCGACGCCGACTCCGAAGCAGCGCGTCGCGTCGCCGGACTACTCGCCCCTGACTCCACCGCAGCGCCCTCCGTCGCCGGACTACATGCCCTCGACGCCTCCGCGGCAGCACACCGCGGAGTTGGACTACTCGCCCACGACTCCACCGCAGTGCCCTCTGTCGTCGGACTACACGCCCTCGATGCCTTTGCGGCAGCGCGCCGCATCGCCGGACTACTCGCCTTGATGCCGCCGCGGCGCCCTCCCTCGCTGGACTGCACGCCGAGCACACCCCCACGACGCCCTTCGTCGCCGAAGGTCTACACCCCCAACACGCCACCTCCGTCACAGTAGTTATCTGACACCGAGTCCCGCACGTCTCCGTCGCCCCAGCACCACCACCCTTATCGGAGGAGCAGCGGTGTTGTATCGCCCCCAAATTCTGGGTCCGTTAAACTCTTCACAACCGCCGGGATGTGCAGTTGCGAAGTAAGCAGCGTCTCAAGCAATCTTTCAATTACAACAAAAATCAAGCATTTATTACACAAGGTTACGGCTTAACAGCCAGTTTTTACACTGACACGTGCATCCAAACCCAAAGTTAATATAATACAAGACAAAAGAACTTCAAACCACATGCACACTTGAGCGCAGTCGAGACCTAATAACAGAGTCGCTGTCATCCACGGGTCTACCAAAATCCCGCTCAACAAGATTGACGAGGATCTAATAATCCTCATTTTATCTTTTAGCTATAATTCTTATTGTGAGTAAATATGATGTCATGTGGTCTCTGGGTATACCCCTTAAATTTACAAGGAAGAAGCCTATCAGGTGGTCGTAAGTTCTTCTACGACCACCCCCATAGTCGTAAGTCTTGCTACGACTACCCTATGGTCGTAAGTTCTTCTACGATCACTATCCAGTCGTAAGTTATTTCACGACTGTTCCATAGTCGTAAGTTCTTCTACGACCAGGCCAGCTACGACCACCTTATGATCAATAAAGCCTACAGGCGAGTGGGTCCAATTGATTAAGGAATCCAAGCCGTCAACATACGCTGTTATTATACGAAATAATAGCAGGTAATACCCCATTATCTCTGACAAGTAACTGCCAGGCGGCGTGAAGGAGTTACCATTCGGATGATTACTGCAAACGTGCGCCCGTTACTGGATTCGATGAGGCGCCTCTCCACAGGAGAAAACGGTTATTCCTTCACGACTATATAAAGACAGCAATCGGAGAGGGAAAGAAAAGGACCAATCGGAGGAGACAACAAGCAATCAGGAAGACAGTCAGATACTATTTTCTGTAATAGTCTTAGTCTTTTCTCCCAATTGTACGAAATACACTCAATACCATACATACACAGGAGTAGGGTTGTTATTCTCTCCGGAGAAGACCTGAACATGTATAAAAATACCCGTGTCAATCTCTCTACGTGATTCCATTCTAGGAGACCCCCTGAATCAAACAATCTTTTTGTAAGATTGGTTCTAAAACACCGACAGTTGGCGCCGACCGTGGGGAGCTTCCGGTAATCTCTTATCAACATACTCTCTTTTTCCCAAATCTCATGCACTCATAGCAGGAGAATGGAATGAGGAGAACTGGTTTGACTTAGCAGATTACGCAGACGTTGACATGGATGCCGGTTTCGATTACAAACCGAGTATCGACTCATCCGATGGTGTTGCTGCTTCCAGGGATCTTTCCGCAGATCCAGGAGACCATGCCACTGATAGAGTCGAGGAGGGATCCTTATCCCCCACAACAGTACATCCAACGGAAGAATCAATTCCTTCAAAGGACAAGGGTCAATCCGACCACAATCAGGTCTACACCCAGACGGACTCACAGCACAACGAGAGTCTTTCCTCCAAGTGTCCGAGTCCCCCTAAGGCGGTCCGACTTGGTGAGACAAGTTCTGGAAGCCACAATTCCAGGACTTCAACAGCATCTGGTGGCTCTCTCTTCGGATGACCCCAGAGAGAGCGGGATCAAGCATGCTTTTCCTGCAAATTCGACCATCTCTCCGCAGATCACACTGCGGATGGAGACTAAGATAACCCGTAGTTCCCCGCTCGAGGGGATTACTCCAAGTCGCCAGATGGTGTCGCCGACTACTCCTCGAGCGGGAGGTCTCGAGCGCAAGTGAGAATCATCAACGGAGGTCTTCGCCCTTCCTCGGATCAAGGTCACTCTTCTAGAGACCGAGCTAGGGACACTTCCCAAGATCACGCGATCGCTACCTCGTGGCAATGGCAAGGGCACCACCGATGACGAACAGACCAACACCTTGATGAGCGCGAGGAAATCCTCGACATACTCAAGACTCCATTGAGACAGTCTCAAGAATCTAACATGGAAGATCTTGAGGCTATTCGACGAAGAAGATTGCGTTTCGTAAAAATCGCTGGCGATCCAATATCAATCGAGGTAGCTCAAGAACTCCTCGCGACATCAATGACTTGCTCGAGAACCCTACTCGAGAGCTCGCCCAAGCGCCAGTCTATGATCTCTTCGTTGAAGAGATCGCACAAAGGCTTCGGACCATGATGGCAAGGCTGGAAGCACCTCGCCGACATCATTCAGGAAGTCATAGCAATACGACTTTCTTGACTACCACCGATCAAACATATCACCGCGAGAAATCGGCGCAATAGAAAGTCGATCGATCTCCTACTCGAGAAATGTCTTTCGAACGATCGATGATCAACAAGCTCTTCGAGAGGTGATCGCCACCACTCCGACGTGGAAATCAGAGTAAGATGGAATACGAGGAGTATTTCCTCAGAGGACCGAGACCTACTACAAGTCCGGTCAACCTGTTACTAGGTATCGTCGAATACGATCACCTGGTGATATCAACCCTTCTTTCCTGCAAAGGAGACGTCAGGAGGTTATTACCGGATGTCGGGCATTTTCGCCTGACCTCCGAGCTATTCGCTGGCCACCTTGTTTTCGACCAGTGAACATGGAGAAGTTCGATGGATCCCAAAATCCCATCGAGTTCCTCCAAATTTATACAACAGCTGTCCGAGCAGCAGGAGGAGGAGAGCATGTAATGGCGAATTATCTTCCAACTGTGCTCGAAGGGTCTGCTTGATCGTGGTTACTGAATCAACCACTCGAGTCGATCTATTCTTAGCAACACCTCTGCGACCTTCTACTGGCGAACTTCCACGGAACCTACAATCGCCCTGGGAAGGAGGACGACTTGCACCGGATGAGGCAGAACGACCACGAAACTTTGCGCCAATTCATCAAGCACTTTAGTCAGGTTCGTAATTCAATTCCGGAAGTTTCTGACTCATCTGTCATCAGGACTTTCAAGCAAGGAGTCCGTAGTAGAAGGATAACAGAAGATATCGCTTTGAATCCTCCCACTACTGTCGCCGAACTCTTTGAGATGGCCGATCGATATGCGACTGCTTCTGAGGCGGTCGAGTGGAACAACACAATCGATCGAGAAGACAATACCTCTCGAGAGCTAGGCGAAGTTGGTAAGAAGAAGGATAAGAAAGCAAAAAAGTCCAAGAATAAGGCGAAGGGTCAAAAACTCCAAACCAGAGGTTCTAAGGAGGTCTTGGCTGTAAATGATAAAGAGCCATGCACCTCCAAGCCGCACTCCAACCGAGGCAAAGGTAAACGCCCCAATCGGAAAAACGATAAGCCTAGGTGGTGCCCTTTCCATAAAAAGGAAGGACATGACCTTCGCAACTGCCGAGTTTTCCAACGAAAGCTCGATGACTACTACAACGGCAAAGGACCACTTCCCACTTCAAGCAGGTAGGACAAACGAGTGGTCATAAGTCGTCAGACGACGATGAGGAGATGCCGTTCCAGGATCCGCAATATACCGTCGAACACATCTACAGGGGATCATCGGCATACGAATCAAAGCGACAGCTTAAAGCTGCCGAACGTGAGGTAAACTCTATAGATCCTCCTCTCGTCAATAAATTATCAAGTGGCTCAAGTCACCATCTCCTTCGAGAGGGTGATCGCCCGATTCTTCGACCGACCAGTCGATATCCGATCGTGGTCGAACCCACCAATAACAATTGTCGGGTCAATTGAGTTTTGGTTGATGGTGGTAACTCGTTAAACATCTTGTTTACGAGTGCCCTGGACGAGATGCAAGTACCCAGGACTAAGGTAAGACCGGTACGATACTCTTTTCATGGGATCGTACCGGGGTCTTCAGCCAAACCTATTGGCCAAGTTTCTCTTCCTTTAACATTTGGTTCACCAAGTAATTTCAGGACAAAGAAAATCTCCTTTGATGTGGTCGATTTCGATACGGCATATAACGCCATACTCGGACGACCAACTTTGGCAGAATTCTTAATGGCTATTCATTACGGGTATCAATGTATTAAGATGCCAGGTCCCAAAGGAGTAATCACAATTCATTGTGACAAGAAGATGGCGATACCGCGATCACGATCCTCGAGATGGTTGGACAAATACCAACTCGAGAAGAAACTCACCTTCGACCAGCAAGTCGGCTTCAAAGTCGCACCAAAGCCGAACGACAAGGTCAAAGAGGTTCCTCTCGACGCAAGGGAGCCCTCAAGATCGCTCGACGGGATACTTCCGACCCCAAGTAGGAAGACGCCTCATCACCTTCCTCCAAGCTAACGCAGATGTCTTCGCGGGCAAGCATCCGACATGCCCGAGTCCCCAGGAGGTGATCGAGCACAAAGCTAGCTTTACTACCGACAAAGTACCAGAAACAAAAAATTACGGAGATTTGCCCCTAATCGACGAGATGCTATTAAATCAGAATTTGTTAAGCTACTTAAAGCAGGCTTTATAAGAGAAGTCAACCACTCAGGAGTGGTTGGCTAATCCTGTAATTGATAGGAAGTCAAACGGCAAATGGCGTATGTGCATAGACTTCACTGATCTTAATAAAGCTTGTCCAAAAGATGATTTTCCTTTACCTCAGACGATCGCTTGGTTGATACTCAGAGGTTGTGAAATGTTAAGTTTTTTAGATGCATATTCTGGATACCACCAGATCAATATGTGTCTAGACGATGAAGAAAAGACCGCGTTTATTACACCATTTGGTATATTTTGCCATGTCAAAATGCCATTTGGTCTAAAAACTATCGGCGCTTCTTTTCAACGCTTGATGCAATCGACTTTTTCATCTCAACTAGGCCGAAACCTGGAGGCCTATGTTGATGATCTAATTGTTAAAAGCATGAAGAGACTTAATCATATCACTAACCTACAAGAAACATTTGACAACCTCAGAAAACATCGCTTAAAACTCAATCCTGAGAAGTGTGTGTTCGGAATCTCTTTAGGAAAATTGCTTGGATTCCTAGTATCTATACGGGGAATCGAAGCAAATCCCGAAAAAATAAAGACCATTCTCCAAATGCGCCCTCCAACCACAAAGAAAGAAGTCCAAAAACTCACAGGGTGCATGGCGGCTTTAAGTCGTTTCATCGCACGGCTAGGAGAAAAATGATTACCTTTCTTTAAACTTCTAAGGAAACACGAAGGTTTTGAGTGGTCGAACGAGGCAAACGCTGCCTTTGAGGATGTTAAGAGGTATCTTACGAGTGCTCCTATTACGGTTTCTCCGAGGCCTAAGAAACGCTTTAATTTACCTAGCCGCCACGCCACAAGCAAGAAGTGCAAGATCGTCGAGAACGTGAAAACGCATAACGCCGGTTTACTACGTTAGTGAAGTTTTACACGAGCCTAAGGAGCGTTACCCTCAGGTCCAAAAGCTTCTATATGCCCTCCTCATGTCTTCGAGGAAACTACAGCATTATTTTCAGGCGCACAAAATAGCTGTACCATCTAAGTTTCTCTTGGGAGCGATCCTCCAGAATAGGGAAACAGCGGGACGCATGGCAAAATGGTCAGTCGAACTTGGGGAGTTCGACCTCCATTTCGTGTCCCGAACGGCCGTTAAATCCTAGATCTTGGCAGACTTTGTCGCCGAATGGACAAATCCTGAACCTGTTCAGGATCCCCAGTACGATTTCCACGACCAGTGGACGATGTATTTTGACAGTCGCTTATTTTAAGTGGCTCTGGGTCAGTGGTCCCGTATCTCTTATGGAGAGACCTTAAAGTATGCCATACAATTAAACTTTCGGGCCACTAACAACGTGGCGTATCACTTAAGATTTGCTAGCCGGCATACGAAGCCGTGAAAGCGCTCGATTCACCGACTAGTCGTGAGGGAGACTCTCAACTAGTCGTGAATCAAGTCGAAAGAGTACCAGTGCTCTAACCCAACAATGTCTCGGTACTTATCGGAAGTGCGTAAGCTAGAAAAGTATTTTTTAGGTTTCGAGGCACAATTCATCCCTCGAAAGGATAATTTCCTCGCAAACCAGCTTGCTCGAATAGCTTCTTCATGATCTGTAGTACCAAAAGGGGTCTTGTTGGAACAACTCCAGAAGCCATCCCTGGTCGACGAACCAGGGACACCTCCTATTGAGACTGCCTCTCTAGAATACGAGGATACCTGGATGGCTCCCATCTATGAGTATCTTCAAAAGGGTTCCGTACCCGAAGACGATCCCGAGGCAGATCGCTTATCCCGAAAAGCCAAAATGTATACTTTGGTTGAAGGAGTTCTCTATAAACGAGGTACTCAAGGGGTGCTCATGTGATGCATTCCGCAGAGCAAAGGATTAACACTCCTTCACGACATACACGGTGGCATCTGTGGAAATCATGCTTCCTATAGAATGCTGGTCGGTAAGGCCTTTCGACAAGGTTTTTACTGGCCAACAGCCCTGTACGATGCTAAAGAGTTGGTTAAAAAGTGTGTCCAATGCCAATTTCATAGCATGCAAATACACCAACCAACTCAAGTATTACAAACGATACCTCTGTCTTGGCCTTTTGCGATCTGGGGTCTCGATATCCTAGGACCGTTCCCCAAAGCTCCAGGAGGTTTTAAGTTCCTTTTTGTGGCTATTGATACGTTCACAAAATGGATCGGGTTTAACTCAGAATCGATAACAACGGAAGCAACAAAACTGTTCATGATGAGATGCGTAATTACTCGATTTGGAGTACCGAGTCGAATAATTACAAATAATGGTAAACAATTTTCGAGCGCAAAATTTCGGGAATTTTGTGACGAGTTGTGTACCAAGTTACGTTATGCTTCTGTGGCCCATCTCCAAAGCAATGGGGCAGTCGAACGTGCAAACGGCCAAATAATGCGAGGAATTAAAACCCGAGTCTTCGACCACGGCTCGCAGCGCTCGGGGCTTGGGTACAAGAATTACCCTCAGATATGGGTAGCTCAGACGACTACTAGTCTGCTATAGGTGAAACACCCTTTTTCGGTCTTCGAGCCGAAGCCATGCTTCCTCCTAACTAAAGATACGATCAACACGAGTCTAAACTTTCAATGACTCCAACCAGAACAACGCCGAGCGGATGACATTAACCTACTCAAGAAAGGAGAAACCAGCATTAATCCGCTCAAAGAATCTACCAACAAGCCTGCGTAGATACTACGATCGTAAGGTCCAACCTCGCAGACCTTTGTCAGAGGTGACTTGGTATTGAGGCTCGCCAATCCAAGTCTAATCGAACAAACTTTCTCCCAAGTGGGAAGGTCCTTACACAAAGGGTCGGTTATCCTACCAGGTCAAGACGATTGGCAATGGAAGACGGCCAGGTTCTCTTGGATTCTTGGAACATCGACCAGTTACGCAAGTTTTATGTGTAACCAACCATTCAGACAATAAAGACTCATGTCCTTTCTACCTCTATGGTCTTACTTATGAGTAGTGCTTTCATAATATTTCGACTACATTCCAAACATCCAGTTTTCTTTACACTGGTCGAAAGGCAGGTAACATCACCTAGTCGAAGCCTCTCCTCTCAAGACGTGGTCCTGCCCACTAGAAGGAGCTTCCTAGTGTCGACTCGTTACTCACTTTTGCCGCCAATACAAAGAGCTCGGGTTCTATTTGGTCGAAATATTTTTAAAGCCACTCTTTTCACCTTAGTTTATTTCTTCGCTTATTTTGAAAAATACTCTAAGCGAGTGCACTTTCTTAGATTTATTCAACCACCTTTAGTATACTCGATCCGTCTCAACCGGGTTGGAGGAAAAACACATCTAGTCAAGTCTTTCCTCTCTCGCACGTGGTCCCGCCCACTAGAAGGAACTTCCTAGCATTGTTCGCTTCCTACTTTTGCTACCGTAATGCACTTATCGAATCCACCAAGGAAGGGCGAACGGATTTTTAAAGTCCTCTAGACGCTTGCTTAACTCTGTTGCCGTTCTCGATTTGATTAAACCGGTCTGAGATGGTAACATCACATAGTCGAAGCATTTCCTCTCGCGTGGTCCCGCCCACTAGAAGGAACTTCCTAGTGTCGATTCGCTCCCACTTTTTCGACCGAAGGCATGACAATCGTGACCAAAAACTACAAGTTAACCAAACCTCTCTCGCTGTAAACCCTTTTAACACTATTTACTTAGTCTGTCTAAACAAACTAAGCAAATAGTCGGGGCTAGGATAAAGTTATTAATTTGACTTCAATTCTTAGTCTATTTGACTTCAATTCTTAGTCTTTCTTTTGTTAATTATCTTTTGAGTTACTAACTACTCGACAAGATGGTTTGCGAGAAACAAGATGGATTATATAATACATCAACAAAAGCTTGTTTTTCATGTGTTTTTACAAACTACTCAAGAGGAGAGCCCAACAATCTCCTCCGAGACCTTCCCGCTAACTGGTTGCATTTCTTCCATCGACGACTTGCTTCGCCTTCAGGCGATCGAAGTCGACTTCGATTGGTTGTACATTAAGGTCAGGTCATGAGCTTTAAGTTTTGCCAATGCATAACTTATCGCACCTTCGACCGCCTCCTTGATTGACTCAACTTGGTTGGCCTTCGAGTGGTCACCAGCCTTGCAAAGTCCCAACTTGTTCCCCAATAGTACTTATGTGAGCAACTATCGTATCATCTTGAGGAGTTTTTCCCTCATTACGTAGCTCACCAAGTATATTGTTCAGGAGCGTGATGTTGCCTTGAAGATTAATCTTCATCGACTTCATCTCCTGTTGGTTACGAGTCGAAACCTCGCGGAGTTGTTTATTTTCGACCACTTGCTCTAAAAAGAATAAGACTGGTCAAGCAAAAATAAACTCCTAGAGGAGGGAAAAAAACAAAAATAATCACAGGTAAAAGAATTCCTTACCTACTAGTCGAGAATCTAACTTCTTGATTTCTTCATTATGGGAAGCAATGGTCTCAGCATGCCGCTCCTCCCATAATTTAATGTCCTTTGCATTTTCCTTGGCAATGCGAACAGTCTCGTTAAGGATCATAGTTTTTTCCTGATCCCTAGTTTCGAGCCTTCCCAGTTCGAGCTCAATTTTTAAAAAAGAAATGGGAGTTAGAAAAAGAAAAGAACTCGTAAAAGACTACAGGTAAAGAATTGCTTACCTGCTCGTCGAGATCTCAGCCTCTCAATTTCTTGATCTTTATCTTTGGCAATACGAGAAATCTTGTGAATAACCAAAGTTTTATCTTTGACTTCATTTTGAAACTTTCTCGTGTCGTCTTCTTTTTCTGAAAAGAAGTAAGAGTTAGGTAAAGATCAACAATATAAGCAATCTTAAGTTCAAGACTTCATCGTTTAGCTCTTCCTGACTTTTACAGCTAGAGAGTTAGCCTCTTGAAGCTTCTTCAAGAGGCCTCCTACATTTTCCCTAGTTTTCTCGACTCTCTTTTTCATAATCGAGTTTAGTCGGCCAAGGTCTTTTTCGTCGCTATTTAACCCGTAAGGTTAAAAGTAGATATGAACACTATTCAACTAGTCGTAAGTCTTTCTACGACTAGCACCTAGTCGTGAGTTTTTTCACGACAAACCTCATAAGCACTGTATAAGTAATCAAACCCTAAAATGACTACGAATAACAAAGGACTTACCACCTCTCTGCCTGTTCGCAGAGTTCCGCTTTTTCCTGTCATAGCTCTACAAGTTGTCGATGATATTCACCAATAGTGGCAATTTGTTCCAGAGCTTTCTGCAAAAAGAAAGACAGTAAGAAGCAAGGAAAGACCACATATATAAGTATCCTTAAATACTTACATTCATGGTCGACCGAGCAAACATTGAGTAAACAAACGCTGGACACTTCAGCTCGTCTATCTTCACGACTTGATCCCACCAAACCTTCTCAAGACGCTCGTCGTCAAAAGTTTTCCCTCTGTTGGGAATATCTTTGGGATGAGAGACTCGATCGCGAGATCTAAAAGCAGAAGACCCTACGATGGAAGCAGGCCCAAAGAAATCAGCTAGAAGTTGAAATATTCTCGCCTTCTCGATTCTCAGAATCGCAGCTTTCTTTGGGTACCGGAGGAACGCTCGCAACGATTTCCTTTCCAAAGACGGTGGTCGTGTACATCACCACCTCGCGGAGGCTTCTCTGCTTGCTTCTCGCTGTCTCCACGACCACCTCAGCGGTCGTAGCTACTACCTCAGTAGTCATAGCTACTACCTCTGTGGTTGTGGTAACCACTTCAGGAGCCTCGACTTCCTCCACCACCCGAGCTATGGATGATCCTTCGACCACTTCTGCTATCATCTCTCCATCCGCTGGAGAGGTGGTAATGGGCTTCTCAATAGAAGCATCCTCGGGGGCTGAAGGAGCCGAGCTAAAATCAACCAAAGGAAAGCGAGTCAAGTTATGAAAAGCAAAAGGTAAATGCTGTTCTTACACTTTAATCCGTTTCACATACCTCTGCACTCTGGACTTAACCAGGAACTTGGGAGTCATCTTCCCAACGGAAGATTTCTTCGACTTCTTTTCTCGCACCACGCCCGGTCGGAGTTCAAGCTAAAGAATGGGCTTGGCCACGACCACGCCCGTCGTGGATTTTGAACAGGAACCATCTCTCTGGTCTCTTGACTTTTTGGATGGCCGAGATCGGTCTCACCACTCCAAGAGTAGCGCTACCCTCAATCAGAGGCTCACTGATCAAGATTGTCCTTCACAAAAGATATAAAATCCTTCCGCTCTCCTTTTCTAGTTGCTTGACAAAACTAGGAGTAGAAGAAACTGCGAAAGTTTTCTTGTCATAATAAAAGGGTATCTTGGCCTTGCGGGCTTTGCGCCTAAGAGGTTCGACTGCTTTGGCCTCCTCAGCTTCAAATTGCTTCAACCTCGCCTGCTGCGGCGCACCAGATCTGCCGCAGACTTTGCAGAGGATCTGGTCGAAATAAAAGAACTCGAGCTTGCTCCTCCCTTGTCGGCGACTTTCGCGAGTCGACGCTTCTTAGTCGGAGGAGCTGAGCCTTTGTCCGTTGTCATCCTCAAGACCGATGGTTATCGGCTCGACCTCTTCGTCAGTCTCCGACGGTTTTCCATACCTACTTTCGCAAAGAAAAATAGAAAAGAAGAATTATCGACCGGTCAGAAGATTTTCTACGACCAAGATCCAACAGAAGTTTTTCTACGACGTTTCCTCGATCGTAAGATCTTCTACGATCACTACTCAATCGTAAGTTTTTCTACGACATTTCCTTGATCGTAAGATTTTCTACGATCACTACCTAGTCGTAAGTTCTTTCTACGACTATGAAGTCCTAAGGATAAAATCAACTCTTGATTACCTTTAGGCGCTCCATCTTTTCCTCTCGGTTAAAACCGCAAGGATTTGAGGAACCGCCACTGAGTGGTGAGACTTCTCACAAACGAGTTTGACTCGAACATCAATCTCGTCAGGAAAGATCTCGTAAACAGATAAAGACATTCATTAGACAACTGTGAGAAAGACCAAACCAAAAGCTAAGTCGAAAATTCACTTACCCTCCTCGTAGTCTCTAGTCGGGTCTTTTGGCCCCGTGTACCTCCACATAGGAGGTACTCGTTTCTTCAAAGGGCTAATTCGACGTGTGATGAAATCCTTCACCACATGCCATCCGGTCAGCCCCTCCTCTCTCAAGTCCTTGATGGCTCAAATATAGGGGGCAATCCAGCTGACATCCTTGGGAGTCGAATCTCATGAAGAATTCTTTTCGGCAGCCTTCCCCGCAAAAGTAAGACTGTCTTCTTGAGTGATTTTCCAGTAAAACCACCTCTTCCTCCATCCCGACCACGAAGATTTAGTAAACATCTGAATATACTTCTTCGACTTCCCGTCATGGAGCTTCAGACCACAACTCCCAGCAATCCCAGTTTGTCGAGCCATTCCATAGAAATATTGGAAAAGCTCGAGGTCCGTTGGAATTCCCAGGTACGCCTCACACAAGTACACAAATACACTTAGCATAGTAATGGAATTAGGACCAAGGTTCATTAATTCCACCCCAAAGTGCTCGAGTACGAGTGTGAGAAAGGGATGAGCAGGCAATCGAAGGCCACACTCACAATATGCCCGAAGACGGGATTTGCTCAGCTTCCCCGACAACCAATCGTCGCCCAACCGCCGCAATCCATTTCACAAGAACTTTCTCTCGAATCTTCTGCGCGACTAAGGCTTGAATCTTCACCGCATCCATCTTCGACTCAAATTTCACTCGAAACTTTCCTACCATCTCTCGTAAAGGGAGACATTGATTAAGGAAGATCTTCGAGAAGACACGATTGGGTTGGCGGCGGAGAAGGCACGATTGAGTTGGTGGTGGAGAAGACAAGAACTCGATGAACAATGAGCGATTTGGGGAAAAGTAGAAACCCAAGTCTCACCACCGTAAGTATTTATAATCAGATGTCAGAAATCAAGGCGTGATAATCCAAAGGTTGCCACCGCTTGAACCTGCTCCAACAGACAGACTTGTGGGAGTCGCTTATGCATTCTCTAGCTTGTCCGCTCAAGAAAATCAGTTCGCTTTTACACCTCAAGCAAAATTACTTTCTTGGTCGATCTTTTGATTAAATGAAATATCAATTGAAAGGATTTTCTTCCGATCACCATACTATAACCACTTCGTGATCGTAGGAGTTCTCTATGGCTATTTGATAGTCGTAAGCAACCTTCTTGACCAAGCATATTTCGGTCAAAGTAGTACACAAATATCGAAGAGTTTTTCCTTCGACCATCTTTTCATTTAATTCTCTCAGAGTCAGTAAGACCATCTACTTACTCCTTCACCAAGTAAGTTACTTTCACTTGAAGTCGGGGGCTAGATGACGAGGATCTAATAATTTCATTTTATCTTTTAGCTATAATTCTTATTATGAGTAAATATGATGTCATGTGCTCCTGTGGTATACCCTTAAATTTATAAGGAGAAGCCTATCAGGTGGTCGTAAGTTCTTCTACGACCACCCCCATAGTCGTAAGTCTTGCTACGACTATCCTATAGTCGTAAGTTCTTCTACGATCACTATCCAGTCGTAAGTTATTTCACGACTGTCCCATAGTCGTAAGTTCTTCTACGACCAGGTCAGCTACGACCACCTTATGATCAATAAAGCCTACAGGCGAGTGGGTCCAATTGATTAAGGAATCCAAGCCGTCAACATACGCTGTTATTATACGAAATAATAGCAGGTAATACCCCATTATCTCTGACAAGTAACTGCCAGGCGGCGTGAAGGAGTTACCATTCTCATGATTACTGCAAACGTGCACCCGTTACTGGATTCGATGAGGCGCCTCTCCACAGGAGAAAACGGTTATTCCTTCACGACTATATAAAGGCAACAATCAGAGAGGGAAAGAAAAGGACCAATCGGAGGAGACAACAAGCAATCAGGAAGACAATCAGATACTATCTTCTGTAATAGTCTTAGTCTTTTCTCCCGATTGTACGAAATACACTCAATACCATACACACACAAAAGTAGGGTTGTTATTCTCTCCGGAGAAGGCCTGAACCTGTATAAAAATACCCGTGTCAATCTCTCTGCGTGATTCCATTCTAGGAGACCCCCCAAATCAAACAATCTTTACGTAAGATCGGTTCTAAAACACCGACAAAGATCCTCTGTATTTTTCTAGGTTTCCTCTGTAGATGATTTGCAGATTATGCAAGAATGAGTACTACTACCGTACTCAACAAGCCACATGAAAAAGCTAAATAATTACATGCAAGGAGTTCAATGGATGGTTAGGGTTTACCATGTCAGGTATATGTGGATGCATTTTGAATTTAAAGCAATTTATATTTAAAACAATAATAAATAATAACATCAGGGGCTTCTCAACATACTCAATTACCAACTTAACATCTCAAAAACTATACTTATGCCTTTGTACTGGAATCACCCATTAACACAGCTTCATTAACCAGAAGCACGACGTATTCGAATACCTTTTTATACACTCTGCAGAGTTGCCCAACTTTACCCACAAGATATCTCAAACTCATACTGTCAGAACGTAGACACACAACACATTAGCGTGCGACTGAGCTGAGATAACAAAACTTTTTCACTGCTCAACCTTTCTAGCCTTTACCCGGTAGGTTCTAACCCATACAACCCTCGGGAGACCACCGGCCCACTGTGGAATTTGTGCACCGATGTCGACGGACCATACCGCTGTGTAGACCAAATGAAAGTGTCCCTTCCTACCACCCCGCCCCATTCTCGACATCAGATATTCAATTGGAAGAGCAAAGCAAGTGCTAAGGAGTAATGACCACATACGTGGTTGAGCGGTTTTCTGTGTCGGGCCATCGTGGCACAAGGTTCTTGTCCTTACTTGTCTCTAGTGGGGGAGTGGACTGACAACCAACTTGTGGCTTTCCACCCTCTTGGCCCCACCTTTGACCCACTTTTAACACAAGTCTATTAGGTTGTCCAATTTTTCAACACAATCCTCAACTCTCCACCAAAACCATTGGTGAACCGCCAATATCGCTTTCAAGATTATAACAATATTTGTGTGACAAAGCTATTTATATAGCTAATATTGTATGTGAACTTGTCAAGGTGAATATGGCTTACAAAGGATTTTAACCTTGTCAAGGTGAATGTGACCTACAAGTGCTAGGTGGGTTTGTATGTCAGGTAATGTGATTTATTTAAGTATCATGGCATTCAAAAGTATTATTTCAATAATAAAGTAATTGGCACAAATATAATAATGAAGATAATAATATAAATATATGAAATGGGCTCAAAATGATCAAGGAATGTGACTTGCCTCCTTGCACAAAGTCTTCTAGGTACTGGTCTTGTCCGTCGTCTTCTGGAACCTGGTCATCAAAGTCATGACCTAACGTGAAACAAAATAAAATAAACCAAGTAAACTCCTCGCGACAAGGAATGAAATGGAACAACATGCAAGTAAATAAATCAGAAAAACATAAAGGAACGTGGTGTGGAGGATGGGTATTTATTTGGTGTTTAATTGAACCAACAAAGTTTATAAAAGGATTCACTGCTCAAACAAATAAAAGAGTATAAAATGTCTAATTAGGGTTTCTAAAAAAGCAGGTCGAATGATGAATAGTACTATTTTACTATTCATTAACGAAAAGTGGATGGTATATAGTAATGAAATTTATTATTTTCACTAATGAACAATAATTAGGGTTTATCGTGCATTTTTCGATTTAGGAACAAGAATCACTTTTTTTCTGCTGATGAATAGTCAAAGGTTTATCGTGCATTTGAATAGTATTAGGCCAAAAGTGATCGAATAAGAATGGGCCGCCCATTTGGCTAGGGTTTTAAAGGCCTCATTGCCCAGCATCTTGAGCCGTATTGGCGAAAAGGCTCGCGCTGCTGCCCAGCAAGTGAGGTGGTGATCGACGGTGTCTCCTATTGCTCCAATGGCAGTGAGAAGAGCGGGTGGCAGTGAGCACCAGGAGGCGAGAGGATCCTAGGGGTGGTCTTGGTGGGGCTTGGGGTGGCTTGGCTGTGGCGGACCAAAAGGCGCGGGAGGAGGCGGTCTTGCGAGCTCCCATGAGATTGGGAAGTGAGGAGGCGGGGAAAAGACCAGGAGGCGGGGCGGTGCTTCATGACTCTAATCGGTGGTGGGGTGGACAGAGGCACCGATTGGGCGTCGAGTTCACCGGAGAAGAAGAATGGGGCGGCGAAAGCTTGAAATTGGCCACCCGGGGAGAAGTGAAAGGGAGGTGGCGGAGGAATGGTGACGGCGAGGACGCCTGGAGGGCCTTTTATAGGCTGAGGAAGGCGGTGGGAGTAGGGAGGTGTGTGGCGGTGGCGGCGACGTGTTTGGCTGAGCACGCTTGGGCGGCGCCGGGAGAGGGGAGGTGGCGGCATGGGCGGGGTGAGGTGGAGGGCAGCGAAGGTGGTAGAAGGCGCGGGTAGGGGCGAGGTGGCGCTGACGGGGGCGGAGGTGGCGGCGATGACGTTCGGCGGTGACAACAGGGAGTGATGGGGAAGAAGGGAGAAGGAGCCCGGGGTGGAAGACGCCTTTAGGCTGGCAAGGCGGAAATGCCAAAAAGGGAAAGTGGTTTTAGGCTAGACTTTCCAAAAGGAAAGTTTTCAAATTTAAGCCAAAACTTCCAAAATTTTTGAAATCCCGAAAATTTTGGTTATTTCAGGCGTCAGGATGTGCGCCCGACCAGTCCAAGCCGGCATCACGGCCTGCGTGCCTTGGCCGTGCCTGGATACTAGACATCCAGCAATTGGAGTTCTAGACTCATTCATCGCGGCCTGCGCGCCAATTCGTTGTCAAATCTTGTATTACGTCGCATGTTAAAAACTTTTTGCTGAAGAAGATACGAGAATTTTGTTTTCTTGCCCATTGCTTCTTTGCCTGCGCTTGCCGACGTGTTCTTGGCCTTCTACGAGTTCAGCAGCTAGTCTGGCTTCCAGATTTGATGTGAAGTACATGCACTGTTCAATCCCTGCAACTTCACAAGCACACGATGGCATTATGTGATTCGATCAAATCTTTTCACAACGTTTAAACAGGCTGTGTTCATCACGAAAGGAGCAAAAGTCTGAACTGACGGATCGATCGCCCGGGCCAACACAGCAGCTAGTTCGATCGTGCTCACATTCTTCAGGAGCCAAGCGACATTCTTGCGACAACATCGGTAGTATATATCTCATCATGAAAGGCATGTCTCGTTGCCGTCTTGTTGCTGTGCATGGCATTGCTCGAAGAAACCGGTCAACAAAAACTCAGCAGTAAGAAAGGGATGTTTCATCCTCGAAGCGTGGTCGCGGCGAAGGGCCTCCTGCAGATGGTGGCAGCAGACAAAATGGTGGGTGATGAGTCCTATGCCTAATCTGTTAAGCATCCAGTTGTTAGTGACCATTTTTTGGTGTATTTATTTCCAGACTCCATTTTTTCGTTTTTTTAACGATGGTAACTGATTGATTAAATCAAATAGGGATTACTAGCCATGTCTTCTTGTGTGTTGGTGACAAGCATGAAGGGTGCCATGGAGAAGTAGAAAGCAGTGGGATTTGTAGTTGGTGATTAGTTGTCTGCTTGGTTGACAGGAGGTATATATGCGGCTAAATCACGCTAGCCAATTTGGCAATTTTAGTGTAAGGTTTGGATGATTCACTGTTGTTGTTTCCTAGTAGATGTCCGTAGTCCCAACTGATTGGGATGATGTTCATCTGTGTGTGTAATCATCTAGAGCAGCAGTAGCTGCAAACTTGTCTTCTTACGCTTACATTCTCTCTTTTGGATTCTTGATGCTGATTTGGTTTTCTTGGTGTATGTGTGTTTGTTTGCGCCTATGCAGCATCGATCCCTGTCTCCAGGTGCCCACGGTGTTCAGCGTCCGCGACATCGGCAAGACCTATGAATTATTTGAATTAGTTACCATGCATTCTTTTCAACGCTTCAGTAGCTATATATCTATCTGTACATCATTTGCAGCTTGTTTACCACTATTTGTCGGAAACTGAGGATCATGAGAGGCTCTGATGCTCCTGGAATGGGTACACACACACTGGCATATCTTGTAGTACTTGACCATCTTTGAGAAGGCTTTGTTAGACAAATTACCTTTCGTCAGACTTGGTGGAATATAAATATTGACCAATGTAAACTAACGTACCATTGTATGTCTTATACATTGTTTATTTCAATAATTCACTTGTGATTTGGCTGAAGTTGAAGAAGCCCAGCCAATATGTTAAAACAAGTAAGACCAAATCTGGATATGCTGGAACGAATTATTTTTGCCCCTTAATATTAAGGTATCTAGGAACATCATTCTCCATTAATGTCTGATATTAATGAACATTGCCTGTACTCATTTGACATTTGACAGTAACTTGTATTTAACATTTGGATCGGTTAACATTTGATAATTATCCTTATTTTTTTGGTTCAGATGAGTGAATGATTTCGGGGCTTGTAATTGTATGATAGGTGTTTGACAAGCATCAAGATGATTCTACATTATCTTGCAAATGCACCGTGCAGGAAGATGGGAAGTTTGCAATCCATAAGGTGTGCTTATCATTCTATCCTTAGCTTCTAGTTTTGTTTTTATAAAGGGTCTGTATCTTAGACGCAACGCGCAAGTGAGGCATTCACCCTAGCACAATAATGGGGCGTTGTTTTACGATGACAAACTAACTCTACTTTTTGACGGGAAAGAAGAGGAAGGAGGCTCGCTATTGTCCGTCGATGTCAATATCTTATTCAATGTTTTTGTAATAGTTGTAGAAGCTTGAATGGATGAGCTGCCATTGGATGTTTTTTCGTTTCATTTCATTGTTATCATTTGATGTAGTGGTTTTCGGACTTGGAACAATAGCTTTGATTAATAAAGTTGAGGAAAATTGTGAACGACATCTCCTGCCTCCTTGCCTTTTTTGAACTTTTGTTATGATACTCGTTGATTTTTTTTAAGAGAAGACACTCATTGAATTAGAATGTGGGCGAAAAAGATGGCATAATAGTGCACAATATGGCCAAAAAAAATAAAATAAAAATAAAGGCACAACATGACTGAATTTAACTTATTAAAATTTTATAAGTTAAGCAATACAAAAAATATTACAAGTCACAAAACAAGGATAGTGCAGTCTTTTTACAATGACCCTTTCTATTTCTAGAGCTAGAGCCAATTTTCTAACCAAACGCCTCTCCACACTGCTCCAATTTCTCATAAGAATAGATCCAAGACTGAAGTTAGAGGTGGAGCTGCAAAAACGAGCAGAGCTATACGAAACATGTCCTTTAATGTAAGGGTGATCAGATTCAGATCCTAGAGATTTTGTGAAGAAAATGGAGGAAAGCAAAAACAGAAAGGAAAGGAAAATAAGAATGGGTCCTCAATTTATTCCGGTTAAAGCCGTACGGCCCAGCGCATGTAGTAATATACAACTGCCACACAAAACACGGGACCCCTCGTCCCCTCCTTCTTTCCCTTCCCGCCACCATGGCGGCCGCCGCCGCCGCCGCCGCCGCCGCCGCCTCCGCCTCAACCGTGTCCGCAATATCCGCCCACATCGCCGCCGGCCGCCTCTTCGCGGCCCTCGACGCCCTCACCCCGTCCTGTTCCTCCTCCCCGATCCCTTCCTCACTCTTTGCCTCCCTCCTCCGCCTGGCCACCTTTCGCCGCTCCGTCTCCGCCGCCCGCCGCATTGCCTTCCACCTCGCCTCCTCTGCCTATATCCCCTCCCCCTCCCACTCCTCAGTCCCCACCTTCCTCCTCAACCGCGCCATTGAGTCGCTTGCCGCCTGCGGCAGCCTCGCCGACGCGCGGGAGCTGTTCGACGCAATGCCGCGCCGGGACGGCGGTTCTTGGAACGCCATCATCTCCGCTTCATCCCGCGCCGGGCACCCCACCGAAGCGCTTTCTCTCTTTGCCAACATGAACTCCCTTGGCGTTCGCCCCAAGGACGTCACACTGACGTCCGTACTTGCCTGTTGCTCTGAGTGCCTCGACCTCTGCGGTGCCCGGCAGCTCCACGCCCATATCGCCAAGAGGGACTTTCAGTCCAATGTGATTCTCGGCACAGCACTGGTTGATGTGTACGGGAAGTGCCTCTCTCTTGCAGATGCGAGGCGGGCATTTGATGGCATCCCGGAACCCAACGTCATTTCGTGGAATGTCATTGTCCGGCGTTATCTTCTTGCTGGGATGGGGGATATGGCGGTTGACATGTTCTTTCGGATGGTCTGGGCAGGAGTTAGGCCACTTGTTTATACCGTCTCACATGCAGTTCTTGCCTGCCGAGATAACAACGCGCTTGAAGAGGGAAGGTGCATACATACTTTTGTGCTCCGACATGGGTATGAGCACCACGTGCATGTGCGGAGTTCTGTCGTGGATATGTACGCAAAGTGTGATGCCATTGATGCGGCCCAGAGGCTCTTCAACTTGGCACCAATGAAGGACGTGGTAATGTCGACTTCAATTGTGTCAGGATTGGCTGCCTGTGGGAGGATTGCTGATGCAAAGAGGGTGTTCGAGGGGATGGAAGAGCACAATTTAGTGTCCTGGAATGCTATGTTGACCGGTTATGTCAGGTCCATGGATCTGACTGGCGCTTTGCATTTTTCCAGCAGATGAGGCAGGAGACAAAGGATCTTGACGCTGTTACGCTTCGGTTCAGTGCTCAATGCTTGTACCGGGCTTCTTGACCTTGGGAAAGGTGAGGAGGTTCACGATTCGCTTTCAAGTGTGGTTTGTTCGGTCATCCTTTCCTGAAGAATGCTCTCGTTAGGATGTATTCCAAGTGCGGATGCCTGAGGAGTGCAGAACGACTTATATTCGAGATGGGATCAGAAAGAGACAGATACTCCTGGAATTCACTTATCTCAGGTTACGAACGCCATTCCATGAGCGAAGCAGCTCTGCGTGCACTAAGTGAGATGCAATCCGAGGCGACACCTAACCAGTCCACGTTCAGCTCGGCATTGGCAGCCTGTGCCAACATATTTCTTCTTGGGCATGGGAAGCAGATTCATGCATACATGATCAGAAATGATTATGAGATTGACGATATACTACGAAGTGCACTGGTTGACATGTACTCCAAGTGTAGGCTGTTCGATTATTCCATCAGGGTCTTCGAGGCAGGACCATCTCACGACGTCATCCTCTGGACTTCGATGATCTTTGGATGTGCTTACAATGGTAAAGGTGAATTTGGGCTTGAATTGTTTGATGAAATGCGGAAGCGGGGGATTAGGGCAGACTGTGTCACTTTCCTCGGTGCACTGGTTTCATGTATCAGCGAGGGGCATGTCGGGTTGGGAAGGAGCTATTTCACTCTGATGACTGATGAATATAGCATTGTCCCTCGCATTGAGCACTATGAATGCATGATCGAGCTGTTGGGCAAGCATGGATACATGGTTGAGCTCGAGGATTTCGTGGAGCACATGCCGCTCGAGCCAACAACCGCAATGTGGCTAAGGATCTTCGACTGCTGCAGGGAATATGGGAACAAAAATTAGGGGAGAGGGCTGCTCAGTTCATCAATGACAGCAATCCCTTGACACCAGTTCGATTTGAGGCTGTTCCACACTACGAATGCAGTGATGGTGGCACTGCAGAGTCCATATCATTCAGTTCAGGGGGAGAAAACTGGTGAGAATTCAGGTTGTCCCTGTGAATGCAGTGAGATCGACTGTCAGGTGGCTGAAATGCTAACTCGCCAAGCTGAATCAAGGGACAAACTCGAAAAGGATTTTCAGCTGCCTGGGAGCTGATACCATCAGTATTGACAGGGCTCTGCTAATTGACCGATCATCGATCTGTATCAAGACGCCAACCTTCCTCAGCTGGCTGGTGGGTTTGAATTGGAGCACAATTTGGTAACAGCCATACCAGTCTTGTAGCACAGAATCACCCAACTGCTGACTTCACGTAGCGCGACTCATCTGCCGAGTGAGTGTTGGAACTTCCTCTACGATGAGAGCTCTCGGCGAGCAAATAATGGCAAGCCTCAGCGGCTAGCAAGATGCTGGGGAAGTTGTTTAAGCTTAGCTGCTCATGCTTTTGCGTTCTTCTTGCTTTTGTAGTACGATTGTACGAATGGCACCGGGCACGAGTATCTGGTTGCCTGCCTGTCAGAGTGTAAATAACTATGCTCCTTTTGGTCGAAAGAGTATTGGTTGGTAATGCAGAAGAGAAGGTGCAATAGTAGTATGATAAAATTCGTATTCAGGAACATCTCACATAATATATCTGTAGCATGAAGAGAAGTCTGTGGTTCCTCTGAACAATTGATCGATTCATAATCATAGTTATAAAATCTGGACCAGTCTGCAATTGAACGGAAAAACCCAGATCTAGAGGTTTTACCGACCTAGATCTGGAGGTTTTAGCGGCTGGGCATACTCAAGATTGAAAAGTAATTGACCCAAGAAAATCCGGCCGACTTGGCTGATCCGACCGGTTTTGCTCATGAGGTCAATAGACAAGAAACCCTTCAAATGAAAGAGTTTTTAAGACAAAACTGAAGGACGGTTTATATTTTGGGCGTTGTTAGGTTTTTATTAGAATCCTCTTGTGAAATTGACAGCTACACATAAAAATTATCTTTTCCACTATCTCATTTGGACAGGCAACTTCTCTCTTGTTCTCTGCCTGGTTTCACCTCCATTATATCATAATAAATTAACAAAAGTCAGTGTCCCACTAGACACCCGCCTAAGCGGCACCTAGAGCGTCCAGGCGTCGCCTCACCGCCGCAATCTGGCTAGGCGCAGCTTCACTATCGCGATCTGGAGCTAATCGGCGAGCTAGGCGCTCCACCTGCCCAGGTGGGTCACGTCAGACCTGGGCGGTCCAAGGCAGCGCCAGGCGGGCAAGGCGTGGCGGCTCCAAGCGGAGCTGGGGCCTGGGGTGATCTGCTCCGCTTCGCACGCGCATATTGGCATGGCGCGACACCACCACCACGGCCACCTCGTCTCCCACCTCCGCGCCTCGGCGCCGCTCGCCGACCTCCTCCGCTCCGCGGCCTCCTCCCCGCCGCCCGCGCCGCTCACGCGCGTGCCCTCAAGTCGCCCTTTGCGGCGGAGACCTTCCTCCTCAACACCCTCATTTCCGCGTACGCGCGGCTCGGCCGCCTCCGCGACGCACGCAGGGTGTTCGACGGGATATCCTACCCCAACACCTTCTCCTACAACGCGCTCCTCTCTGCGCACGCGCGCCTCGGCTGCCCCGCCGACACTCGCGCGCTCTTCGACGCCATCCCCGACCCCGACCAGTGCTCCTACAACGCGGTCATCGCCGCCCTCGCGCAGCACGGACGCGGCGGCGACGCGCTCCGGTTCTTGTCCGCCATGCACGCCGACGACTTCGTGCTCAATGCCTACTCCTTTGCCAGCGCCCTGAGCGCCTGCTCCGCGGAGAAGGATTCGAGAACCGGGGAGCAGGTGCATGCCCTTGTCTCCAAGTCGCCGCACGCGAAGGATGTCTACATAGGGAGCGCGCTTTTGGACATGTATGCGAAGTGTGAGCGGCCGGAGGAGGCGCGGAGGGTGTTTGAGGCAATGTCAGAGAGGAACGTTGTTTCCTGGAACAGTTTGATCACTTGCTATGAGCAGAACGGCCCTGTGGGTGAGGCACTCGTGCTGTTTGTCGGGATGATGAACACTGGTTTTGTGCCCGATGAGGTGACACTTGCAAGTGTCATGAGCGCATGTGCGGGCCTTGCAGCGGATAGAGAAGGACGGCAGGTCCATGCCCGTGTGGTGAAATCTGACAGGTTTAGGGAGGACATGGTGCTGAACAATGCTTTGGTGGACATGTATGCCAAGTGTGGGAGGACATGGGAGGCGAGGTGTGTATTTGGTCGCATGGCTTTCAGGAGTATTGTCTCAGAAACATCAATGGTCACTGGGTATGCAAAGTCTGCAAATGTGGAAGATGCTCAAGTGGTGTTCTCGAGATGGTCGAGAAGAATGTCATTGCTTGGAATGTGCTCATTGCAGCGTATGCACAGAATGGTGAGGAGGAGGAAGCGCTTAGGCTCTTTGTCTGGCTGAAAAGAGAGTCGGTTTGGCCAACACATTACACGTATGGAAATGTCCTCAATGCCTGTGGGAATCTTGTTGATCTTCAGCTTGGTCAGCAAGCTCATGTGCATGTCCTTAAAGAAGGTTTTCGCTTTGACTTTGGGCCAGAGTCTGATGTGTTTGTTGGGAACTCCCTTGTAGACATGTACCTGAAAACTGGGTCGATCGATGATGGTGCAAAGGTGTTCGAGAGGATGGCAGCCAGAGATAATGTGTCGTGGAATGCAATGATTGTTGGTTATGCGCAGAATGGCCGTGCAAAAGATGCACTGCATCTTTTTGAGAGAATGCTGCTCAGCAAAGAGATCCCAGACTCTGTCACCATGATTGGGGTTTTGTCAGCCTGTGGCCATTCTGGATTGGTGGAGGAAGGCCGGATATATTTTCGGTCCATGACTGAGGATCATGGTATAACTCCATCCCGAGATCACTACACATGCATGATTGACTTGCTTGGTCGTGCCGGTCATCTAAAAGAAGTTGAGGAGCTCATAAAGGAAATGCCAATGGAACCTGACTCCGTGCTCTGGGCTTCTCTGCTAGGTTCTTGCAGGCTGCATAAAAACGTTGAAATGGGGGAATGGGCAGCTGGGAAGTTGTTTGAGCTTGATCCTGATAACTCTGGACCCTATGTTCTTCTCTCGAATATGTATGCTGAGATGGGGAAATGGGCAGATGTTTTTAGAGTGAGGAGATCCATGAAGCACAGGGGTGTCAGTAAGCAGCCTGGCTGTAGTTGGATTGAGATAGGCAGGAAAGTGAACGTGTTTCTCGCACGGGATAATGGACATCCACGCAGGACTGAGATACGCGATACCTTGAGAATCATTCAGATGCAGATGAACGGGATGAGTGTAGATGTTGCCGATGGCTTGATGAATTACTGCTATGAAGCCTGTGGCTAGAACTAGAAGCTAGGTGCGATGCATTTTGCAGGTTGAAAGATTACATATCATGCAGAACTCAAAGACAACAAAAAAATCTGCAAAATGGAAAATTTGTACCGTTATTGATTCTGTTTTTGGATGCAATATTTTGCTCTGGTGAAAGCATAAAGGACATTTCTGATCCGAAGTGTGGATCTGAAGACCGAAACTCTTCGGAAGTGAGTGTGCTGACAACTTGACATAGGTGATGGCATGATGAGTCATGGCTTACTTCTTTGGGCTCAATATATGAAGGTGAAATCCCACTTGCAGACAGAACTATATTACTGTGCAGATTTGGCAGCTGAATTCTGATGCTAATTTTTCTAAACAGAAAGCCATCTGCTATCAGCTATTATTGGTTGTACACTGAGAAACAGTACTAGTTTACTAACTGGGGAAAAAAGATGAAGGAAAAAGACTCAATAGTGTCTTTTGTAAGCAAAGTTGAAAAAGACTCAATAGTGTCTTTTGTAAGCAAAGTTCAGGAATATGGAGTTGAAGAGAAGTGAGCAAACAAAGCTCCCATTGACTTCCTCGAGATCCCTGCAAGTGCAACACCCTCCGCTACTCACCTATATCAACTCGGTCGAGTTGCCCTCTGCTTCTGAGTGAAGATCCTGAGAGGCTTGTTGGTGACAGCTTAAGCAATGACCATCTCCCTGGTGCTCCTTTTGCCCTCATTGTCGTTCTGCTCTCCTCCGGCCCTGCCGTGGCGGAGGTCGATGCCGCCGCGGAGCTGGAAGAGGCGGTCCTGACGCTGGACGCGGGCAACTTCTCGGAGGTGGTGACCAAGCACCAGTTCATCGTCATCGAGTTCTACGCACCATGGTACGTACAATTCACCCATTTCCTTGAGCAGCTATGCTCTGTCAATCTCGACCTCCGAACAGTGGCTAACTGATAGCTACCCGCAGGTGTGGCCACTGCAAGCAACTCGCTCCAGAGGTAACTGAGTACTTTCAGAACCTGTCGGCTGTTGGGCCTCCTTCATGTGTTAGTCTTGCCTTGGAAGATGCAATGCTGAGATGTGCGCTTTAATTTGATTGTACCGTGTATGTGATGTGATGCATGCGGTACGAGAAGGCAACCTCCGTTCTGAGCAAGAACGACCCGCCAGTGGTGCTCGCAAAGGTGGACGCGTATGACGAGAGGAACAAGGCGCTGAAGGACAAATATCAGGTGCATGGGCACCCGACCATCAAGATCATCAAGAACGGAGGGAGAGACGTGCTGGACTATGGTGGCCTGAGGGACGCCAACGGCATCATGGAGTACCTCAAGAGGCAGGTCGGCCCTGCGTCCATCGAGATCAGGTTGGTGGAGGAAGCTGCCAACTCCGTCGGCGACAAGGGGGTGGTCCTTGTAAGTTTCCCCATTGTTATGCAATTCACGTCACTTGTTTCGATCTCTTGAGTAATGGGAGATCGATGAATGTGGTGTGTGTGTCTGAAACTTGTCCTGCAGGTGGGAGTATTCCCTGAGTTTGCTGGTAGGGAGTATGAGAATTTCATGGCTGTGGCAGAAAAGATGCGAACGGACTATGATTTCTTTCACACATCGGATGCGGGCATTCTGCCACGTGGCAATCAGGTCATCAAAGGCCCCCTTGTTCGACTCTTTAAACCATTCGATGAGTTGTTTGTTGATTCACAGGTATAGCTCTTTATTTATGCGAAAAAATTGATGCTGATTGTGTTTGGTTGTGTAACACACTAGTCTTTGTCTTTGTCAGGATTTTGATAAGAATGCAATTGAGATTTGAGAAGTTTATTGAGGTGTCTGGTTTCCCTCGGTAGTTACCTTCGCCGAGACCCGCCAACCATAAGTTTCTCGAAGATACTACAGCACGCCTAGCGCCAAAGTGAGTAAACACAATTGCTGTCAGATCCTGTTTGTTCCTTTAGAACTTGCAGTCTCAACTTTATGTATGCTGGATGGAAGAATGAACATTTCAGTAATTTTAGCACAGTTCCTTTACCTGCATCACGTTATCAACATAGGACTGGCATTTGAGCTTGCATGACTGCATTGACCTATTTCACCTGTCTCATGAAAACATGAAATATACCATCCTTTGAAACATGGTTGGACAGGCAATGCTTTTCTTGAGCTTTAGTGACGAGAGAATTGAGGCCTTCAAGAGCCAGATTCATGAAGCAGCCAGGCAATTCAGTGCTAATAACATAAATTTTCTAATTGGTGATGTTGCAGCCGCTGATCGTGTCTTCCAGGTCGTTGGTTTTACTAGCTTCTCATCATTTGTTTGTCAAGGATTCCTAGAACTAATACACTGACGAGCTTCCACGCAAATCCTTTCAGTATTTTGGGCTCAAAGAAAGTGATGCGCCCCTCCTTTTTGTGATAGCATCTACCGGGAAATATCTCAATCCAACCATGGACCCTGATCAGATCATACCCTGGATGAAGCAGTATATAGTTGAGGCCTAGTTTACTTTACTATGTTGTTTAGTTACAATGCTGTTTCAGAGTACTTTATTGTCAAATCATTCCCTGCTGATCTGAGTTTTTGCCCTGTTGTTTGCCTATACAGTATGGCAACTTGATACTGTATGTTAAGTCAGAGCCAATCCCGAAGGTGAATGACCAACCTGTTAAGGTCGTCGTGGCTGACAATATTGATGACATTGTTGTCAACTCTGGCAAATATGGTTCGTTTCCTCACTTCAACTGGCTGTCTGAGGCTCTGAGCTATATCATTCTATGTGAAAACTGGCAAAAACCGGTTTTCAACTCTGGCAAAAACCGTTTTTAGCTATGTTCTGGGTGAGGCTTGTTTTACCAATTCACTGCATGACATCAATTTTGTCGTGGTTCTGCTGGAGTTCTATGCACCTTGGTGTGGCCATTGCCGGAAGTTGGCCCCGATCCTGGAGAAAGTTGCAGTCTCGTTGCAAGACGAAGAAGATGTGGTCATAGCAAAGATGGTAGCACATTTCTCAGTTGATGATTTGATTTTTTTTTCGCTGTTGGTTTAGATCATACTTCTATGGTGGAGCATTTCTTAGGCATTATACATGTCAGATCCTTTGGTTCTGCAGGATGGCACTGCAAACGATATCCCAACAGACTTCGCGGTCGAGGGATATCCAACTCTCTACTTCTATTCATCTAGTGGGGATCTTTTATCGTACAACGGTGGGAGGACAGCAGAGGAGATCATCAGTTTTATCAACAAGAACAGGCCCCCCAGAGCTGGTGCAGCTGCTGCAGTGGAAGAAGTAACCCAGCAGGATGCTGTTAAAGATGAACTCTAATCAAGATGCCGTATGTGCCGTTTTGTTTCTCAACAACCCCTGTATTTTGTTATATGTCTTGCTTTGTGAAATCCGGCCCTTAGAAGCATCCCCGTTATGCGGGAAACTGACGAGCTTTATACTACATACTACAGACTACAGAGAATGAGTGTGCAGGATACACTTGTTCAAAACTTCTAATCAGTCGTTGCGTAGTGTTGAAACCATCACTATGTTCTACTAGGGTCACTGGTTATTTTTGTTGGAATTTGATGTCCTAACATTGTTGAATTGAATAAGCTCAATATAGTCCCTTTTGTTTACATATCCTATTTTGCGCAATGAGGCCCCTTGTTTACGAATACGTGTTTTCGCAATGAGGAGGAATTCAATAAAGTGCTGAAGAAACATTTTGACCCAATTTTTTTTCTAAGTGTGGTTGCTTAATCTTGGTAAAACGAAAAGGCAACAAGAGATGCTGGTATTGTTGAGGATGCAAAGTTTCACGTACCACAAACTGCAATGCAATTGTAAGTTGTAACTACAATCACATGGGCCAATCATTTCCGTACCCTTGCGGGACCCGCTTGTCAGCTGTCAGTTCGCAGCCCCACCTGTCAGCTTTACACCTCCGCTTCTCAACTCTCCATTCGCTTGTGAGTTGGGAGGTTGCGTGCCAGTGCCAGTAACTAGCCACCTTGTCGACCTCTTGTCCTATCCTGGTGCGACTGCGTGCCTCCTCGCCGGCCGGAGCGCCGCCGCCGAGCCATGGACCCGGACGCGGTGCGGCGGAGCCTCGAGCCCATCGCCTCGGCCGAGGAAATCACCGGCTCCACCCTCCCCGGCTCTACTTCTACGACTCATTCGTCCTCAGCGGCGTCCGCGTCGACGCCGCGGAGCACGGCCGCCTCCTCTGCTCCTTCGTCGTCACCCCCGACTCGCCGTAATACACGCGCTCTCTCCTCCCCGACGAAACCCTAAGCGCTACATTTTTTACGCTCTTTCGGTCTTGAGATGGTGACGGCGTGTGGTGCTTCGTTCGATTTTGTGGTGGTTTGCAGAGCCCGGCGGGGTACCTCCTCAGCGGCGTCACGGCGACGCTCGCCGACCAGTTGGGGTCGGCCGTGTTCTACTGCAGCGGGGTCGGGTTGAGCGGGGTCTCCGTGGAGCTCAGCGTCTCCTACGTCGACGCGGCCACCGTCGGGGTGAGACTAAGAATTCTCTCTCTTATTGCCACTAAAAATGCTTCAAATTTTGTTCCTGTTTGGCCGTAGCATCAAGAACTTTGGGGTTAAGTAGATTGGAATTTTTTTTCATGAAACTGCGATTCTGTCGAAGTTGTTGTGCATTTGGTGCTAGAATTGGGCAATTGGCAAATTAGGCCTTGCCGAATTGCTGAGACACTGGGAGTAAGCGAGTAGCTGTGAGGCTCCTACCTGGCTACCTCCGGGTGGGGGTTGTGTTAAGCAATGCTTTAGGGCTCATGTTTGGCGATGAATTGGGATCGGGAGTCCGTAATTGCACTGTGCTTGGTTGAAATCTTGGAGATGTCTGGATTCTATTACTTATTAGGTTCTGTCGTGATGCTGGCCTGTCTTGCAGTTGCAGATGAACGTCAAATTAGGCTGTTGTTGTGCACTTGTGGTATGTCTACTGGAACTTGCAATTGGGCATGATTTCTATGCCTTGATGTTAGGAACAGCTTTGTGTCTAGCTGAAGCTGTCCCTGACTTGTGGGCTGGGATCTCAATGGTACCTCCATTGTTATTATGTGTATACCTTGGGGATTTAGATCTTGTCTGGAATATGAAGTGCTAGCCAGTTTGCCATAGTAAGGAGTGAACTGGGGTTAGGTGTGGCAATTACTTTGAACTCGATAAAAGTTGTTGGATTTTCTTGTTTTTTGTCTCCCTGACATAAATTAGGATTTGTGCTCGAAGCAGATGTTGCAGAGGGTGTCTTTTTTGTTTGGGAGTAATAATGGTGTGACTCTATATAGTGCAAATGCTTTGACATTGTTAGGACGTGGCAAAGCGTTCATTACAGCATTTTCTGTACTTTTTCATGAATGATTAGGCATATTCATAATGTGTGACAGAAGGTAGGACGCTCTAATGGTGCCATGTGTGATCTTGTTGTTGGTGTTTTAGAAGCAAATACTTTCCCCTCAGTTTACCATAAGGGTGACCATAACAGTCTAAAACCAGCTTATCTTTAATCTAGATAGTAGTTAGGCGTCTTTTGGTTATTTGAGGTGCTCTCGTGCTATGGTGATAACTGATATCTCATATCGTTGCTGTTCTCGTTTTTTTTAAAATCCCATCTTGGGTGTTGCTTCTTGCTTGTATTACTTCCTCTAGCAGTGAATTTGAATGCATTTCTCCTGTATTATTTTCAAATTAATCATTAAGTGACAATTTCTTAGTTTGATATTCTGATAGGTTATCTAAAGTTTAAACAGGGTACTCCTAATTGTTTCATTTTTCTCCTCTTACTTATAGATCCACTTTCCTTGTTTTGTGACATGCTTAAGTGATGTTTCTACTGTTAATTCAATGTCATTAGGGTTTAATACCTACAGAGGTGGAAGTAAGAGTTGTAAAAGGATACTGGGGGATATGAGGTGCTGTGGAAGTGTTCGATAGTTTCTTTAGAATAAATAAATATTCATTGGAGAAAAAAAACCTGAAAGTTTTAGTGCTTGCATATTCAGTCTTCTAGAAAGGTGGAAGGTGGTATTCTAATGAATTAACATTGGTGAACATTGGATAACGATAGCTCAATCGGCGCAAGATAAAAAGGGCCATTACTTCTTACCTTCTTACCTTTCGGTCATTTTTCTAATATAGAGATATATAAGTGTGTAGTCTTCTATAAGCAGAAAGGATGGCTGAAGTGAATGAACCTGCATTCCCTTGTTATTCTTTTTTGTTCCCTTTGGTCGGGGTGAGTCGAGATTTGAGCTTGCTGACTACAACATGATTCCTAGAATCAGTATAGGATTGAATTTCTGTAATGATGGTAAAATGCCCTGTTGGTTATCGGAAATAACCACGTTGATTGTTGATACTTGTCCAGATATTGCTGTGAAGATTCTAAACAGCTTGTTCCAGTTTGCTTGGCTGGAAATTGGCAAAAAAGAAGGGGCAGCTTTGGGCGCCTTTGGCTAATTTATTGCCAAATTAGTATGAGAAGGCTTGATTAACTTTGAGTTTCTCTTCGTTTTTTTCACTGCTATGTTAATTTTAAAAGTTGTTTGGCATGTTGTAAACTATTTTGGTTTATTGTCCAGGAAGAAATAGAGGTTGAGGGAAAGCTGTTGCGTGCTGGCAAATCAGTCGGTGTCGTCTCTGTTGATTTCAGGAAGAAAAGGACTGGGAAATTGATGGCACAGGCTCGCCATACCAAGTACCTGGCTGCATCTAGCAGATTGTGAGGCCCTCCTTCTGTTCCAAGATAACAACATGATTATGCCCCACTCTTCATTACCATGCCTTTATCAGTAGGCAAGAACAAGACGATGCTAGTGTTCTATATTGTTTTAAGAAATATCACTTGTATCTAATTCTGTGATTTGTATCGCTCTGGTCAATTCGTTTTCACTTTTCAGCCTTTGTCAAATAATATTTCCAAGAATGCGATTGCACTATTCCTGTCTGGAAAGTAGGAATTTGACACGAAATGGAGTAAATCCTCCAGAAATTCGTTCCCAACTCCCGCGTTACAAACAAGGCCCTGGAATACATCACAACTGGAAAGTAAGAGTAAAGTCTCATTGTGTTGGTGCATATCTTCAATTAGAGAACTGTGGTCTGCCCTCTCCTTGGGAGATTCCCTTTGTTCAAATGGATCATTGCTGTATCATTCGTTTGTTTGGTGACTTAAAAGATGCATGCATTGCATATGTAATCTGGATGCACATTGGTCTGAGATGGTGAAAGCAGGCTCAGCTGCAATCATGCTTGTTTATGTGTACAAACCATAAGTTCTTGTGGGCTCTCTGCTCTAGCCGTTAGTTGACTTCAGTAGGGGAATTTATTAGAGTAGGTTTAATTATAGATTGTGCAACAACTGTCCCTTTTCTCCCTATGCTCATTTAGCTGTGATGCAGGTAAGTGGTAAGAAGACAACTCAGAGAAGTGTCCATTTCTGCATTCTGAGAGTTTGTAGCTGCAAGCCCCAGTGCAACTTGCCGGTCAACACAACTCACAAGTCAAAACCTCAACATTTACTACTCCCATCACTTGGTTTACAGTGTTGTCATTACGTTTGGGGATGCAATGCCAGTGAGTCGTTGAATCAAAAGCTGCCATTCTCCCATTGTTACACAACACAGCTGGCCTCTGGAGCTGCCTTACCTAGGAGGCAGGATCTGATGTTTACTGTTCCAGTGATATGGGAGGTTGGATGTCGCTGTCCTTGGTGTCCTTTTGCCTTTAGTGCTAACTGATCCCCTGTCCCTATGTGAGCCACCCAAATAAAACACGCCTCGTCCAATTTTGCCACTAAGAGCATCTACAACAATCCATCTCAAAATTTACTAAGAGGTCATTACATCGAACTTTAGATGATATAGAGAGAGAAGATGAGGAGAAAAAGTGAAGGTTGTTTTACACGAAGAACTATCAGATTATTAATACCAAGACATAAGAAACAACAAAAAACTCTATTGGAGGCTATTGTTACCTAAACACTCATTTTGTGGGTCCCATCGCCACCAATAAGTTTATAAAGAATTAAAGTCTAGATATGTTTAAGAAACAATCCATTGGAATGGTTGTTTCTTTTATTAGATTGAAGACTTCTTCCTCTTAAGAATGTTTGTAAGAAACAAACTATCAGATGTTCTAAACACAGCAAACTTTTAGTTTACCCCCACAAACGCGCACACAGTGTCCCAAAAAGTACACATTTCTTATTTCAGATCCAAACACGATATCATGAATCATGGCACAACATCTCGTGACCAATGGACACAAAAAAAGAAATTGCAATTGTGTTGACCTTTTTAGGTTCAGTTATTAAATGATAATTAAAAAGAAGTAACAATGAAGGAAATACAAAATGAAGTGATACTACATTTCTCTGTCTATCATAAAGCCTATTTATAACATCATGAACACTACTTACTTGTATGTCTAGTATGATTGACGAAATATCAGGTGAAAATATGAATTCGGTGCAAATTTTCACCGGATATGCCGCCAGTATAATTCACTTGCCATTTGCATCGGAAGAATGCTTCAAGCTCTTGGAGGCAAGTTATATTGTACATGGTACGACATATGCACGCATCACTGTGCCCTCGCCTGCTGCCTCGCGGTCGAGATGGTCTTCTCGACGACGAAGAGCCTCCTGAAGATCCTCATGAGCAGCACCCAGCTCGTCCGGCGGTACTGCCCCGTCCCACCGGCCCTCGACGACGGCCGCAGCATCGGCGCGAACCCGTGCCCGAGCCTCGCCGGCTCCGACTCCGTGTCCGACGTCAGCTCCACACCGCCCGCCGCCGCGCCGCCGCCGGCGGGCGCCTTCGAGCAAGAACCGGCCCGGCGCAGCGCCTCTAGCTCCTCGTTGAAGTTCTCCCACAGCATGTCCATCTTGTCCTCGTCGGCCGCGCCGGCACCGGCGCCGCTCACGAGCTCTCCTTCCCCCTCCGCCCGCCGTTCCGTGGCGTCCGACGTCGGCTCTTGTTCTTTCATGTCGTCGACGCTTCGGCTCACCACCACCGGCGCAACAGCAACAGCAACGGCTGCGGCGGCGTTGGCTGTAGGAGAGGAAGGGAACAAGAGCGGCGAGGCGGCGAAGAGGGGAAGGAAGGCGGTGGGGGTGGTGTAGGCACAGGGGTCTCAGGGCTCTGCGCTGCTGCGGCTGTAGGGAAGGTGAAGTCGTCCATCTTTCTCTACAGTATCTCTAGCTATAGACTGCAGAGCCGTTGCTGTTCGTGAATAGAAACGCCTCGCCGTTGCGACACGGATATTAATAAGGGTCGCCGTTGCCACACGGATACTAATAAGTGAAAATTTGTTTAGTAAAGCTGCGATGACGTATAAATTAAAAAATAACATCCAATATAAGAGTGATAGATGAGTTATAAAGTCACATGTCGGACTTACCGATGTTATTTTTTATCTTCATAGTGTTATTGAGCAATTGTGTGATTATACTGTGTAATGTGTGCCTCTCGCTCGATCTTTATAGGTGGTACTAGCAGTCGTATTTACTCGCCTGGCCATGCATGCATATGTACGGGAAGCGTGTTGCTTTCTGTACGTATCACAAATTCTAAGCGTACGTAGTGCCAATGCCAC